>CALNXK010000191.1:0-175000 GCA_942486035.1 Porites lobata
CACATGGCCACAACAACAAAACAAAACCAAACATAAACCAACAGACACCCACAACTTCCAGAGAACAGGATGTAGGCAGGAGATGAGGATCTTATGCTGTATGTGGAAATAGGTTCTCCCACGGGAATGAATTATATACCCTGTCCTAAAAGGGCATAATTTTGTGTGAGTCAGTCAACAGGGTACGTCAAAAACAATTGATTTGATGAATAGATGTATGTACCTAAGATAAAAGCAATGACCATAACGTGAATTTGCCTGTTATGGCAAATTGATGAATGGCTTTAAAACAGGAGGGCGTGCATTTTATCTTTGTCCTAAACAGGGTTGCAAAAATTTAGGTGTTGTCCCAAAACCAGGTTTATTTTAGAATTTTTGTCCTGAACAGGGCCAGGTTTTGTAACAGACAGTTGCTCACCAAAACCCAAATATTGCTCGAGTATGCTGCACATGAAAGTGGTGGGGGATGCTCACGTCGTCTCGCGTAGGGTGTACCTTGGATTTGGTCTCATTTGGTGTTCATAAAAACTAATTATTTAGCCAGAAGATCTCGTTTTAGATTGCATATCATGAAAAAATATAAAATATATGTGATATGTGTAGTTTTAATTCTGTCCTATTTACTACATCTGCTGCCATATAACTAAGAATCCCTTTTCCTCACTTGTCTGTGTTTCAACATGGTCTCTTTAGGATCAAAAGCTGGGACTACGCCCAGATCGGTCTCCTGTGGGGGTTTAATTCAAAATTTGAGAGCATCCCACCTTCATATTCGGAGTCACAAGTCAAGGCATATTTCCGGATGACTGAAATGCAAATACCCCACTTTTAAAACAAGGCGATTCCGATGACTTACCAATTATCGTCCAATTTCTGGTGATTCAAAGGCGGCCAAGGGTCTTGAAAGAATCGTTCATGATCACCATATATGCCTACCTAGAAGAGCACACAATATAATCCAAAATATCAACTGTGGCTTTAAGTGGCCATTCACTAACTGTCACGGGCTCCTTGAGGCCACGGACACTTGGGGTACAATATTGGACCGCGAAAATAACTGTTTCTTTTAGATCTCAAAAGGGCCTCACACAGTTGGGACTGCGAGATCCTTTTATCAAAATTACAATACATATATATGGTAACGCGCACAATGGAAGTCGTATTTAGTAAATCACCAAATGTGCCCCATCAACGGATCGCCTTTCAAAGTTGTTTATTGTTGTGGTGTTCCCAGGGACGATTTTAGGTCCATTATTATTTTTGTTATACATCAACGATCTTCCAAACTGCTTTCAAATTGTAGAGCCGAGGATGTACGCTGATGACACCCACCTTACGTACGCAGGGATAATGCAGACAATATTCAGTTGCATCTAAATCAAGATTTAGAAAATGTTCACAATTGGCAGAGCAAAACAAACTTACCTTAAATATGACTAAACCGAATTTATACTTATCGGATCCTAGGCAGAGTTGTTGGCACTCACGAGTCCCCGGACATTTGCAGTTAATGATTTTGAAGTTAGCCCAGGTCACTACTGCAAAATCACTTGAGTGACCATCGATGACAGACTTGGATTGAAGTGGCCACATCGAGAAAGAACAAAGAAAGTCGCCCTGGTATTAAATATAAAACGAATAAGGCACCTTGTCCTCAGGCGACCTTATAAACCAATATATCGCTTTAATACTGCTACACTTTGATTATTGCAACATTGTTTGGGAAAACTGTGGATAACCTACGGAATAAGGTTCAAAGTAAAAGCACAAACAGAGCAGCCCGTGTTTTGACCCCATCCGTTATGCGACGTAGATGTTGGATCACCTTTAATGTCACTGCCCCAAGAATATATCGTGAGGAACGGTCTACCATCATATGAGATAAATATAATGATATATCATATTTACCGTTGCGGAATGGCAGACCGTGGATTAATGGTAGACCGTCAGAAAATGTAGTAGATGAAAAAAAACCGAACGGTTGTACTTTTTTCAGCGGTTTTCAAAAAAGTCACGCGGTATATCGATTACATGACGCGATTGCATATCAAAATGTCATTGCGTTACTAGATACAGGGTGAAAAAATGAAGGTTTGACAGCTTTATTCGCAACTATAATATCTAAATACCAAGAAAAGAAAATTATGTTGATATTATGCATTCATATGTCTCAGAGAGTTTAGTCACAACCCCTGTGACTTTAAGCCATGTACAGTACAAAACAATGTTACAAAAAACTGAGTGGAAGTTTAAAGTCACCACATTCAAAAGCGCTTTTTGCGCAGTTTTACCAATGGATGTGATGCATCAGCTGGGAAAACAACAGAAAGTGCCACTTTATTCATTTATGTCGCTATAGTCTGTTTTGTAATTGTGACAACGGTGACAGCAGCGGCTAACGAGGACAACAGTCACAATGGTGACAATAGTGACAACAGTGACAAGGGTGACAACAGTGGAGAACGGCAGATAATGGTGACAACGTAGACAACGGTGCCAACAGTGCCAACATTGAGACAACGGTGATAAACAGACAAGAGTGACAATGGTGACAACATCGATAACAGTGACAACACTGACACAGTGACAAATAGGCAAGAATTGTGTGTATGTAACGGTGACAGCAGTGACAACGGTGACAACAGTCACAGAAAATAGTGACAACAGTGACAACAGTGACAACGGTGACAACAGTGAGAACAGTGACAATGGTAAATAATGCAGACAACGGTGCCATGGGAAAAGACAACAGTGACAACAGTGACAATATGACAAACACTGACAACAGTGGACAACGGCATTGGGCCGGAGTGACAACAGTGAGAATTGCAGGACAACGGAGGACAGCAGGACAATTTGGTGAGCGCCAGTCGGGCAATGGTAACATTAGTGACAACAGCAGACACAGTGACAACGGCAGACAACAGTGAGAATGGCGTGACAATGGTGACAATGCAGACAACGGTGTGAACAGTGACAACACTGGACAATAGTGACAACGGTGACAACAGTGGACAACGGTGACAACACTGACAACAGTGACATTACTGACAACAGTGACAACGGTGACAACAGCAGAATTGTGACAACGGACAGCAGTGACAACGGTGACAACAGTCACAATAGGGACTTTAAGATAGGTCACGGTCGCCTGGGGACGGTTAGATAGATGTCACGCGACGCAAAAAACGCGTGACTTTTTACCGTCGTCCTTCTGAACGGTATGTTTTCGCCGGGTTTCTCGTCGTGAAGACAACGGTGAAACTGATAAGAGTTCATACATACTTATTGTCACTTTTCTTCCAAAACTGAAAGTAGCCACCGGGGTAAATACGTTGGCTTGTGTTTACATTGATTTACCTATCGGTGAAAATGAAAAAAGCGAAAATGTCTGAGTTCATCTTAACTTATCGCGGCCGCATGGCGACTGGTTGTTTTCACCAGCGTCCGCCATGGCAGAGTGGAAAATAAGTCGAAAAAAAGGTGGTAAGGCCCAGTTCAAACGTTCATCTTTCATGTACCGAACTTAATACCCGTTTAGGTCGACCCAAAATGGTTCGAGGCTGACTTGGCGTCGAAACTTAAAGTGAAGTCGAACTTCGATTATTTTCACGATGTTCAATGGTCTAGAATGCTTTAAAACAAGGGAAAATAAATTTAGTAATTTGTGCTTTAGTTTCTGGCACATGAGAAGTTCGACGTTTCAACTGGGCCTAACAGTGATGATTGTAGCCGTCTTTTTATAACTTAAAACTGTATTTTATCAAGAAAAGATTTTAACTCAAAAGGTGTTGGTTTAGGAAAGGAAAGTTCAAAAAAAACATCGACTACAGTTTTGAAAAACCAGCTAGCTAATTTTTTTTATTCCCTGATTGGTATTCTTCGTGATAAGGTATTCTTCAGTAACGTAAATAAGAAACATTTCCTTCAGTAATTGAAAACGTAATTGAGCCTGCCTGCGCATCCAAAGAAGTGACAAAAAAGTGACAACAGTGACAACGGTGACAACAGTGACAACGGTGACAACGGTGACAACAGTGACAACGGTGACAACGGTGACAACAGTGACAACGGTGACAACAGTGACAACGGTGACAACAGTGACAACGGTGACAATGGTGACAACAGTGACAACGGTGACAATGGTGACAACGGTGACAACGGTGACAATGGTGACATCAGTGACAACAGTGACAACGGTGACAACAGTGACAACGGTGACAACAGTGACAATGGTGACAACGGTGACAACAGTGACAACGGTGACAACAGTGACAACAGTGACAATGGTGACAACGGTGACAATGGTGACAACAGTGACAACGGTGACAACAGTGACAACGGTGACAACGGTGACAACAGTGACAACGGTGACAACAGTGACAATGGTGACAACAGTGACAACGGTGACAATGGTGACAACAGTGACAACGGTGACAACGGTGACAATGGTGACAACGGTGACAACAGTGACAACGGTGACATCAGTGACAACAGTGACAATGGTGAGAACAGTGACAACAGTGACAACGGTGACAACAGTGACAACGGTGACAACGGTGACAACAGTGACAACAGTGACAACAGTGACAACGGTGACAACGATGACAACAGTGACAACGGTAACAATCGTGACAAGTGACAACAGTGACAACGGTGAGAGCGCTGACAAGTGACAACGGTGACAACAGTGACAACGGTGAGAACAGTGAAAAGGGTAACAACGGTGACAAGTGACAACGGTGACAACAGTGACAACAGTGACAATAGTGAACACTGAAAACGGCAACAATGGTGACAACAGTGACAACAGGGAACACAGTGACAACGGTGAGAACAGTGACAACAGTGACAACCGTGACAACAGGGACAATGGTGACAAAAGTGACAACAGTGACAACGGTGACAACTGTGATAACGGTGACAAATGTGACAACGGTGACAATCGTGACAATGGTGACAACGGTGACAACGGTGAAAACAGTGACAACAGTGACAACGGTGACAAGGATGAAAACAGTGACAGCAGTGACAACAGTGACAACAGTGACAATGGGTGACAACAGCTACAACGGTGACAACAGTGACAAAAGTGACAACGGTGACAACGGTGACAATGGTGACAACAGTGACAACAGTGACTACGGTGACGACGGTGGCAACGGTGACAACGGTGACAACAGTGACCACGGTGACGACAAGTGACAACGGTGACAACAGTGACAACGGTGACAACAGTGACGACGAAGACAACAGTGACAACAGTGACAACAGTGACAACGGTTACAAAAGTGACAACGATGACAACTGTGACAATGACTACAGTGACAATGGTGACAACGGTGACAATGGTGACAATTGTGACAACAGTGACAACAGTGATTAAGGTGACAGCTGTGACAACAGTGACAATAGTGACAACAGTGACCACGATAACAACGGTGACAACAGTGACAGTGACAATGGTGACAACAACAGTGACCACAGTGACAACAGTGACAATGGTGACAATGGTGACAACGGTGACAACGGTGACAAGGGGAACAAAAGTGAGAACGGTGAAAACAGTGACAATAGTGACAACAATTACAACCGTGACAACAGGGACAACGGTGACAACAGTGACAACGGTGACAACGGTGACAACAGTGACAACAGTGACAACGGTGACAACAGTGACAACGGTGACAACAGTGACAACAGTGACAACAGTGACAACGGTGACAACAGTGACAACGGTGACAACAGTGACAACAGTGACAACAGTGACAAAGCCGTGACAACGGTGACAACAGTGACAATGGTGACAACAGTGACAAGAGTGACAACGGTGACAACAGTGACAACGGTGACAATGGTGACAACGGTGACAACAGTGACAACGGTGACAACAGTGACAAGGGTGACAACAGTGACAACAGTGACAACGGTGACAACAGTGACAACAGTGACAACAGTGACAACAGTGACAACGGTGACAACGGTGACAACAGTGACAACGGTGACAACGGTGACAACAGTGACAACGGTGACAACGGTGACAACAGTGACAACGGTGACAACGGTGACAACAGTGACAACGGTGACAACGGTGACAACAGTGACAACGGTGACAACAGTGACAACGGTGACAACGGTGACAACAGTGACAACGGTGACAACAGTGACAACGGTGACAACGGTGACAACAGTGACAACAGTGACAACGGTGACAACAGTGACAACGGTGACAACGGTGACAACAGTGACAACAGTGACAATGGTGACAACAGTGACAACGGTGACAACGGTGACAACAGTGACAACGGTGACAACGGTGACAACAGTGACAACGGTGACAACAGTGACAACAGTGACAATGGTGACAACGGTGACAACGGTGACAACAGTGACAATGGTGACAACGGTGACAACGGTGACAACGGTGACAAAGGTGACAACAGTGACAACAGTGACAATGGTGACAACAGTGACAATGGTGACAATAGTGACAATGGTGACAAAGGTGACAACAGTGACAATGGTGACAACAGTGACAACGGTGACAACGGTGACAATGGTGACAACAGTGACAACAGTGACAACAGTTTCAAAGGTGACAATGGTGACAACAGTGACAACAGTGAGAACAGTGACAATGCTGAAAATAGTGACAACAGTGACAACGGTGACAACGGTGACAACGGTGACAACGGTGACAACAGTGACAACGATGACAAAGTGACAACAGTGACAATGGTGACAAGTGGTGACAATAGTGACAACGGTGACAACAGTGACAACAGTGACAACGGTGACAACGGTGACAACGGTGACAACAGTGACAACGGTGACAACAGTGACAACGGTGACAACAGTGACAACAGTGACAACAGTGACAACGGTGACAACGGTGACAACGGTGACAATGGTGACAACGGTGACAACGGTGACAACAGTGACAACGGTGACAACGGTGACAACAGTGACAACAGTGACAACAGTGACAACGGTGACAACAGTGACAACGGTGACAACAGTGACAACTGTGACAATAGTGACAACGGTGACAACAGTGACAACGGTGACAACAGTGACAACAGTGACAACAGTGACAACGGTGACAACAGTGACAACGGTGACAACAGTGACAACGGTGACAACGATGACAACAGTGACAATGGTGACAACAGTGACAAGCGTGACAACTGTGACAACCGTGACAACAGTGACAATGGTGACAACAGTGACAACCGTGACAAGGGCCAACAGTGACAACAGTGACAACAGTGACAACGGTGACAAAAGTGACAACAGTGACAACGGTGACAACAGTGACAACAGTGACAACGGTGACAATGGTGACAACAGTGACAACGGTGACAACGGTGACAACAGTGACAACGGTGACAACGGTGACAACGGTGACAACGGTGACAACAGTGACAACAGTGACAACGGTGACAACAGTGACAACAGTGACAACGGTGACAACGGTGACAACGGTGACAACGGTGACAACGGTGACAATGGTGACAACGGTGACAACAGTGACAACAGTGACAACGGTGACAAAAGTGACAATGGTGACAACAGTGACAATGGTGACAACAGTGACAACGGTGACAACGGTGACAACAGTGACAACTGTTGGTGACAACAGTGACAACGGTAACAACGGTGACAACAGTGACAACGGTGACAACAGTGACAACGGTGAAAACAGTGACAATGGTGACAACGGTGACAACGGTGACAACAGTGACAATGGTGACAACGGTGACAACAGTGACAACAGTGACAAAAGTGGGAACAGTGACAACGGTGACAACGGTGACAGCAGTGACAATGGTGACAATGGTGACAACAGTGACAACGGTGACAACCGTGACAACAGTGACAACGGTGACAACGGTGAAAACAGTGACAACGGTGACAACAGTGACAACGGTGACAATAGTGACAACAGTGACAACATTGACAACGGAGACAACGGTGAATCCGGTGACAAGGGCGACAACAGTGACAACGGTGACAGCAGTGACAACGGTGACAATGGTGACAACAGTGACAACGGTGACAATGGTGACAACAGTGACAACGGTGACAACAGTGACAAAAGTGAGAACAGTGACAACGGTGACAACGGTGACAACAGTGACAATGGTGAAAATGGTGACACCGGTGACAACGGTGACAACCGTGACAACAGTGACAACGGTGACAACATTGTCAACAGTGACAACCGTGACAAAGGTGACATTAATGAGAACAGTGACAATGCTGAAAATAGTGACAACAGTGACAACATTGACAACGGCGACAACGGTGACAACAGTGAGAACGATGACAACAGTGACAAAAGTGACAACAGTGACAACGGTGACAACACTGACAACAGTGACAACGGTGACAACAGTGACAACAGGATGACAATGGTGACAACAGTGACAACGGTGACAACAGTGACAAAAGTGACAACAGTGAAAACGGTGACAACAGTGACAACAGTGACAACGGTGACAACGGTGACAACAGTGACAACGGTGACAATGGTGACAACGGTGACAACAGTGACAACGGTGACAACGGTGACAACAGTGACAACGGTGACAACGGTGACAACGCTGACAACGGTGACAACAGTGACAACGGTGACAACATGACAACGGTGACAACAGTGACAACGGTGACAATGGTGACAACAGTGACAACGGTGACAATGGTGACAACAGTGACAACGGTGACAACAGTGACAAAAGTGACAACAGTGACAACGGTGACAATGGTGACAATAGTGACAACAGTGACAACGGTGACAATGGTGACAACAGTGACAATAGTGACAACGGTGACAACGGTGACAACAGTGAGAACAGTGACAATGCTGACAACAGTGACAACAGTGACAACATTGACAACGGTGACAATGGTGACAACGGTGACAACGGTGACAACAGTGACAAAAGTGAGAACAGTGACAACAGTGACAACGGTGACAGCAGTGACAATGGTGACAATGGTGACAACAGTGACAACGGTGACAACAGTGACAACAGTGAGAATGGCGACAACAGTGACAACAGTGACAACGGTGACAACGGTGACAACCGTGACAACAGTGACAACGGTGACAACGGTGACAACAGTGACAACGGTGACAACGGTGAAAACAGTGACAACGGTGAGAATGGCGACAACAGTGACAACAGTGACAACGGCGACAACGGTGACAACCGTGACAACAGTGACAACGGTGACAACGGTGACAACATTGTCAACAGTGACAACCGTGACAAAGGTGACATTAATGAGAACAGTGACAATGCTGAAAATAGTGACAACAGTGACAACAGTGACAACGGTGACAACGGCGACAACGGTAACAACAGTGACAACGATGACAACAGTGACAAAAGTGACAACAGTGACAACGGTGACAACACTGACAACAGTGACAACAGTGAAAACGGTGACAACGGTGACAACGGCGACAACCGTGACAACAGTGACAACGGTGACAACGGTGACAACAGTGACAAAAGTGACAACAGTGACAACGGTGACAACACTGACAACAGTGACAACGGTGACAATGGTGACAGCAGTGACAATGGTGACAATGGTGACAACAGTGACAACAGTGACAAAAGTGACAAAAGTGAAAACGGTGACAATACTGACAACAGTGACAACAGTGACAACGGTGACAACTGTGACAACACTGACAATGGTGACAACGGTGACAACAGTGACAACGGTGACAATGGTGACAACGGTGACAACAGTGACAACGATGACAACAGTGACAAAAGTGACAACAGTGACAACGGTGACAACACTGACAACAGTGACAACAGTGACAACAGTGACAACGGTGACAATGGTGACCACAGTGACAACGGTGACAACGGTGACAAAGGTGACAACACTGAGAAGAGTGACAATGCTGACAATAGTGACAACGGTGACAACAGTGACAACGGTGACAACAGTGACAACAGTGACAACAGAGACGACGGTGACAACAGTGACAACGGTGACAAAGGTGACAACAGTGACAACAGTGACAACGGAGAAAACGGTGACAACGGCGACAACCGTGACAACAGTGACAACGGTGACAACAGTGACAACAGTGACAACGGTGACAACAGTGATAACGGTGACAAGGGTGACAACAGTGACAACGGTGACAAAGGTGACAACACTGAGAACAGTGACAATGCTGACAATAGTGACAACAGTGACAACGGTGACAAGGGTGACAACAGTGACAACAGTGACAACGGTGACAAAGGTGACAACACTGAGAACAGTGACAATGCTGACAATAGTGACAACGGTGACAACAGTGACAACGGTGACAACAGTGACAACAGTGACAACGGTGACAACGGTGACAACAGTGACAACGGTGACAACGGTGACAACAGTGACAACAGTGACAACAGAGACAACGGTGACAACGGCGACAACCGTGACAACAGTGACAACGGTGAAAACAGTGACAAAAGTGACAACAGTGACAACGGTGACAACACTGACAACAGTGACAACAGTGACAACGGTGACAATGGTGACAGCAGTGACAATGGTGACAACGGTGACAACAGTGACAACAGTGACAAAAGTGACAACAGTGAAAACGGTGACAACACTGACAACAGTGAAAAAAAAAGGTGACAACACTGAGAACAGTGACAATGCTGACAATAGTGACAACAGTGACAACATTGACAACGGAGACAACGGTGACAACGGTGACAACGGTGACAAGGGCGACAACGGTGACAACAGTGACAACGGTCACAACAGTGACAACGGTGACAACATTGACAACGGAGACAAGGGTGACAACGGTGACAACAGTGACAACGGTGACAACAGTGACAACAGTGACAATGGTGACAACGGAGACAACGGTGACAAGGGCGACAACGGTGACAACAGTGACAACGGTGACAACAGTGACAACAGTGACAACGGTGACAACACTGACAACGGTGACAACACTGACAACGGTGACAACACTGACAACAGTGACAACGGTGACAGCAGTGACAACGGTGACAATGGTGACAACAGCGACAACGGTGACAATGGTGACAACAGTGACAACGGTGACAACAGTGACAAAAGTGAGAACAGTGAAAATGGTGACAACGGTGACAGCAGTGACAATGGTGACAATGGTGACAACATTGACAACGGTGACAACCGTGACAACAGTGACAACGGTGACAACGGTGACAACAGTGACAACGGTGACAACAGTGACAACGGTGACAATAGTGACAACAGTGACAACATTGACAACGGAGACAACGGTGAAAACGGTGACAAGGGCGACAACGGTGACAAGGGTGACAACGGTGACAACAGTGACAACAGTGACAACGGTGACAACACTGACAACAGTGACAACACTGAATACGGTGACAACACTGACAACAGTGACAACGGTGAGAGCAGTGACAACGGTGACAATGGTGACAACAGTGACAATGGTGACAACAGTGACAACGGTGACAAGAGTGACAAAAGTGAGAACAGTGACAACGGTGACAACAGTGACAGCAGTGACAATGGTGACAATGGTGACAACAGTGACAACGGTGACAACCGTGAAAACAGTGACAACGGTGACAACGGTGACAACACCGACAAAAGTGACAACGGTGACATTAATGAGAACAGTGACAATGCTGAAAATAGTGACAACAGTGACAACATTGACAACGGTGACAACGGCGACAACGGTGACAACAGTGACAACGATGACAACAGTGACAAAAGTGACAACAGTGACAACGGTGACAACACCGACAAAAGTGACAACGGTGACAACGGTGACAACAGTGACAACGGTGACAATGGTGACAACAGTGACAATGGCGTCAACAGTGACAACAGTGAGAACAGTGACAACAGTGACAAAGGTGACAACAGTGAGAATAGTGACAATGCTGACAATACTGACAACAGTGACAACGGAAACAACGGTGACAACGGCGACAACCGTGACAACAGTGACAACGGTGACAACAGTGACAAATGTGACAACAGTGACAACGGTGACAACACTGACAACAGTGACAACGGTGACAACAGCAGTGACAATGGTGACAATGGTGACAACAGTGACAACGGTGACAACCGTGACAAAAGTGACAACAGTTAAAACGGTGACAACACTGACAACAGTGACAACAGTGACAACGGTGACAACTGTGACAACACTGACAATGGTGACAACGGACAACAGTGACAACAGTGACAACGGTGACAACGGTGACAACAGTGACAACGGTGACAACACTGACAACGGTGACAACACTGACAACGGTGACAACACTGACAACAGTGACAACGGTGACAACACTGACAACACTGACAACGGTGACAGCAGTGACAACGGTGACAATGGTGACAACAGTGACAACGGTGACAATGGTGACAACGGTGACAACAGTGACAAAAGTGACAACAGTGACAACGGTGACAACGGTGACAGCAGTGACAATGGTGACAATGGTGAAAACAGTGACAACGGTGACAACAGTGACAACAGTGAGAATGGTGACAACAGTGACAACAGTGACAACGGTGACAACGGTGACAACAGTGACAACAGTGACAACGGTGACAACGGTGACAACAGTGACAACAGTGACAACCGTGACAAAGGTGACATTAATGAGAACAGTGACAATGCTGAAAATAGTGACAACAGTGACAACATTGACAACGGTGACAACGGTAACAACGATGACAACAGTGACAACGATGACAACAGTGACAAAAGTGACAACAGTGACAACGGTGACAACACTGACAACAGTGACAACAGTGACAACGGTGACAACAGTGACAACAGTGACAACGGTGACAATGGTGACAACAGTGACAACGGTGACAACGGTGACAACGGTGACAACGGTGACAACATTGACAACGGAGACAAGGGTGACAACGGTGACAACAGTGACAACAGTGACAACGATGACAACGGTGACATCAGTGACAACGGTGACAAGGGTGACAACAGTGACAACAGTGACAAAGGTGACAAGGGTGACAAAGGTGACAACACTGAGAACAGTGACAATGCTGAAAATAGTGACAACAGTGACAACATTGACAACGGTGACAACGGCGACAACGGTGACAACAGTGACAACGATGACAACAGTGACAAAAGTGACAACAGTGACAACGGTGACAACACTGACAACAGTGACAACAGTGACAACGGTGACAACGGTGACAACAGTGACAACAGTGACAACGGCGACAACAGTGACAATGGTGAGAACAGTGACAACAGTGACAACGGTGACAACAGTGACAACGGTGACAATGGTGACAACAGTGACAATAGTGACGACATTGACAACGGAGACAACGGTGACAACAGTGACAACAGTGACAACGGTGACAACAGTGACAACAGTGACAACACTGACAATGGTGACAAGAGTGACAACAGTGAGAACGGTGACAACGGTGACAACGGTGACAACAGTGACAACGGTGACAAAGGTGACAAAAGTGAGAACAGTGACAATGTTGACAATAGTGACAACAGTGACAACATTGACAACGGAGAAAACGGTGACAACAGTGACAACAGTGACAACGGCGACAACAGTGACAATGGTGAGAACAGTGGCAACAGTGACAAAGGTGACAACAGTGAGAATAGTGACAATGCTGACAATACTGACAACAGTGACAACGGAAACAACGGTGACAACGGCGACAACCGTGACAACAGTGACAACGGTGACAACAGTGACAAATGTGACAACAGTGACAACGGTGACAACAACAGTGACAACAGTGACAATGGTGACAATGGTGACAGCAGTGACAACGGTGACAATGGTGACAACAGTGACAACAACGGTGACAACGGTGACAAAAGTGACAACAGTGAAAACGGTGACAACGGTGACAACAGTGACAACGGTGACAACGGTGACAACGGTGACAACAGTGACAACGGTGACAACGGTGACAACAGTGACAACGGTGACAACGGTGACAACAGTGACAACAGTGACAACGGTGACAACAGTGACAACGGTGACAACAGTGACAACGGTGACAATGGTGACAACAGTGACAACGGTGACAACGGTGACAACAGTGACAACGGTGACAACAGTGACAACGGTGACAATGGTGACAACAGTGACAACGGTGACAACGGTGACAACGGTGACAACAGTGACAAAAGTGACAACAGTGACAACGGTGACAACGGTGACAGCAGTGACAATGGTGACAATGGTGACAACAGTGACAACGGTGACAACAGTGACAACAGTGAGAATGGCGACAACAGTGACAACAGTGACAACGGCGACAACGGTGACAACCGTGACAACAGTGACAACGGTGACAACGGTGACAACAGTGACAACAGTGACAACCGTGACAAAGGTGACATTAATGAGAACAGTGACAATGCTGAAAATAGTGACAACAGTGACAACATTGACAACGGTGACAACGGTGACAACGGTGACAACAGTGACAACGATGACAACAGTGACAAAAGTGACAACAGTGACAACGGTGACAACAGTGACAACAGTGACAACAGTGACAACGGTGACAACAGTGACAACAGTGACAACAGTGACAACGGTGACAATGGTGACAACAGTGACAACGGTGACAACGGTGACAACGGTGACAACAGTGACAACGGAGACAAGGGTGACAACGGTGACAACAGTGACAACAGTGACAACGATGACAACGGTGACAACAGTGACAACGGTGACAAGGGTGACAACAGTGACAACAGTGACAAAAGTGACAAGGGTGACAAAGGTGACAACACTGAGAACAGTGACAATGCTGAAAATAGTGACAACAGTGACAACATTGACAACGGTGACAACGGCGACAATGGTGACAACAGTGACAACGATGACAACAGTGACAAAAGTGACAACAGTGACAACGGTGACAACACTGACAACAGTGACAACAGTGACAACGGTGACAACGGTGACAACAGTGACAACAGTGACAACAGTGACAACGGCGACAACAGTGACAATGGTGAGAACAGTGGCAACAGTGACAACGGTGACAACAGTGACAACGGTGACAATGGTGACAACAGTGACAATAGTGACGACATTGACAACGGAGACAACGGTGACAACAGTGACAACGGTGACAACAGTGACAACAGTGACAACACTGACAATGGTGACAAGAGTGACAACAGTGAGAACGGTGACAACGGTGACAACGGTGACAACAGTGACAACGGTGACAAAGGTGACAAAAGTGAGAACAGTGACAATGTTGACAATAGTGACAACAGTGACAACATTGACAACGGAGAAAACGGTGACAACAGTGACAACAGTGACAACGGCGACAACAGTGAAAATGGTGAGAACAGTGGCAACAGTGACAACGGTGACAACAGTGACAACGGTGAGAATGGTGACAACAGTGACAATAGTGATGACATTGACAACGGAGACAACGATGACAACAGTGACAACAGTGACAACAGTGACAACGGTGACAACAGTGACAACAGTGACAACACTGACAATGGTGACAAGAGTGACAACAGTGAGAACGGTGACAACGGTGACAACAGTGACAATGGTGACAATGGTGACAACGGTGACAACGGTCACAACAGTGACAACGGTGAGAAAGGTGACAACAGTGAGAACAGTGAGAATGGTGACAATAGTGACAAGAGTGACAACATTGACAACGGAGAAAACGGTGACAACGATGACAACAGCGACAACAGTGACAACAGTGACAATGGTGACAAGAGTGATAACAGTGACAACGGTGACAACGGTGACAACGGTGACAACAGTGACAACCGTGACAATAGTGACAACATTGAGAACGGAGACAACGGTGACAACGGTGACAACAGTGACAACTGTGACAACGGCGACAACAGTGACAACACTGACAATGTTGACAAGAGTGACAATGGTGACAACGGTGACAACTGTGACAACGGAGACAACGGTGACAACAGTGACAACGGTGACAACGGTGACAACAGTGACAACAGTGACAACGGTGACAATAGTGACAACATTGACAATGGAGACAGCGGTGAGAACGGTGACAATGGTGACAACAGTGACAACGGTGACAACAGTGACAATGTTGACAACATGGCGGATGCAGGATTTCTTTTAGGAGGGGTTCACTCGTCTCTTGCTCTACTTGAACACCAATAAACCACATATTTTTTTTTTGGAGAATACCAGTTTTATCAGAAAACTGCAGGTCTTGGGGGGGGGGGGGGCACAACCTGCACCCTCCCCTTAGATCCGCCCCTGCAAAATCTAGCATGACCATTGTCTTCAATTTGTCTTGGGATGAGATGACTGCAATACCCAGGAAAAATTGGAAGCAATGGTTATTCAAAATTTTCAGGGGGTAAAGAAGGTGCATTATGGTCTATGTGAAAATGGTAAAAGTTATATATTATTAGTTAAAACAATCTTCAGTCAGCCTGTGTTGTAGCCGGCCCGCGTATCGTCTAAACCATTGGTATAGCTCCATACAGGCTGTTTAGAGTGTCTGCCACACAAGCTTATCTTTACTATGACGGTGGTTTGTATGTAAAAAAAAAATACAGACCTGGGCAGACAAATGAATAGAGACGAGAAGTGATGATGTCATGGATACTAAATTTGTGAAATTATGGGATTGGTTGGCACATTCAGAAAGAGATGAAAATACCCCCTTTGCCAAAAGTTGGCCTGTTACTGCAAATTGTTGGGGAGATTAATAAAGCACTGTTATTATTGTTCAGATGACCCCATTTAAATTTCTCTGAAATAGGCCTGGGACACTAGCATAAACCAATTTCAGATCTAGTAAGGGAAAATTAATTATTGTTAAATAATTCAGAAAACATCCAAAAGTAAACTCACCCATTACAAACAATTACGGCATCAAAGAGTAGAATTTGAGACTCCTTAGTATCAGCATCTCTAACAACAACTTCCCACAGTAGCTTCTGATTGTCTTTTCCTTCCAGTGGACGAACACTGTTGATACTGGAGTTGAACTGAATGTATTTGTACAAGTCAAAATGACTGGCATAATCTTGTAAGTATTTGAGAACTTGTTGATGACTTAAATATGAGTTCCACTCTGAAGGAAATGGAAAATCAGGAAAAGCCATCACCTCTTTAGGCAGATTGGTTCTAAAAAAGCAAAAACAAGGAAAAAAAATAAGTTTCTATTTTTTTAAGCTGTACTTTTACTTTTCATACATTATACAAGGCTTTGCAATGCAATAACAATAATTTTATTCTTGCATTGTAAGGTGATAAATTATCAGGATTTAGTCAGTTGGGCAGAGTCTGTGTCCCTACACTCTAGATTTTGTAGCTCCAGAGTGTGTAGTAGATGGTATTTTAATTTTCTTTAAATATATTTGTCAGGTGGGAGACTGGAACCAAGAAATAAGAGAATTGGCACTGCGCTGGTTATAAATGGATGAGTTTCTATGACAACAATTAGCAGGGATGTCATTATCTTTCAAAGCAGGCATTTGCATCAAAATGTTCAACCCTCACATTTTTATGCCTGAGTGCTATCTCTTCCTCAGCTGATGGTTGTCACCTGTAAAATCTGGAGACTGTTTCTTGCAGTACCCCAACCCAGCCACCCCCCTCCAAACAGACACACAAAAAAAACCCTTCCCCCAATAAACAGTCAAATCTATCTTTTCCCCAAATTATAATGTGGGAAGGGGTCAGGATATAATACAAAGTCTTACGTGGCATTAAGTCAACGATGAAACAAAAAATATTATATGCTGCAGAAATCATGCTATGATTTTCTTAATTTTGGGGCAAAATAGGCTAAATGCATCTCGGAGACTCCTGTGAGCATTGGCATATATGGGTTACAAGTTAGCTAGGGCCCCTAATGACACCCATTGCAAAAATTTAGGCATTATCAGATCAGAAAAAAGTTTACAATAATATTCTTCCTCAACCATATGCAGTTGACTCTCTTTTAGACAGACACCTTTGGGACTGGCACAAAGTGTTTTTCTTAGAGTTGAATTTCCTTTTTATAGAGAGTCAAATAGAGGGAGTAACTTAATGGCAGGTCCTTGTTACAGAGAGTCAAATAAAGGGAGAAAATTAATGGCAGGTCCTTGTTATAGAGAGTCAAATAGAGGGAGTAAATTAATGGCAGGTCCTTGCTATAGAGAGTCAAATAGAGGGAGTAAATTAATGGCAGGGACCAACTCTTGGTGTCTGTGTTACTGCACAAGGTGTTCTTCTTATAGAGGTTTCTGTTAGTGAGGGTTAGCTATATTTTGTGCTTTCGTCATGTGAAGGAGGACTGTTTGACAAACACCTTATAAAGAACTCTGTCATGGGAGGCTAGAAAATACTGTCTTGTTTCATTTTGTCTGGGATTTTGTGATTTTAGATATTCATGTGATAACCAGCTTTACAAAAAATTATGGGATGGCTGTTGCATTTTTCAACATTACATTGATGATCTTCACGGGCTTTCTGACCTCCGATTTTTCAAGTTTTATAACAAGAAAAGTCTGACTTTACTAACATTCCACACTCCCTTTGTGAGTATCTAGCAGGCCTGGCCAGGAATTTTGGTATTCGGGTATCTTGGGTCCTCTTTAGTATCTTTAGTAATTAGTATCTCGATTTTTCTGCATTTTTATCAATCATTAAGCTGACAAAACATCTTAATCCATATGTTATTTTGTTTCAAGGCAATTTTAGTTATTTGTTATCAAAGATTTCACAATTATGAGGTATATTTGTATCTTATGAGTTAAAAGGAGGGTATAGTGGTATCCCACTGCCACCCCGGGGGACTACCATCCCCCCCGCCCCCCACCAACACGGCCGGGCATTGCGTAACTCAGCGTGACGTGGTGTTTTTATAAGATCCAAATGCATAGGGAAACGCAAAAACAATCTCGAAAAAACTCGTTTCGTTTTATACTGCAAACTTGCATCTGTTTTATACAAACGCTACATTACGCAATATATCCTCAGTTTTTTTTATTATCATCCGATGAATTTCTTTTTGAACGCGGGCTCACTGAGCGAGTTTCGGATGCCTGCAATTATGTAATATATCAAACCCAAAAAAGCCCGGCGATTACAGTGTCCTTTACGTACCTCAAGTTCCAGTAAATGCTAGAGTGAATGGGAAACCCACGCTCGTCGATACCTGTATTTTCGCTGTACACCCATGTTCCTCCGACACGAGAAGACTGTTCGAACACATGCACGTCAAACACATCCAGTTCACTTGTGAGGTGTCTAGCCGCCGAGAGTCCTGCAGCTCCGGCTCCGATCACACACACTCGCAGGAGCTTCCGCATTCTTTTACCAGAGGAAAGTTTTCTTCTTAAAAGTAGAGCCAAGAAGCAAGAAACCCGCTAAACTCTATGATCTCATTCCTGCCAAGAGCAGGCAGGAGAAAGCGTATCCTTTGTTCTGATTGGCTACCCGAGCGGGCAAGATGGCGTCCTTACCCGCTACGGGATTTCCCACGTTGGTCCCGCGTCCCGCAAGAAAAAGACCTCTCTGTGGCTCTATGCTTTTTTTACTATTTATTTTTAATATTATTGTTTTATTTTTCTGTTTTATAGAATTATACCCAGCGGGAGCCTCTGAGCTGGAGAGAGTTATAGGAGCCCCACCCCCGATTTAGCCACCCTTCCTCAGGTCAGAAAAATTTTCACTGTTTTTTTCAACTTTTGACATGGACAAGTTAAGGAAAATCCGTCGACATCACTGGAAAGAGCGCCTTAATATTGGTAAAACTGCCAAATTTGAAAGTGATACGCCTTAAGTGAGCGAAGATATTGCTCCGCAAAGTTGTGAAAGAAAACCTCGCTCCCAATGTGTGGCTTCATAGCTCAGTTGGTAGAGCAAGGCACCGGTAACGCGGAGGTCACGGGTTCGAATCCCGTTGAAGCCCTGATTTTTTCAGGCTTCTTCTTTCCAATTGCTTAAATTGGAAAATTTACTGCTATGATCATTCTTCACTTTCATCTACAACCGCAGTTCAAAAATGAATTATTTCATATATACTTCACATCAAAGTTGTGAAAGTTTACAGATGTTTGTATGGTAGGGGGCAAGTTTGTGACCCCCACCTTACAAACGTCTGTAAAATTTCGCGACTTTGAGAAGCTATATCTTCGTTAGTTTTTAACAAATCACTTTCAAACTTGGCAATTTTACTAATCTTAAAGCGCTCTTTTCAGTGGTACTTGTCCATGTCAAAAGTTGAAAAAAACAGTGAAAAGGTCTATTGAAAAAGCATAGAAAAGTTACTCTCTCGAAAAAACTTCAGCCTAATTTACCAAATAATTCCAAAATTTTTTTTTAAAAACTGCAACCACTGTTGTTTCAACTGTTTTAACCTTATAAGTGGTAAATAAGATGATGGCTTCTATGGGATATATATACAGCCTGAGAAAACAGCCAACATTTTGTGACACCACTGGTCAGGTTTCCCCACGAAATAACATCTGAGGGCGCTTTAGCCTGAATTTCATCCGATTACTTCCAGGCTAAGGGCGCTTTCCATTTGTCAGAACTGGCCAGCCAGACCAGTCAGTTAGCAAATAAAATGTGCATTTTTTAAAGGAATTTTTGTTGAAAAACCATCTCCTTCATGTGTACTATCATTGACTCATCTGGCTGGATAGTGTTGATACCAAGTGAGATTCTCATTATGATGGGAATGCCATCTGGCCGGTCAGTTCTGACAAATGGAAAGCACCCATAGTGTAGCATCCATATACACACATACCTTCATGTGTACATGTACAACTAAAGTACGAAATAAAATATTTTTTTAATTTCCTGAAAGAGCACTTTCTACATTAAATCAGAATGACTGATACATTTTTGCACTAGTTTGGTATCATTGTGTTAGTTATTTCCTTTATCCTTTTATTATTCTATAATTCTGATGGTGTCACTGGCCTTTTTTTTCCCGTGAACACTGTTACCTTACACACACACATACAAACATTTTATATCATGTACCCACAAGGCTTTTCAGTGAAATATTTAACAAATTTAAAATAGAATAACCTTAAATAAAATAAAACACAAGAAAAAAAATAATTTTTTAATTATTAAAATACAGGAAGTTAGATTAATTACCAGTAAGTACCTTAAATGATAAAACTATTAATTTTATTATTGGATTCTTATGCTAGCTGTGTTCTGTGATCTTATAAATTCAGTTAGGCCCTGTTTACATGGTGACTGGGGACCCCAGGTAGGTGAGGTAACCCATTTAGCGGGGAATATAACCTGCCTGTCCATATAATCTCTCACATGGTCACTCCACCTATCATGTAAACATGACCAAATTAATATGAGAGATTGTATGGACAGGCGGGTTACCTCACCTACCTGGGGTCCCCCACCTCTATGTAAACAGGCCCTTAGAGTCCATTAGAAGTCTTTTTCTCATCATAAATTCTGCTAGCTATTGACTTAACATGATATTTTGCAGCAGAGTATTCAAGAGAGATACTATTCTATAATAAAAAGCTATTGACTTAACATGATATTTTGCAGCAGCTAGAGCATTCCAGAGAGATACTTTTCTATGATAAAAAGTTCTTTGGACAGTTGCAGATCTAAATAAAGGAACATTTAACAACTCTGAGTTTCTAGTTCTGCGCATTGATATAGATGAGCGCTTAATAAACTGACCCGATAGATACTCTAGGATAAGGCAAGACTAAAATTAACAACTAACTACTGCATTTACTGAAAATGTCCAGCAGAAAGACACTGGGAATGGCATTTCCAAGACCCTAAATTTAAAGATTTTTGGGGGAGAATGCTCCAGAATAGACTTGCTAAAAGTCAACCTCTCAGTCAGGTAAATTCTCAAAATTGAGCGAAGCGGGGTTCCATGCATGATGTCATGCAGTGACCAAGCTAGCAACGAAGTCTCGAGGTCATAACCAACCAGGAAAGAAATAGACTTTAGAAAGTCAAGCCCCAGAACCACCAAGGTTGGCGTCTGTTTATTCGACAGGTTACACTGGCATTCATTTGATAAGTTTAGAATTAATTAATTTATAATGACTTAATATAAAAAAGATAAAATGATGGTAGACACTAGCTTCCAGATGACATTTGTCTTGGCCAATTTAGGTTTGTCTCAAAAAAGCTTAACCAGTTAAGTGCCAATAGTGACCAACAACAATTTTCTCCTAATAGTATCTATACATCGTCAGAAGATAAAGTTGTGAGAATTAATAAATTGATCACCAAAGGAAAAATGCCATGATCTTTTACCAAATTCTCTCAAGTAATGCTTAAAGGAAATGTATGGAGATCAGTTTGGAGAATTTGTATGTGGATATTGGGGCTTAAAAGGTTAATATAAAATTATAAATTTTTATCTTTAAAGCGACCACATTGTATATAGGTTGCCTTTTTTTCTTTCCTCCACCAAATGGTCTCTGCCTTGATGTGGCTTTTTATTCTTTCCCGATTTATTCCTTTAATGCTTAGTATTTTGGTGGTCAAGTCTTTTATGCAATGGTTCTAAGCAATTTTGTAAACTATCCATATGGCTCTCTGCATTTCTCTCTCCTCTGTTGCAATTATCAAGGTGTAAGGTTCTTGACTAAACTCCACGTTCCATCAGAATTAACCCTAAAATTGTCTTTCTTGTAATGCATCAGGTGGTATGGGAATCTTTCCTCCCTTACATAATTAAAAAGAGAATGGTATACTGGACTCAGCCTGTCAACGCCAGCCAGCTGTGCGATAATTCCATCATAATCTCCCCTAGTGCCTATGATATGAGCATGATGTTCAGGCATCCCAAGAGACAGTCTCTCCTGGAAATCTTGTTCTTCATCGGCATTCATCTGACCTTCAGAGGGCAAACTCTTTCGTCCACTCAAAACTGATGCAATGTACTGGGCTTGGAGGCTAAAACGTGGAAATGTGCAGAACTTCTTAGCGCATAGCCCAATGAACGACAGTGTTGGGTATTTTGTATTGAAAATGTGTTTGTATAAATGCGTCACTCTGTTGTTCCTGACCATGATACTGCAGTCATCGTGCAGGAACGGAAAAGAAATCATGTAACCAGTACATAATAAGATTGAGTCAACTTTCCTCTCTTGTCCATCCTCAAACATGACTGTTCCATCCATGCAGATAGACATTATTGGCCTGTGTTGTTCCACATTTTCTGGAAGTTTAGAGCAAAATGTGTTTTTATGGCTGAAATAAACTTTTTCTGCACAGTTTGCTACATCAAGACAAATATCTACCCCGGAAGGTCCACTACCAAAAATAACCAGATGTTTTCCTTGAAAGACTTCAGGATGCCGATAATTATGACTATGCATCACAAGCCCAGGAAAAGACTCCAGATGAGGAATTACTGGCAAACGAGGAACAGCAAAATGTCTGGAGAAAGAAAGTTTAAATTTAAATATAAGTGTTTTTTGATGTTGTTGTTGATTTTCTTTTTTTTTTTGCAAAAGGGCCAAAAGAGTTTTATTATGACTTAGAATACTATAGTCTTAGAATACACACTTTAGAAGGTGTTAAATAAATACCATTAGATCTTCAACGCCTTTTGTAAACTCAGAAAAGACAAACAACTAGGAATAAAATTCAGTGGTCAAACTGATGTGGGGGGGGGGATACTCCTGGGAATTCTTGGTGGGGGTGTGCCACCCAGTTGTCTAATTCCTGACAATATTTCAGACCAAAAAATGTCATTTTCCAGACCCGTTTTCAGACCAGACCGCTAAAATCCATACCCGTTTTTGACTAGAGGAGTATTTCTGTAAACTGCAATCTTTGATTCAAAAGTGATGTATAAATATTGTATTGGGAGAAATCATTAAAGTCACTAGTTCTAGGGAATGTTCCCTGAGGGATGGACCCTAAGAAAAGTGATGCGTGTGGAACAAAGCAAAAAAAAATTCCCATAATTTAAAAAATACTTCCTCTTAAAGCACTAAAATGCAACTATGTCGCATGAAAGGTTTTCTGCTCCTTTTGATCTAATCTATTGCCGCTTCTACATTTTCCAGAGAACCCTGCTAAAACCCTAATAGCCTTAAATTACAGCTGTAACAATAACAAAATGTGAAGATAATGATCTGATACATTTTGTATTGTTTGGAACAACAAAATAAAATAATAATACTGATACCTAATAATGATACCTACCCATTGCAAACAATAACAGCATCAAAAAGTAAAACTTGCTGCAACTCCTTTATTGTATCAGCATCTGTAACAACAACTTCCCACACTGGCTTTTGACTGTCTTTTCCTATCAGTGGACGGACACTGCTGATACTGGAGTTGAACTGAATAAATTTGTACAAGTCAAAATGACAGGCATAATCTTGTAAATATCTGAGAACTTGTTGATGACTTAAAAATGAGTTCCACTCTGAAGGAAATGGAAAATCAGGAAATGCCATCACCTGTTTGGGCAGATTGGTTCTAAAAAGGCAAAAACAATGAAAAAATTAACCTTCTATTCTTTTCAAGCTGTACTTTTAATTTTCGTATATTATACAAGGCTTTGCAATGCAACAACAAAATTGTTAAATAAAATTAGTGAAACATTAATTTTTACATTTAAAGGTTGTTCAGGTCACAGGAATTTTCATTAATTTTTAAATCACGCTTGTGTGGAGTTCAAAAATTCTAACAATCTTTATCATAAACAGGAAAACGAACATTTTCATTTTTTGACTTGGCAAATAACAACTTGTTTATGCAAATGACAATCAATGTGAAATGTGTCCGCAGTTTAAGGCTTTTACGATCATGATCAATGACAGATTTTTGTGAGATTAACAAGCTTGTGTCAAGCTAGTAAATTTTTAAACTTCCTGTCAATTCCACTGTCAAATGTAATGATTTTGTTGATTTTCTTCCTTTGCTTGCATCCTTTGATCTTTACAGGACCAAACAGTTTCATTTAAGGTATTCCTGGAGGCTAAATTAACGAAATTTGGGCTATGTTTGGCTGTGTATTTCAGGAGAATAAAAATAAATAAATAAATAAAGCACATTGGGAAGTGTCCAAGTCTGTTCTTCATTCTATTTAACCTCAATTAAGTTTACTAATTGTTAAATTGTGGATCTATATCAGCAAAGCTCTTTACAGAACACTACATGCATTTGACAGTTCAAACATGAGTTACAAGTAAAACAATTTTTGGAAACCAAAACACAATAGCTTTTGTTTTTGTTATTTGAAAAGATGAAAATAAGTTAAGTGACCAGGTATTCTGTAATCTAGCTCAATTTTGTACCCTGTAGACCTTATCCTGGAGATTTTTTTTATTTTTTACCGGTTGAAAATGATGTTGTAGGTTTTGCACGAATTAAAGCAAGTGGGGTAGTGATTGATGCAACTTGACAGCATTTCAGACGGACTCTCTCGAGAGAGCTTGTGACTCAAGGAGACGGCTGAAATTTCAGTTAAGGAAGCTGAAGGATTCAAATACCAATAAAATATTTTCCAAAGGTTCAAATGTCAGCCCTGGCTGGGAGGTGAGGAATGGTGCAATTTTGATGACTGAAACAAGAAAAACCATTCATCTGCCCCATGGAAGGGATTCGGGAACCTGGGAAAGTTTTGCCCGTGGAATATGGATTCCAGGAAAATTTTGCATGTGGAAACCGGAATCTTGAGCTTTGAAATCCGAAATACAGCTCAAGGAATCCGATATCCCACTAACCAATAGAAGTTAGAATCAAAGTTCCTTTGACAAAGACTGACAATCTCAATCAAGTGATATAAAGTATTTGGAAACGCCCTTCTGTAAATCAGTTACCTATCAGTCCTCCTTTTTTAATCACAGTATTAAATTAGTCTAGGTAATAGCATGATTTGTAGTGATATTTGGCATAAATACCACGAGTGATATTTCAAAATTGTTATACGTATTTTCACGAGCCGTTAGGCAAGTGAAATTTGAGACAATTTTAAAATATCACGAGTGGTATTTATGCCAAATATTAAGTACAAATCCTGCTGTTATTTGTTCATACTACTACCCACAAAAGGTTTGTAATTTTCACATGTAGGTATTTCAATTTAAGCTGAAATAACACTGCTCTAAGCCAATCAGATTGCAGAAATCTCTCCTGTAGTAGTATAATGGAACCAAATATGTAAATTAATTCAGCCTAGTGACTTTCTAATGTATCGGTCAAATCGAAGCTTCAACATTCACCCCCCAGGCAACCCCCCGGGCATTTGACTTTTTTGAAAATTATTGTTCAAATTCCCCCCTACCCGGGCCAAAATGCCGTTCAAATGCCCCACACTAGGGTCCATTCAGGTGATCAAATGCCCCCACCCCGGGGACATTTCACAGGCACAAAAATGACAGAAAGATGGCAGAAACGCCTTCAGTTGTCGAACAAAATCTTTATAAATATAAAAAAAAACTGAGAAACCCTGTTAGCCTATTTACTACGAACCAAAGTTTCATGCAAAGCAGCGGAAATCGCTGCTACAAGGTATTAAACTGAATGCTCAGCTTTTTTGCGTGATGCAACATACAAAGCCTTCTACAAAAAAAGATCCCACCTATTGAGATTACTACATCATGACCATTTCACTGACATGCATCATCGCTCACCTTATTAATTAACATACTTGCAGTAGGTCAAAGCAGTTGACCTATACATTCATACATTCAAAGCCTGAATCCAATATTATAAATTTCAAAATTTAAATACTTCAAATACGGCACAAAGCTTGTGTAAGCCCTTTCCTCGTAACCAACTGGTCACAAAGGCATAATCCAAAGCCAAAGATTTTACATGAAATCGAGGGTGCAGTTCAAATTCCCCACCCCTAAAGCATGGGGATCAAATTCCCCACCCCCTGGAAGACTCTCATAATCAAACCCTCCTCCCCGGGACGGCAAAGGTGTCAAATGCCCGGGGTATGCCCGGGGGGGCATGTTGAAGCTTCGATTTGACCGATACATAAACATAAAGACTTTTAAGAATAGTATAACTAACTTGTACAAAGATGAATTAGCAAATGTCTTTGACCCCCATAAACCATGTTCAAGGGGGTCTTGCACGTAACTGTGGGTGCCACTGGCAACAATAGTTTAATAAGCATTTCTTAAGATTTTTACTGATTTAGTTGGGAGGTGCCCTGCATGGCACTCCAGGTCCCGTTTGCACCCTTACCTTTTGGTCTTTTTTTTTCCGTTACTGTAACTATTTATTTAGAGAAACTCAGACCAACAAAGTTGATAAAACAAAACAAAACAAAACAAACAAAACTGGTATCCAATAGCTAAAATCCGGAATCCACAGTATGCAATCCAGAATCAAAGACTGTGATTCACTTAGTCATGGGGGGATTAATTCATCAAGAGTGTCGGAAAGGAAAGGTTCCAGAAAACTGATTTAAAACAATACTTATACTCAGTGTCCACCAATACAAATAACCCGCTATACCTGAGATTTCTGTAAACGCTGGAGTGAACAGGAATCCCACGTTCGTCGACCCCTGTATCTTCAGTGAACACCCATGTTCCGCCGACACAAGAAGACTGTTCGAACACACGCACATCAAACGCATCCAGCTCACTTGTAAGATGTCTAGCAGCCGAGAGTCCTGCAGCTCCGGCTCCAATCACACATACTCGCAGCCGAGGCATCTCTTAAATTAACAATCAAACTCTTACGCTCATAAAAAATATTAGATCTAGAACCAGAACCGGTACTTTGCACCCGCGGCTCTATCTGTTGAGAAGGAGAGGCTGCTAAGCTCAAATGGCGGGGAACCTGGAGAGGCGTAGTTAAAGATTTGAACCCGAGCGGGGGCGCTGATCCTGGAACAGGCGAACAGGCTATTTCCACACCCGTTTTCGGGCCTTGGTTGTTCAACGGCTGGATAGCGCTGTCCTCCAGATAAATCTTTATCCAGTGGATAGTGCAATTGGTTTCCCCAATACTTAGCCGCTGGATAGTGATTTAGAGACCAGTCATAATTTAAGTTGGAGGGGGGTGGAGGAGAAATTGGGGACCTTCAATTTTTTGGATGGAATATGGGGGGCCTTAAAATGTCAAAAGATGACCTTGGGGGGGTCTTCAAGTTTCTTTTAAGTAGCAACCCTACTGAGCAGCATGATGTTTGAGTATTAACGGACCTGATTTTGGGTCTTGACAAAGTGCGAGCCAGCGAGTCATGCGAGTCATGCGAGTCATCATGTGAGTCATGCGAGTCATCATGTGAACCATGCGAGACAGATGTTAGTTCACAGTCCATTTTCCTTTCTTCGGCTTTTGGCAGCTTTTGGCTATTTGGCACGAGTGTTTGCTATCCTCGCTCTCTGTCGAGTAGACTGAACTTGCTATTTGAACCTTGTTATTGTTTAACTCAGCATGTTATGCGGTCATGTCATAAATGTATGCGCACTTGCAAGTCACATGGAAAGTACTGTATGATCAGATCGTCATTTTGAAATATAGCTGTGTTTGGTTATCGAGATTCTGTTCCTTGTCTGTTCGTTTGTCTTCGTTCACCGTTCCCCTAAATTATCAGACTGTTATCTAAAGACCCACACGACATTTTGGTGCCGAGACCAGGATAATCCAACGCAGTATGGCGGAAACTCTCCCGAAACTAACCTCTTCACGTGCGGGTTATCGTGCTCACTTAACGAAGACCTTGAACAAGGCGAAGGATCTTATGAAGAAGGAGGCACCCACCGAAATGGATGTTGTATCGCTTAACAGTATCATTGAACAACTTACACGGAAGAAGACTATTCTCACCGGACTGGACGAGAAAATTGCGGCGCTCATCGAAGAACCGGAGGATCTCGAGCAAGAGATTTTTGAGACAGAAGAAATCCATGATGAAATTCTAGATACCACCAGCCAGATAAGTAGATTTATTCATGTCACAATATCTCCTAAGAAATCTGCTACCCAGCCTCCGTCCTCCACTCATCAGGAATCTCCACAAATGGTATATAATGAAACCCCACTCGTACCAAGTAACACGTCCGAACCCAGCACTTCAAACAGTCACGAAAATACCCCACCCACTAGTCAAGCAGCCTCTGAGGAAACTGTTAATAATCAACCGAATTCTCAGCCACCCCTGAACACACATCCACCGCCTCAGACCTCTCAGTTGAATGTTAACCACAGTAGCCGCCTTCCCAAACTGAATTTACCTACCTTTTCTGGCAATCCCCTCAACTGGCCCACATTTTGGGATTCATTCGAAGCAGCTGTCCACTCTCACACCACATTGGGGGGAGTACAGAAGTTTAGTTACCTGAAGGCCCAACTAACGGGGGTCGCCTCAAGGGCTATAGCTGGTTTCCCACTAAGCAATGTCAATTATGAGCAAGCCATAAAACTACTTAAGGAACGTTTTGGGCAACCCAGTAAGATCATAGGTGCCCATATGCAAGCTCTCCTGGAAATTGCTAGCCCTGCCAACCAGTTAACAAGCTTGCAACTGTTTTATGATACCATGGAAACTCATGTCAGAGGTCTTGAATCACTTGGAAGATCACACGAAAGCTATGGGGATCTCCTCGTTCCAATTATCCTGGGAAAGTTACCCCATGAGTTGAGAAAGATCTTAGCCCGTGAACACGAGAGCCCTGAATGGAAATTCCAGGAGTTGAGAGAAGCTATTGTAAGGGAAATTCGAATCCTTGAAGCAGGTACCCAACTTAACGACACCCCTTATGGACTCACCCCAACAATCACTGGTTCTTTTCTCGCTCAAATACAAGGAAAACAGCCTCATTTGGGGAAATCTAGTAAACCAGAATCTAAAAAATGTCTGTACTGCAAGGGTCCCCACCCTCCTACAATTGTCAAGTAGTCACTGACGTTCGGGAGAGATGGACAAAGGTTAAGACTCTCGGACATTGCTTCAACTGTTTGGGGAAACACAAGTCTTCAGTGTGTCAGTCAAAATTCCGCTGCCATAAAAAGGGGAAACATCACACAAGTTTATGTTTGGGCCCCACTGATCCTGCCATCAACCCTCCGACCACACCTGACAATACGGCTCCCACTCACAGTCCTCATACTTCTATAGCAGAGCCACCCTTCAGGGTACATACCTCTCTCGCACCAATTACTCAAACGAATATCCCAGTCAACAATGGCCCAATATCACTCTTGAAAACTGCTGTAGCAACTGTTGGCTATAACCATACGCACTGTGAAGCTAACATTCTATTCGACGAAGGTGCACAGCGCTCCTTTATCACGCAGTCCTTGGCTGATCAACTAGGCATACTTTACACAGAGAATGAATCTATTGCCTTGTCTGCCTTTGGTGCACACTCCTCATCCAACAGACGATTACCTATGGCCAACATCACTATCGTCACTAACAATGGGGAACACATACCAGTACGTGTCCTTGTGATTGACCAAATCACCACACCACTTCAGAACCGCTTTCGGCAGCAGGTCCGAACCATACCTTACCTAAGGGGTCTTCAACTTGCCCACCCTGTGACGTCGGACGAGAATTTTGAAATCTCACTTCTACTTGGTGCGGATCACTATTGGGATATAGTGATGGACAAGGTCATCCGCGGTCAAGGCCCAACTGCTGTAGAATCAAAGATTGGCTACCTCATCTCTGGACCGCTACAGACTAACTGCGTCAATCGCACTGACACCGCTGTGAACCTGCTACAGACACTGTCTTCCACAACGGCGGCAGAACGTGATCTTGAACATTTCTGGTCTCTGGAGTCTATAGGCATCACACCACCTACAGAAGTGGATAACCAGGAGTCCTTCCTGCAACACTACCAGAGATCCTCAATCACAAGAATGTGCGATGGCAGTTACAGCGCCAAATTACCATGGAAGGAAGATTTTCCCACACTACCTTCCAACTATGGTAGCTGTGCACGCCGCACGCGGGCTATGGTACGCCGCCTTGCTCAGACACCTAGCCTTCTTACCTCGTACGGGGAAATTATCAAAGAACATGAAAGGCGTGGATTTATTGAAAGGGTTGACAATGTAGACAGTATGGATAGAGCGCACTACCTCCCACATCACGCAGTCAAGAAAGAATCTGCTACCACACCTATCAGAGTTGTTTTTGATTGCAGCTCCCGATCCTCAAACAACTCTCCAAGTTTGAACGACTGCCTTATGGTGGGCCCTCCATTTCTAAGCGATATGTGCTCCATCATCATAAGATTCCGATCCTTCACTTACGGCCTGTCCACAGATATTGAGAAGGCCTTTCTTCATGTCGGTCTCGATGGCAATGACCGAGACTTTACCCGATTTTTCTGGTTGTCAGATCCTAAGAATCCGGAAAGCGAATTTCAGGTCTTTCGTTTCAAGACGGTCCTATTTGGTTCCACCAGTTCCCCTTTCATGCTGAACGCTACACTGCATCATCATCTGGAAAACTACAGTACACCTGTGGCCAAAGACATTGGAAACAATATGTATGTAGACAATGTTATCTCCGGGTGTGACCAAGAAACTGACATCATCCGTTACTATCAAGAGTCAAGATCAATCATGAATGAAGCCAATTTCAACCTGCGCTCATGGGCATCCAATAGCCCACGACTTCGTGAAGGGGCAGAAGAAGATCAAACGGCCGATCCAAGCACTGTGGTCAACATTCTTGGTTTGCGCTGGCACCCAATCCAAGACACCATCTCTCTTGCACCAAAGGAACTCGCCTCCCTTCCAGTCAACCAACCTCCAAACGTGATGTACTACAACTTGCCTCAAGGACTTATGATCCACTGGGATTCATATCTCCAGTCACTGTGAAGGCCAAGCTCCTCATTCAAGAACTGTGGCAAAGAAAGCTGGAATGGGACGAGCCACTTCCCACAGAACTGGAAGCCAAGTGGAATGACATGGCCCAAGATATCCAAGAGGCTAGCAAGCTGATCTTACCCAGATGCTTCTTCTCACAAGTGCCGTCTAATGCACAACCAATCTACTTACATGTCTTTGCTGATGCCAGCCCTAAAGCATATGGAGCTGTAGCCTACATTTCTAATGGTGACCAGACCTCACTCGTCATGTCAAGGTCACGTGTTGCTCCACTGAAGAAATTGACACTCCCTCAATTGGAACTAATGGCGGCATCAATCTGTACAAGACTAGCTCATTTCGTAGCAGAAGCCCTCAAATCGAGATTTCCCAATATTACAGTCCATCTGTGGTCAGACAGCGAGATAGTCCTCCATTGGTTACACAGCTCCAAGCCCCTCAAACAGTTTATTGCCAACCGCACCAAAGAGATCATGACACTGTTCCCTGTTACTGTCTGGAATCATTGCCCAACCCAAGAAAACCCTGCTGATCTGCTTACTCGTGGCATCTCTACAACACAGCTTCACACCTCATCTCTTTGGCAACACGGTCCCCAATGGTTACCACTTGTCGAGCAATGGCCATCTTGGAATCCCTCCAAAATACTCCATCTACAGTTGTGTGACATCGCCGATGCGCAAGACACTGATGCCACAACCAGGAATGGGACGACTCAGACAGATCCGACGGAGAAAGAGCTAGGCATCCATAATCTTATTGATGTTTCAAGATTCAGCACTCTCCAGACTTCTCAGCGTAACAGCATACGTTCTACGGTTTGTGAAGAACTTGAAACATCCTGCAACAAAGACACATGGCCCCCTATCTGTACAGGAGAGGCAAGACGCCCAACGCAAGTGGATCCAGAACTCCCAAGCACTAATCTATGCAGCAGAGATTGCTAACCTTCGATCCAACTCCAGTACCCGTTTGACATTAGTGAAACAACTCCGCCTGTTCCTCGATGCTGACGGCTTCCTTCGTTCCGGGGGGAGGATCCATAATGCTCAGCTTGCAGAGTCAGCAAAGTTTCCCTACCTGCTTCCACCCAACCATCCCTTCACAGCACTGGTTGTCTACGAAGTCCATAAAAAGCAACTTCACTCTGGTGTCAACGTGGTAGTGACCATGCTTCGCCAAACATTCTGGATAACTTCAATTCGGCAGTATGTGAGGAAACTTCTTCGTCGATGTGTGACCTGCCGGAAGGTGCAAGGAACGGCCTTCAGAGCTCCAGATCCCGCACCCTTACCTAAGTTAAGAGTCCAGGAAGCAAAACCATTTTCAGTAACTGGAGTTGACTTTACTGGACCCCTCTATGTGCGATCAGAAAAGGGTACCACCAAGAGCTACATTTGTCTGTTTACGTGCGCTGTAACAAGAGCGGTACATCTGGAAGTTGTCAGTGACCTCTCGGAGCAAAGTTTCCTGCAAGCCTTCCGACGATTCTCAAGTCGCAGATCTGTGCCACATCACATGATATCAGATAATGCCTCCACGTTCCTTGCGGCCTCAGATACCCTCAGTGACCTATTCAAATCTCCTTCACTAAAGGAACAGTTCAGCCGACAAGGCGTTGAGTGGAAATTTATCCCGAAACGCGCTCCATGGTACGGAGGCTTTTTGGGAACGAATCATTGGACTAACGAAACGAGCCATTAAGAAGACGCTTGGCAAGGCATCTATCACCTTAACAGAGCTCCAAACACTCGCCACTGAAGTAGAAGCTGTCCTGAATGATCGCCCTATCACTTATGTTTCAAGTGATTGTACAGACGAAGAGCCATTAACACCTTCTCATCTCTTAAACGGGAGGAGAATCTCTTCCCTGCCTTATCCCATTGCTGATGATGATCCATCTGACCCGGACTATGGAGATGCATCTGACATGAGGCAGCGTGTGACAGCACAAGCCCATATCCTTGAATGTTTCTGGAACCGATGGAGACACGAATACCTGACCTCACTTCGCGAATTCCACAGAGCATCCGGTACCAACAAGCAATCAATCAAGACGGGAGATGTTGTACTAGTCTATGACGAAGGTCCCAGATCATCATGGAAGCTAGCAGTTATAGAAGACCTGATTAGAGGAGGTGATGGCTTTGTAAGGGCAGCACACATTCGCACAAGTACTGGATATACCAACCGTCCTGTCTCCAAACTGTATCCTCTTGAAGTTACTGCGAGTCCCTCTTCCTCTAGGATTGCATCGCGAAACTCTCCTGAGCAACAATCTACCGTAGTCACATCAACTAGACCGAGACGAGCTGCGGCTACTGACGCCATGGGGAGAATTTCAGAATGGACAAGATGCATCCGCGCCCCCCCGGAGGATGTCGAGTAGACTGAACTTGCTATTTGAACCTTGTTATTGTTTAACTCAGCATGTTATGCGGTCATGTCATAAATGTATGCGCACTTGCAAGTCACATGGAAAGTACTGTATGATCAGATCGTCATTTTGAAATATAGCTGTGTTTGGTTATCGAGATTCTGTTCCTTGTCTGTTCGTTTGTCTTCGTTCACCGTTCCCCTAAATTATCAGACTGTTATCTAAAGACCCACACGACACTCTCCTTGCAATATCGTTTTGTTATCTGCCTTTATCTTTTTCATCTTTTGTTAAGGTAAGTTATGTTTTTGTTTTGTTGTCATTAAATTTTGAGGTTTGATGTTTTATTTATTATTCCTTTTTGTCCATCTCAAATGACATTGCATTTGGATCCAGATTTAATGTCAAAACAGAGACTTGGCGGTTGGAATCCTTTGATTTAATACCACTTGTACTTCTTGAGATATCGTTTGTTTCAATTCATAGTCTAATTCAGTGTCCAAATGCATACATTCGGTAAAACACACTTTGGATAGAGCGAAGTCAACATGCATAAACCCAGTCTGCGTGCGTGCGTGCAAAAAAATTTAAAAAAATAAAAAAGTTATTTAGAGCCACTGTAAGGGGGTGAACCTTGACTACAGTTTTCGAGTCGTTGCTAGGGACATTATTTCGTGATTAGGATTTCTCTCCGAGTAGTGCAATAACCTTTGGAATAGATACCTTACTTAGTTACAGAGGCTAGTTTTGTAGTTTGCGTTAAAAAAAGAAAAGTTATTTCATACTGACTCGCATGGCTCGCTTGTTGACTCGCATGGCTCGCATGGCTCGCATATGAACTCGCATGACTCGCTGGCTCGCATATTATACACACTCCCTGATTTTCATTCAGTTTTACACAAAGTCCTATATTGTGTAATACTAAAACAATTTAATCAACATTTTTACAAAAAGATTTAATGCTCAAATAGTAGGTGCATCAACACAACATCCATTATTGTGTAACACTGAAACAATTTCCTGGGCATTTTAACAAATGATTACATGCATAAAGTCATGTTATGCAATCTCACTATCCGAATCATTATTTGTAGATGAGGTTGATGTGGACTCACTGTCTGTGTCACCGTCAAGTTTTTTGCTATTAGAGCATGTACTGCTCATATAAAAAGCAGTAAGCTTTGGCTGATTATCTTCTTTCTTCCTTGAAGCAGTCCTGTCGGCCTCTCACCTTTCGATGGCTTGTCTTATCTCAATTATGACACAATCACTGATATATGCTTGCTCTATAAGCTGTTAGAGAGGCTCTAGGTGAAATCTCTTTCTCAGTTTAGTGTGAAGTGCTTCTCTGTTGTTAGTTGGCACATTCGGAAGTGACAGTTAGTAAGAACGGTAAAGTAAAGAAAATGTTATTTGTTATTACCATTTGGGTATTCATGTATAAGAAAGGGGGGCCCTTAAATCTTTTAACATGATTGAAGGAGGGGTACCTAAAAAACATGGGTGCTATTAGCGGGGGTCCGGAAAAAAATTTGGAATAAAAAACAATTTCTCCTCCACTCCCCCCTCCAACTTAAATTATGACTGGTCCCTTATTCGGTGGATTATCGCTATCCGACGTTTGAACAGCTGCGGCCACTGAGGAGGCCATGCTCATTTTCAGACCTGGCCTTTAGGCGGAAATTATGTCATCATTACTTAGATTAAACAAAAAATTCTTCAATTCATTTAGAATTCGCATATTTCGTTCTTACTCATTTGGAACTAAAACAATAACTACGTTCATACGCTCCCGTATAGTAGTTCCCTAGAAAACCATACCCGATTCCAGATCAACATGGGCAAAGTGTATACAAGTTTTCAGACCAAATAGGCCCCCAAACCCTACCTTTTAGGGCGACACATACCTATATAGCTTATATAAGGAAGTACCCCCGGGGAGTTGAACCCAGGAGTCATTTCAATTTATTTTAATATCATTTTAATAACATGAACTGGCGTGATGTAACTGACGTGATACAACTCACTTAGCTTCACTTTAAGTGACTCTGAAGGACCTAAAGATGACTACCGCACAGAGTCACTCCACAACAACAGGACTATTACTATTCAGGACTACCTTCACCCGAACGATCCTACTCAACCTACGTATGAAATGTGGAATCATTCAGGAAAAAATATACCTCGTTATACCCTTCTTTTTATTATAGCCCGCGCGAGCAAGCTCCCCAATTGGGGAAATCGAGGCGAGAAGTCACGCCGAAGAGCAGCCCGCGAAAGGAGAAGCGAGTGCATTCTCTAGCGATGGATAAATCAGGAGAGCTTGCTAGCAGGCTGGGTTTTTTATAAAAAAATTTGGCCTCTTCAATTTATAAGGGAGAATCACGAGAAATGGTACTTTGCCGGCATGTCAGTAATTCATCTTATTATTCATTCAAAATCTCGTTTTCTGATTTGCACAATCCACCGTACCTAGAAAGATAGCGACTGGTACATTTACCCACAGTTCTTAGCGCATGAAAACCATAAAATTGCTCATAAAAACGCACTGAAAAGTTTTATAAACTTCAAACCTAGGATAGGCAATGTTGCTATTACAGGGACGAATTTCGCCCCCCAAAATATGACTTTATGTGTAATTGACCGTGTTAGGTTGGAAAGGAATTGTGGTAAAATGTACAGCCGCCATCTTTTTCCGTACGGCGGATTCCCGCGGCTATTTTAGCCTGTGTAGCAAGCGTTTCGGTGCGGTTCCGAGTACAAGAGCGGGGAGGGGATGGAGGAAGAAAGGAAGGAAACGCTTGCAGTCTAGACAAACCCCGGGATAAAAATGTGTAAAAAAAAGGTAGATTGCTTTATAAGTCTTATAAGTCACAGTCCTTAAGTTATCCATTATTTTATCTCATAGTACTCAAAGTAATTGCAGCAAACCCCAGTTTAAAAATAGTCGTAGTGATTTTCGGCCACAATTTTCAGTCGCATTCCTTACAAAACAGACCCAGCCGCTCTTGTATCCTAATAACCCGGCCAGCCCGGCCTAATAACAGAGTCGAATTCAGCTCAGTTTACGACTTATTGAACAATAACTCACAAATGCCTACATAAACACTGATCCTGATCTACATTTGCATATGAACTCTACATGCAGAGAAAGCTCATGGGACAACGCTTAGCAGGGGCACCCAACGACAATTTTCGGAAGAATATCTGTTCGGAAGACGATTTGAGATCTAGAATTTTCGAAACATTTGTTGTAAAATTTCTTGCTTGCATGCCTCTCCTAGGACATGTAAAAAATGGTATAATTGCCTATTTTTAACGGATTTTTACCCTAGAAAGGTCACCTAGAATTTTCGGGAGCCTTTTTTCTGGCTGAAATTTTCGAAAAAGCAAGTTTTGATCCCTATTATTTTCGGATCACTAGACTTTCAGCTAGGAAATATGCCTATATCTACCGTTTAAATACTAAAATACGTTTAACAATGCTATGTCTAAGTGGTTTTGAACTATATTCTCGTTGGGTGCCCCTGGCTTAGGCCCGGTTCAAACGTCGAACTTTACTTGTGCCGAACCTAATACCTATTTAGGTCGACCCAAACTATTAAGTTCGACTGTTGATTCAGACGGTCGAACTTTACATGAGCCGAACCTAATACGTGGTCAAAAGAAATATCATCCTTACTGCTTAAAATAGGGAAACAAACTGAAAAAAGTAAACTTCAACAAGCCTGGAAATTCTTGTTTTGTAACCCCTTGTAACCCCTTGTAACCACCTGTAACCCCTTGTAACCCCTGTCACCCCTTGTAACCCCCTGTAACCCCTGTCACCACTTGCAACCCCTTGTAACCCCCTGTAACCCCTTGTAACCCCCTGTCACCCCCTGTAACCCCCTGTAACCCCGTGTAACCCCTTGTAACCCCCTGTAACCTTTTGCAGTTCCCTGTCACCCCTTGTAACCCCCTGTAACCCTCTGTCACCCCTTGTAACCCCTTGTAACCCAGTGTAACCCCTTGTAACCCCCTTGTAACCCCCTGTCACCCCTCGAAACCCCCTGTCACCAATAATAATCCCCTGTAACCCCTTGTAACCCCCTGTAACCCTTTGCAACTCTCTGTCACCCCTTGTAACCCCTTGTAACCCCCTGTCACCCCTTGTAATCCCCTGTATCCCCCTGTCACCCCTTGTAACCCTCTGTCACCCCTTGTAACCCCCTGTATCCCCCTGTCACCCCTTGTAACCCCCTGTAACCCCTTGTAACCCCCCTGTCACCGCTAGTAACCCCTTGTAACTTTCTGTAACCCCTTGTAACCCCCTGTCACCCCTTGTAACCCCCTGTAACCTCCTGTAACCCCCTGTCACCCCTTGTAACCCCTTGTATTCCCATGTCATAGATCGTGAAAATAAATCGTAAAAAACGATTTTGGACGTTTCATATAGCAAACAAGCCTTTGTGAATAACGAAAACATTGGTTTCAAAAACCCACAAAATTGGCATTTTTCCAAAGGGGTTAATCCATGGTTTTGGTCAAAAATTTGAATTTTGTTAACGTTTCGTTTTATCCAAAATAGACCGAGAAAAAGTATTTGGTGACGTTTTCGTTAAAATAATATAAATATATACATGGATTTAAAAAGAAGGCAAAATTGGCATTTTTGCAAAGGGGATAGTCCATGATTTTGGTCAAAAAGCTGAAGTTTTTTCATCTTTTGTTTTTATCAAAAATAGATCGAGAAAAGATGTTTGCTATCGTTCTAGATAAAAAAGAAGCCTTTAAAGACTATAAAAACAACTGTTTATGAAAAACGCAAAATAAGAATTTTTCCAAAGGGGTTAGTCCATCGTTTTGGTCAAAAATTTGAGATTTCTTCAACTTTGATTTTTATGCAAAATAGACAACGTGTAACTCTGGTATAATTGAAGACGAATTTCATTTTCTCTTCCATTGTCCAAAATACTCAATCCCAAGGGAGAAATTCTACAATCAAATCCAACAAAATTTTGTCGACTTTACGCAGCTAACTTACACAGAATTAATAATTAAATTGATGAATTCACAGAATTTTTTCGTAAATTCACATTTGTTGAAATTTTGGAAAAAGATGCAGACAATATAAGAAAGTACTTTGTAAATCATTCGTTCAGTGGTTTGGAGAATTAAATTTGTGTTCTTTTAATTACTGAGTGGACTGTTTTGATTCACTCTGCTTAAGCGTATTCTTTTGTTGCTGTTGAAGTACGTTGAAGTCAAAGTCTAGAAATATAACAAAACACTTAATGTCAAGGGGAAAACAAAATTAACTGTTTCCCTCGGATCTATGCGAGGCCGAAGACCCTCCTCGATCCTCATAAAAAGCTAATTCTTCAGATCATATGAAAGCCGAATCAAAATCCAAATATGAATAATTTAACCGTGATTTACAATTGGCCATTTTACAGTAGCTTACAGTTATGTATGGAACCGAGGCTGGAGTTGACCCTGTTTTGATACAAACTCTCCTGCTTTATCATGTAAAACAAGTTATTCTTATGCTAACCAGTATTTTTCAGGTACAATTTCCATAACAAAGCAAAGGAGGTTTGTATCAAAACCGTGGTCACCGTTAGCCTCACATTCACTCGAAGGCTAGGGTGCTTAGTCCACAATTGAAAAATGGTCTATTTATACATGATTCAATCTTGGTTTTCCAAGAGTCATCATTTATTAAAACCCCATTTAAAATTTCAAAAGACAACTCCAAGGTGCGATAAATTACGTACCATAAAAACAAACAAACAGACGAAAAATAATATGAAACGATAGTAAGTACGACAAAGGAAGTCAAATTGGGCAACGAATTTATTCCGAAAGGGACAGGTTCACGGTTCAGCGCATGCTCATTTATTAAAATGCTGTTTCTCTGCTGGGACATGCTGTATCGTCTATGCAAGCAATATGATCAAGTCATAATGTTGTCAAAGAACCATGCGATCTGCACACTTCGCTGGCAGTCACTTGCACTTGATCAACTTAAACATTTACAAATAGCTGTAAATTAATCAACCATGGAATAAAACCTTCGGGTCAACAATAAATTCAACGTTGGTAGTGTTGGCATAATCCACTAATTTTTTTCTGCGATTTTAGTACTCCTCCATCCTACTTCAGGTTACTCTGAAATACACTCTGAGATCACTGAGATACATGTGGGTGGGATTATTAACCGATAAAATTGATAATAAATTGGAAAAAAGTAATTTAATTAATGAGCATGCGCCTGACCGTGAACCCGTCCCTTTAAACTTCATAATTATCCAGATTGAACTTAGCCACAGTGGAATCGAATAATCGATCGCTGTATTCAAATAACGATTGATGAGGGTCCCTAATGAGTTTTTCGGGATCCTGGATTTCCCTTACTTGAAGTTCAAGATTTAGGATTTTAGAGCAAAATCGTGGCGAAATTCGGGATTCGAAAGTATGCGCTCGAGTTAGAATGTCCAAGATAACCCTCGGGATTACGGGATTAAAGAACCCTATTGGCGGGACCCTTGTCTATATCAGTAGCACAACTACAACGTGACTCTTCGTCTACCATTCCAATCCGTATACGTATCGAATTAGGATTTAAAGATGTTTTATTTTGTACGAAGCGGATAACCGGAGTACCAGGCCGGCGAAAACGTCTCGAAGCAAGGGCAAGGTTGGGGGACTAAAACACTTGCCAGTTGTACAGACACTATTTATAATACTGACAATTATAATACAAGGTTTCAAAGAAAGAAAGGGGAGGCGCGTTTCCCTCAGACCACCCCTTAATACGCCCATGGCTCTCACCGCTAAGTGCGCAAACTATTGCTACTACAACTTGTGTAATGGAGATAATAGCTTACAAGTACCTAAATCAAGTGACCGAAGCTGATGTTAAAAGGACAAACTATCTGTTACCCTACCATCTAGTCTAATTCTGTCATGTCTGTCAATGTTGATCCATGACATAGCATATTCACTTAACAACTTTTAAATTTACTCTAAATTTCTGTGCTTTGTGATTGTCCACGTAAAAAAATTAAGAATTACTGAAAAAGAGCCAATTCACATTTTGTGGTTTTCCCTTAACCAGGGTAGTATTTCTGAACTTTACTTCCTTAGGGAAAGGCCATCAAGGTGTGCTCACCTATCTTAAATTGATGGGATTAACGCTCTCCTCCCCGCCAATCGCTTTCCACGCCTAGTGTACGCCGCTTCATTTTCAGCTGTTTCAACAGAGTGGCCACGAATTCTGCAGTTGTGCCATAACAAGGATCGGAGATATTTTCCCCAAATAAGAGCCCATGATACGTACTACTAGAATGTGGTCAAGCCGTCAATTGTTAATAAGCAGTGTGTTGTTTACCAATTTTCATGTGATCTGTGCGATGCAGATTATGTCGGGTACACAGCCCGACACCTTCATCAACGCATTGCTGAGCAATCGGTAGACATTTCTTAGAAGCTCACGGTAACAACAACCTTTTGAGAGAAAGCCAATTCACGGTTTTAAGAAAGTGCCAGAACAAATTTGATTGTTTAGTATTTGAAATGCTCTTCATCAAGAAGCTTAAGCCCAATTTAAATATTCAGACGGACTCCATACGTGCGAAACTCTTTGTTTAATATTTTCTCACGTTACAATTTTTTAATCAGCTATTGTTGTTTTTTTTTAGTATTTATAGACCAAAAATCACTAACTTATTTTGACTTGATAATGACGTTCAGCTAACGTCGAAACGTCGTCCCTTTTTAGCAAATTTTTTAATCTTAAAATGATTTTAAGAAATGTTTTATCGCAATTTTTTATAGTTGAATCAATTTTTGTGTCAGTAATACTTTTACCTAGCATGTTGCGTGCGACATTATACAGTTTTCCACATGCCATCAGGAGTTAATATAAACTCATCATTCTTATAATCCATTAGAAAATGTTCCCGCCTGTGAAAAGTATGTTTATGCAGATCCTTGTAATGTGGGCTCAACATGTCCGCGCCCGCTAACAGTGCAATGGCGTTATCATAATCCCACTTGTCATCCAAAGTAAAGTGCGCATACTTTTCACGCAAACCAGCGGAAAGTATCTCCCGAAAATCTTTTTCTTCCTCGGCGTTCATCATATCTTCGGGTGGTAATATTTTACGTCCGCTAAAAATGGCTGCAATGTACTGGGCTTGGAGGTGGAAACGTGGAAAGATACAAAACCGGTAGCATAATCCTATGAATGACAACGTTGGGAACTTTGTGTTAAAAATGTGTTTGTACAAATGAGTTACTCTATTGTTCCTGACCTGAATATTACAGTCATCATGTAGGAATGGAAAAGAAGTTTTGTAACCAGTGCAAAGTAAGATGGCATCAACTCTCCTCTCTTGTCCGTCATCAAACTGAACGGTTCCATCTACAGATACACAGGCTATCGGCCTGTGTTGTTCCAAGTTGTCTGGAAGTATGCAGCGGAGAACAGCTCGTTTATGGCTGAGGTAAACTTTATCTGCACATTTTGCGACGTGAAGACAAAGGTCTTGTCCAGATAGTCCAGCTCCAAGAATTACCACGCGTTTTCCTTGAAAGATTTCAGGATGGCGATAATCATGACTGTGCATAACAAGTCCAGGGAAAGACTCCAGACCAGGAATTATGGGCACATACGGAACAGAGTAATGCCTGCAGATAGTTTAGTTAGAGCGGAAAGATTAAACATGTAATCAAATGAATAACTATAATATCTCTCCTTGTAGCTTCTTTGGGAACCAAAACACGGCAGACGCGCAAGGGGGCGACCAGTAACACCTGACCCATATAAGGGAATCCGGATTCCCGAATCCGGGAAATTTTTCCCCGTGGAATCCGGAATCCAGCAAATTTTTGCTACGAATATGAAGTCCTGGCCTTTGGAACCGGGAATAAAGATCAAGAAATCCGGGAGCCCCAAACGAAGGAAATCCGGAATCCAAGTTCCACTGAAAAAGAATACGGAATCCAGCAAATTTTTGCTGTGAAATATGGAATCCTGGCCTTTGGAATCGGGAATACAGATCAAGGAATCCGGGATCCGACAAACGAATGAAATCCGGAATCCAGTACCTGTAATCCGGGATCCACGGTGTGAATCCAGAATCCAACACTGTCTTGGATTCCCGAAACAACATTCATTAACCATCTAGAGACTGATACCGGTCGTAAGGTGATGTTACACGAGGCAATTCGCAACGATCACGACGATTTTTAGCGCAACACAGCGTTGCAACATTGTTGCGAAATTGTTTTGAATAGTTACTACATTGTTCCAACATTGCAACGCTGTGTTGCCCTAAAAATCGTCGCTGCGAATCGTTCCGTGTAACATCAGCTTTAAGAGACAGAAACTTCCATCTGTCGCAGCCAACAGACGGCGATGGGACAGACTAATCAAATCGGTGCGGGTGCGCCCGAAATAGATAGACAACACAGTCTGATGTAGCAAGAAACACTTGGAATTACGAAGCGGGAAAGAAAATTAGGCACGCACCAAAACCGAATCGATTTTGTTGATGATGCTTCCAACTTTTTCAATTTCTAAAAATATTTATATCTGATGTGAAGATGAAATAATCAGCATGTCACGAGCGTGGGACAAAGAAAAAAATTTGAGTCCCCGACAGGATTCGAACCACCCTCGTGATATGCTCATTATTTCATCTTCACAATTGTTCACCGAGCTTAAAATTCATCATCTTTCATTCTTTCACACATTTATATCTAATAATATAGTTAACGAAGACTAAGATCAGTATTGTGTCCCACAAATTTTTAATGTACCTATAAGGCCGATCGAAGGTGCGTTCATTTTAAACCCCTCTCTCCATGCGCATACATGCCAACTCTCCCGGATTATCCGGGAGTCTCCCGCATACGGCACCGATCTCCCGATCTCCCGATCTCCCGATCTCCCGCTCTCCCGTACGGGTCACCATATTACGGGTATTTAAAGTACAAAGTTACACGGAAAGGAAACAAGTCATTGACCTCACACCTAGCCTTGGAATAGAACTCGTAACTCCTCCCGCACACTGGAAGGCCGCGCCCACTAGCCCACTGTGCTAAGCTTTGCTCTTAAAGTCAGACAAGTCTTTTCGCACAGCAATTTTTACTCCAGATAAAAGCGACATTTCAACGATTGCTAAAGGCTGGTTTTCACTAGCGACGGAGTCGGAGTCGTAAGCGGAGTCATCAGCGCGACGGAATCGGAGTCAGAAGAATCAGAACGTTTCCATTTTCTTCCGATTCCGCTACTCCAGCTCCGACTCTGTCAAAGTCATAATGTTGTAGAGGTTTTCGATTTTATAGCAACAACCGCGAAAGACAGAAATCGACTTACCCACTGCAAACAATAACAGCATTAAACAGGAGAACTTGAGATTCCTTAGTATCAGCATCTGTAACAGCAACTTCCCACAGTGGCTTTTGACTGTCTTTTCCCATCAGAGGACGGACACTGCTGATAATGGAGTTGAACTGAATGTACTTGTACAAGTAAAAATGACTGGCATAATCTTCTAAGTATTTCAGAACTTGTTGGTGACTTAAGAATGAGCTCCACTCTGAAGGAAATGGAAAATCAGGAAAAGCCATCACCTCTTTGGGCAGATTGGTTCTGAAAAGAGATATAAAATATATATTCTTTTAGTTCAAGTGTTTCCAACGAGCGCCATACTCCATTTCCAAATTGCCCAAAATCTCTGCTTCAAGCGGGGCTAAGTTCAAAGTATTATTATTTTCTGCAGGGATTATATTTTTAGGCTCCCTAAAAGAAATACGATGAATGGAAAGAAGGCACCAGAAGCACAACAAAATGGAAAATATCGTTCTTTTTGGCTGTATTGCTTTATTCGGACCGCACGCGCTTGGCTCGTGCGGTAAATACCATTTGAGTCATGCGACATAAGAGCATATCTAAGCTGGTCACGGAAAAAAAGACCAAGAAACTAATCTCTCTCTTTTAAAAGAACGCGTTCCTGCCTTATGGCACACAGTGAATCCGCTCGGCCGGAGTCACGCAAGCTCCCCGCCCCCAAGCGCGCCGCGCAGCGTGATTCGCCGCGTGGGAGCGGAGAGCTTGCGTGACTCTAGCCTGGGAGCGGCTGCGACGGGAGACCAAAAATGGAGTAATTAACTAAGCTTTGATAATAATTTTTGCTCCAAAGTTTCATCAAGAGAAAAGTAATAAAGTTTTATAAACAGCAGGTTGGTATATATCAATGGAAGTCACAGGTTTTTCTGAAGGCCGTTGTAATTAATCTGACAGTAACAAAAATCTTCTCAGAATTTGATTCTTCGCGTAGCCAAGCCAAGTTACGCAATCAAAACTCAGTGAACAATTTATATTTTACGCTTGTGTTTATATTTGCCTTGGCAATACTTCTAGCGTCTGTGTTTACGTAAAAAACACGCTTAATTTTGAGGGCTAAGTTCAATATGAATGTCGCAAGTTTCTTCTTTCTATTTTTTCTTTAATTACCTGAGGTTTCTGTACATGCTGGAGTGAACTGGAATCCCGCGTTCGTCGATCCCTGTGTTTTCAGTGTAGACCCATGTTCCTCCAACACGAGAGGCTTGTTCAAACACACGCAAATCAAACGCGTCCAGTTCACTTGTGAGATGTCTAGCGGCCGCGAGTCCAGCAGCTCCGGCTCCGATAACACACACTCGCAGCCGGGGCATTGCAAACCTAACGGAACAGTGTATGTTCTTCAGTCGGTTTTTCTTTGTTGTGTTAGTCATGTGATATTTTTAATCTTCAGAGTACCGAAGTCTCTTATTATTATTTACGCGCACAAGTACGCATAATTTATGACAAGACAAAGGACAAATTCCCTTTTGATCCAATTCATGTTACTTATTGGAAAAACAAAACAGAACAGTGTCGTGCGGACACTATAAAAATTATATAGACTTGCTGGACATTATCCCCGGGGGGGGTACTCCCATACATTACCTATACGGGTATGTGCCGCCCAAAGGGGTCGTGATTTTGAAGCTCCTGGTTTAGAACGGGGTATAATATTTCGAACGCATGAAAGCTCTCCACTTTTGTAAGCAGCCATTTGAAAGCCTTCAAGGACAGATTGCTTTTAAAAATACGGTTCAGTGCGTTAACAAGCAAACCGTTGTACTCTTGTTGCACCCTAGAACGGAGTATAAAAAACTGGCCCATTTCTAGAACGGGGTGTTAGTTTTAGGGCGAATTCTAGAACGGGGTATAAAAAATTGGCCTATTTCTAGAACGGGGTATCAATTTTAGGGGAATTTTTTTCTAGAACGGGGTGCCAATTTGGAATCCCGGGCGGCACATACCCACCCAAAAAATACCCAAGTGCCCCCCCCGGGACATTATCAGAATATTCACTCTCCTTATAGTCTGCTACACAGCCGTTGTTAGTGTCGTCACGCAACGCTCCTCCCCGTGACGACACGAAAGACGGCTGTGTAACAGACTACTTCCATAACGCAGATATCAATAATAGATTCGTTTTAATGTTAAGAGATTAATTCTCCCCAAAGACATAAATTGACTCGCACGAGTAAGCAGAGTAGAGGATGGCGAAAAAAAAAACCAAACATTTAACTTTCAGAAGGATAATAAAATTAACGTGCTGATTACGAACTGAGACTTTTTAGCTCAATTTAATATTATCGGGTTTTAATAAAATCATATTGTGAATGGGGAGAGACGTCTAAACAATGGCTCGATACAGTCAGAGTAATTGGTTCAATACTGAAATGTTTTAGAAGTTTTAGATGATTTTTCGAATGTTAAAAAGGAACAAAAAGTCGGGGAGGGTGTTTAAAAGTATGGAAAATTGAAATATATTGGATTTGGGGGTTCAATACAAATATCAGATACCGTAGACTGTGCGCGTTATAACCCCTGGGCTACGCTTATACATCTTCGTAAGGGGTTTTAGGTCTGCTTATGAACAGAGGGACTATATCCAAGGGCGCTTATAACTGGAATAGAAAAAGCGCTTTGGACAAGCCAGAACAAGGAAAAGCAAGGTAAACGTGCCTAAGAGGCCTGAAACGCAGTCAGTTCACAAATAAACATAAGAAATTTTACTATAGAGCAGCATAGAACTTCTTAAAATAGTTACTGTATGCATGATTAATTAGCTAAGCAACCGTAGGTGGTTCTCACGGGCTCGCATAGTGAGCTTGGGCTTCCTGTGCGCGGCTATGTACTACCGTCGTAAAAACGCGCTCTCCACAGCACGCCTTATGAAAGGCAATCCAATCCATACCGTGGCTCCGGATTGCAGGTACTGGATTCCAGTCTTTGTCAATGGAACTTGGATTCTGGATTCCAATAATTAATTAGTGGGATTCCTGATTCCTTGAGCTGTATTCCGGATTTCAAAGCCCAGGATGTCGCGGATTACACAAGTAAAAATTTCCCGGACTCCGGAATCAGTAGGGAGCTTTAGCAACGACGACGGCGACGGCGACGGCAACGAGGACGTCAAAAAAGCAATAGGTTTATGTTAGCAAAACAACAACTTTGCAGGTGCATCACGCTTTCTTGTACATTTCTTTACCGTCCTTGCACGACTACGACGTGAAAATGCCTAATAACAAGTTTTATAGAGGACGTAAACCTCTTTTTCTCTCCTAAACTTGAGTGCGGTCCTCAAGAAATCAACTCCAGGGAAATTCTCCTACACTTGCCATTTTCAGCAAATTGGAATAAACGCGACAAAGATTGAAAAAACGGGAATTCATTTTAAAACTGACGTTTTCGCTGCCGTTGCCGTCGTCGAAGCTTAAATTTAAAGCTCCCTAGTATTCCCTTACACGGAGCGACACAGTGGGGACCTAAATATCCAAGCCGACGGTCATTGCACCGGCAACGTCGCCTGTGCTGTGAGTGAACTCTCTTCATTGGGAATATTTTGTCTCACTTGACTTTCTCTGGATTTCCACATCCAAGTTCAGAAAGCGAAAGAATATTTCGTCGTGCCTTTTTTACGCCCAGCGCAAGTGTATTTTCACGTTGTTTTCGTGCAGTGACGGCAACGAAATGTAGAAATAGGTGTTGCTACACGTGCAAAGTTGTTGTTTGGCCTTTTCAACCTATCGCACTTTTTGACGTTCTCGATGCCGTCGCCGTAGCCCGCCGTCTTAAAGTCCCTGGTGTCCAGCGAAAATAACGCACTATCGCATGTTACCAATCATAATAACAGCAGATCGTCTTTATGTAAATTCGAAGTCCCCGCTATTTAACGTTCAGATAGTGGAGAGCGGTGCGAAGTAACACTAATTATGTATAACATTAAAGCTTTTCTCACTGTTATCAACGATTGGATTCTTAACAGAACGACTTAATCCGGGGGGGGGGGGTATTGCCATATATGGGCCATATAGGTATGTGCCGCTGATTTGTGAATATAATTATGGTTTTCAAGCAGTTTACTTCTAGGATAAAAATGGGTATATAAATCCGAGCGTTTGGGTCTAGAATAGGGTATGATTTTTTCACTGGAAACGATTGATCAGTTGGTTGAAGATTTTATCTAGACTGGGGAAACAGTTTACTCTAGGATAGGGTATATAAATCAGAGTGTTTGGGGATAGGGGGATTTTTACTCTAGTATAGGGTAGCAAAACTCAGCTGAACTAGCTCTGGTATAGGTCAAGGGTTCCAGGGTCCCAGTGGCACATCCCCACCCAGAAATTCCTAAAGTGCCCCCCCCCCCCCGGGGACTTAATACAACCTGAAACGATCATGGTCTATGCAGTTTTACATAATAATGTCAATCAACGCAGTGAAAACGTCTTGCACATTTTCTCTCACTTCCATTTCATGTTCAACTGTTTGAAACAGTGGATTCAGAAAACAGTTCTAGGAATGGTGATAGCTGATAAAAAGAAAATTAACACGCCGGGTTAAAAAACCTCATGACGCAGTCGATGCAGAGTTCGTGCTCTGAAACACGCTGACTGACGGACCCGGAAATTATTTTTCAGCCTTTCTTTTCTTCTACGGTTTCGCCATGTTCTACTGAGAGCCTCCTCCATCGATAACGAAAAATGCACAATGGCGTCGGCTATTTTCTTTAGTTAGCTACTATTTTAATTCATTCAGTTTCGCCACCAATGTTTGAATATTACAATGCCGAGATATCAGTAACACAGGGAAACTGAACTGTATTTTAACGCTCGTTTTTTTTTTTTTTTTTTTTTTTGCATCACTCTGTCTTATCGTTACACAAGTTGCTTTGTTCATACTCAAGAGACATGCCTACGTGGAAATACTTCGCACCAAATTAAATATCATTAAATACGATAAACTACGAAATGTTTCCGGCAGTAAATATGTTCACGGGAACATAATTTTACCGTATTTTTACGCTCGATCTCGTTACATCATTTTCTCTTCCTGTTTTAAAAAGTCTTTATGAACCTCTTAAATATTTTCACGGGAAGTTCTTCACAGCATTTTTACTCACGGACACTTCAAATCATTTTGCTTCCTGTTACACAAGTTGCTTCCACACTTTTTCAGACATGCATGTTAACAGAGGGTCTGAATGGGGTTTAGTGTTTAGTGTTATTTGGCCATAAAAATTTTTAGTGTTTGCTGTTAAATTGGCTAATTTTATAATGTTTTCTGTTTCCGAAGTTGCGTTCTTCGGACATCTCTGGCAATCAATGGTCGGACCTCTTCGTTGGTCTTCGAGAGTCTTCGGCAGTCTTCGGAAATGTTGTGTGGCCTTTGGAAATCTGAAATAAATTGTCGTAAAATGGCCGAAAACTCCTTGATATACTGAAAAAATAATATTGGCCTTTTTGGAGCCGTATTTGGTTCTTTCTGGGAAAATATACTGTTTCAAAGAATTTTTTACGGTTAGTGTGAAAATGCCTAAGATTTAACTGTACCTCACAAATTCTTTTTGTGCCTGGCATGTCATTTTTTATTATTTATTTACTTTCATTTTTATTCGGTCGAACCTCATAACAGCCTTGGACGCGAACCTCATGCCCAAATGCTTTATGTTTTAACATAACTTCATTGATTCGCCTTATGCGCCCTCACTAGCTTTTTTTCCTTTGTTGGTACTGTGCGTTTTGCTCGATGATTTTTTGAACAATCTAAGAGAAACTAAGTAGTGTTTTAGTGGTGTGTCAGAAAATTCGGAAAAACGTACGTTTTCTACAGCAACCTAAGGACTCCTTATTTTTTTATGGCAATGTGACAAAAAGACATTAAATGCCCCAGGGTGATATTTCTAGTGAAGAGGGGGTGGGGGGAAGGGGGGCGCAGTTTTCCACGTACCAAGTACATCACAGGAACATATTTAAAAGTATTTTTACGCTCGGTCTCTTTGCGTCATTTTGTCTTCCTGTGATCGATATCAGACGTCTTCACTTCCTTTCCAGAGACATGCATATTAAAAACGAAGGACCCACGTTTCGATTCTATAGAACAAGGACGGTTATCTTATTTCTTTAATACTCATTTCTTGCTGTTATATTGAATTGTTTGTTAATCACCAGTCTTAATTTTTATAAATTGTAATTATTACACGGCATGTCTGAAAACCAGCTTGGTGAGCCATTTACCGTGTTTAAAAAAAGTTGATTAATGGATTGATTGTTTAAGAGAAATGGCCTCAATCTCAGTTCCGAGAGGATGATCAACTTTTCCGCATACCAAGTACAGTGACCGATTCAGTAGTTTTACATCAGGTTTTTTATGCATCATTGTGTCTTCTTGATGTACTTTTAAATGCGAGTTGGCAGTTCAAGTTCAAATTAGTCTCAGTACAGATCAATTGTTAACAGGTCACCACACTGAAGTCATCTTAGAGGCAAAATGTACCTCAAAAGCATTCTTCTCTTGTTTGGTAAGCCGTCAACTTCGGTTTCATTAATTTCAAGACTTTTGCCTTTTCACAAAAACCGAACCTACGGCTCGACTTTCATGCTAATTCATGCCGAAAAGTACCTTTGTTTTGCTTGCATATTCTGTGATGTTTCTTGCACTCAAACTGAACCGTCCAACAACAGGCATTCTTTAGTCTTAACTATCATTTCAGTGACTATGCCCGGAATTTCTTACAATGTATAAGATAAAGCCAAAAAAACGTTTTGCATCAAAAGAAAGACGACAGAGAACAAGCCCAGTACCGAGACTGAGAATTTTACAAAATTTTTTGTCGTTTTCTGTGCATCGTGATTTATTTCATCAACCTGCAAGAAAAGGGCGCAACCTATTCTCTATTTTGAGTTGGCTATACATTTTACGACTAATTATCTCTTTTCATAGGTTTATTTGAGTGGGTTATAAAGATGTATTTTTCATCAAAATATCGAAGCGCTTTCTAAACATTTGAGGGCTCAGACTTTCATCTGAGATGATGGACAATGATTCAAACATGAAATTTTTTACTCTTTAATAAAAAAGGGACTTAAAAGGAGAAGTTACTTAAATGAGGAATAGGGAATACATGCATGGGTACAAAGCCCATCCTCTCAAACATTCTCTGTTTTGTTCAATTATTTCACTCTCCCTTTGCCCTTGATAGTTTCTCGTTTCTCGTTCCTCCTTCCTCGTTTCCCATTTTTGTAAGGCGCTTCGCTTATTATTGTGGTAAACTGACACAGTACAGAAACTGTGCTACCAGGTAAAGCGCCAACACGCCAAGTACTATGATAACCAGCTGAGAAAAGCCAAATTACACTCAATCTGAACATTCATTGAATGATTGATCCATTAATCGATTTGTTGTTTTGTACTATGAATATCATTCGCTCTTTCAATTGCAATAATCCCTCTCGGTTTTCTTTTAGCCATCCTATATGCAGAAGGAACAACAGCTCTTCCTGACGTTGGTAAATGTACATTTATGGAATATTTCTGTGATGCCACGAAATGCCAAACGGTGTTTGTTAAAAGACTCCAGAAAGACCCTAATGGAGATTGCAGGTACAGAACAGTTGTTCGAAACGCGAAAAAGTTGTCCGTAATTGAAGCTGGCCGCTTACGGGAATGTAAAAATACAGAGTTCGTATGGGAGTTGAGAAAAACGGGTGTTGCGAAGGCGACCATTAAAAGAGCTGTCCACCTACTCGAGTGTGCCGAGGAGAACTTCCACTGCGCATGTGCACTTCTTGCGGTCCAGCTTTTCTTAACCTATCCCCTCACTGTGTTCCTTGACACGCCCTAATTCCTGTCTTCAAGGCAACTTTTTTTCTCTGAGCTTTTGAGGAAGTGGAATTACATTTCAAGGACGAAATTCGAGAGAACAACCAACAGCAAGCAGTCTGCTTTACTGTAAGAGATCAAAGTCCCGGTCTTTTGCAAAGATACCTAAACTACTGTTTCTTATTTGTTTACCCAACTTCCTCTTCGGTGCTTTCCTACGCACATGCATGTCGACATACATGCAACTACAGCTAGGTTAAGTGGGTTCACGTTGAATTTCAGTTATACATGAGAGACTGATCTCTGTAACAATAGCAAGGGGTATTGAGGTTCCTAGTTGTGTTCAAAGGCATTGTGGGATGGGATAGTTTTGGATACTGTAGGTGACCAAAACACATATACCGGTCCAATGTAAAGTAGACGACAAGTACAAAGTTAACGGACGATGAAATGCAGAGCCGGCGCTCATAACATATAAATGTCTCCCGTTAATTCTGGACAAGATGATGCATTAATTTTCCATTTTTCTTCCGTAGTGCCAAGTTCGAGAGATTAATTGCTTGTTTAACAAAGACTGGGCATATTTGTGCTGGACATTATTTGTCTCAAAGTCGCATCGAAAGCCTTGCACGCAAGCATTTCAAAGAAAATGTCATGTGTTTAAAAGGTGGATATGAGGTTCCAGCCATTCCTTCGGTGGGCTCACCATGTAGAAGCTCGTTTAGCACTGGTGCAACCAATTGTTTGAGAACCTTCCATCATAAATTCGCTGCAAACAGGTCGGATCCAGGTCTTTGCTCGTAAGTTGAATCTTTAAAGAAATAATTCAAAGTCTTCCCAGTTAGCTCCGTGCCAAGGACAATCCACTATACTTAACTCCTATATTATCTATGACCCTACATGGTGTGGTGGCAGTCAGCAGTGGCCATGGTTTGCAAACAGATTAAAAGTTTGCCTATGCTTAAAGTCATAATGATCCATTTTTCCCCCGACCTTCAGTCTTCTCTCATTTCCCCACTCAGCAATGTTCCCCGGCCTTTTCTTTCGGAATTCCAGGGACGAGCTTGTCAAGTCTCGCCAGTTTCAACTTGCAGTAGATCGATAGGGAAAAGTCACTGGACGAAAAATGGATTTGGAGAAATGTACTCCTTGGAAATAGGGGCAAAAAACAGGGGGTGTAAATAACTAGGCAAATGAGATATTTACCATTTTTGCCTCAGATTTACTCATCTGTTTTTAAAACCTTGCTACACATCTGCCAAAAGCAAATTTGTGTAAAATCCTTTTTTTCGTCCAGTGAGTGATGCCGAGCCATTAAGGGTTAAAGAATTAAATTAGGACATATGAGGATATGAGGAAAGATTGCGCAAATTCGATTGAATCCCTCTGCCTCCTCAATTTCTCTCCTCCACCTGAGCAGCCCCTTTCTCCTTTTCGCCACTTCAGTCCGCCCTTACCATCAAAAAATCCTGACACATTGGTCTCTTTTCATTTCGACAGGGAAAATGCCAAAGCAAAGAAGTGCCTGAAGAACCTGTTACGATCGCAATGTACCTTTTCATCTTCTGACCAGGAATTAATAGATTTGGGCTTCAACGACTACAATCCTTTCTGCAAAAATAATCGAGATCCTGAAGCAACAGGAAATGACCAATGTTTTGGTGTGAAGGACCTCGGCAATCCCCTGAATAACAGTGCTGAAACCGCTGGAATGAGGCCGCAGGCTCTATTGGTCCCTTTTCTCTTACTGTTTTTCTTTGTTTAGATCTTGAGCCGAGCGAAGCAATGTTTTAATGTCGAGCTCAGCGTGATGTATTAACGTGCTGCATTCCGATTGTAGAAGTAAGTGAAACTGTTGTCAAAAAAGGAAAATGTGAGCATCGTAAATCTAGTTAACGGAAGAAAGCAGTTAAGCCAACAAAAATAAAAATAAGAACGAAGTACGTAGTCAGCGTAGTCACTTTTGTTGATGATGAAGTCAATTGATCTGAAAATAAATTCACGAAGAGACACCCTACACAAAACCGGTGCACAAAAACTAAATTGATTTTTTTTTCGGATTACATTTCAGCAAATTGAGTTGGTACCAATTTGAGGTCAGCCTTTTAAATCCTTTCCCCATCTTCCATGGTCATCTGCATACATCTTGATGTTACTTTTAAAGTTATGAATATATAAAAATCATATATGTAAACTGCGGGGTGAAGAATTATATGAAAGTAGATCGATCGCAGTTATAGACGCAACTTTTGCAGTTATAAAAAGAAAGCCTGGCAAAAAAAATTTAGGCTAGCGGTGCAGCGCTCTTACCAACTGAGCTAACAAGCCAGCTGGGAGCAGGTCGTTGAATTGGTTTGTTATAAACTCCGCAAAATCATGATGATGAAGTTATGAATGTATGAAAATCATATATGTGAAGTGCAGGGTGAAGAGTTATATGAAAGTAGATCATTGCAGTTATAGATTTTGCTGGTCATTACCAGAAAATTCGCTCTCCATATGGTCTGCTGCACAGTCGTTTTTAGTGTCGTCACGCAGGAGCGTTGCGTGACGACAGTAAAAACGGCTGTGTAACAGACTACTTTCCATATAAACGCAGATATCCGGTTTCACTATGGTGAAAACAGATTCGTTTTAGTGCTTTGAGATTAATTTTCGTTGACATAAATTGACTCGCACGGGTAAGCAGAGTAGGGGATGGCGAAAAAACTGATCACGTGCTGAGATTTTTTAGCTCAATGTAATATATTAATATTATCGGGTTTAATAAAATCAAAAGGAATTACACACAAACTGCGGTTACAAACATCACAAATAACAAACACTTTGTATAACTGACTTTTATAAAAGGAACTTGACGTTTCGTATGCTTCAACATACATCTTCAGAAGTGACCGTTAATTTGTTATTTCTGAAGTTTTTTTAGTAACCGCACTTTGTGTGCTATTCCTTTTAAAACTGAGACGGCCAAAGACCAAGAGCATTTCTGATAAAATCAAATTGTGATTTAAGGTTGCCTCTAAAGCAAGTATCGAAAGCCCCGTAGTGGTTTATGCCATGTGATTTCAAAGAACACGCTTTGTACGAAGCAATCCTAATTTGTAGATAGCGACAACCTAATTTTTAACGCCATAAACCAGGGAAAAGTTACAGAGATTGTTAGGTACTCCTATGCCGTCCCAAAGGATTTGGTTCTTTAGCCGTTTTGGTCTCAAAAGTCTGAAAAGGTATAGATTTTGCACATTATGGTCTGAAATCGGGCAAGGTCTTTTAAAAAAAGAACCACCTGGGCGTCTAAACAATGGCTCGATAGGGTCAGAGTAATTGGTTCAATACTGAAATGTTTAAGAAGTTTTAGATGATTTTTCGAATGTTAAAAATGAACAAAAAGTGGGAGAGGGTGTTTAAAAGTGTGGACAAATAGAAAATATTGGATTTGGGGGCTTAGTACAAACATCAGATACCGTAAACTTACGTTTATAAGCCCTGGGCTTCGCTTATATATGCCAGGAGCCGGCTCCTGCTTATGTACATCTTCGTAAGGGGTTTTAGGTCGGCTTCTGAACCGAAGGGCTGGGTCTCCTGTGCGCAGCTACACGAATGCGCTCTCCACAGTTCGCCCAAAGTAAGGGAATCCAAGACGGTCTTGAATTCTGGGATTCCATACGGTGACTCCGGATTCCTGGTACTAGATTCCAGTCTTTGTCAGTGGAACTTGAATTCCCGATTCTAATCGTTAGTGGGATTCCGGATCCCTTGAGCCCTGTTTCGAATTCACGTTTCACCAGCAAACATTTCCCGTGTTCCCTTACATGGAGCCACACAGTGGAGACCCAGATCCAAGGACGGTCACGGCGGCGACAACGTCGCCTGCGAGTGAACTCTTCATTGCGAACTGATTCCCGCTCACTTACAATGGACCCCTGGAAAGCCGAAGAATATTTCGCCGTGGCTTGTTCAATTACGTCCAGCCTACGAGTATTTTCACGTGCAGTGACGGCAACGAAATGTACAAATAGGTATTGCTACATTTTATAGACATCAATAACAAAGCAGCAAAAAGGAAAGCGGCTTAAGGTTTCCCGATATTTCGGACGGACAAGCCGTCCTTCTTCAGGGGATGTAATAGAGAATCGAAAAGTCGTTACAATTCAAATATTATAAACGACGAGTAGTAGTTGGAAATTCAATACAAAGGCAATGTAAAAAACGAAATGAGCCAATAACGAGAAACGATTCAAACAAATGAGATAGTTTGGTAACTGGAAAAAAATTAAAAATTAAGTAAAATAAAAAGTATTTAATAATAATAAAATAGTAATAATAATAATAAATTAAATTAATTAAAAATTAAAGATAAATAAATAAAATAAAAAATGTAAAAAATAGAATAAGAAATAAAAAGTAAATAATAATACGGCAGTGTAAAAAGAAAACATTAGAAATAAATAAAAATATATGAACAAATATAATAATAATAATAATAATAATAATAATAATAAAATAAACTGAAATGAAATAAAGAATATAATAATAATGAGTACGTAAATCGTTTAACGGTCGTCCTCTCTGTTTATTCCCGGTACTGCATAGTTTGTGACTTTTCAATGTAAAAACGTTCGCGTGCTCTACGTTGTTCTGTTTTAGTGTTGATAAGTTCGAGTGGGATAAGTTCGATGTCTGTGTTATGCTACATTTTGTATATTTATTACTTATCGCTCTTTTTGAGGTTATCGTTGCCGTCGCCCGCCATCTTCACGTGCCCAGTGTCTCGAAAAGAACGCAGTTATCGCATGTTACTATAAATCATAAAAAGTACATCGGTCTGACTTCCATTGCTATTGGGGAGATAAAAAGAGGCAAACAAAAACCATTTTAACTCAAAGAAATTTGTCTAATATTGCGAGAATTTTTTATATAATTGCACGGCGTCTCCAGTGCCAAGGTCATTTTTTCAATTGTCACAAACCACAAGGAAAAAAATGTTTTCCTGTAATTAAATTGAGCAGTACAAAGGTCTGTGTTATATAAAGGGCGCATTCAGAGTTCAGTATGTCTGGTTTGTAAAACTTTTAAAAACTGACTCAATTTGGCATTATTTAAAAATGTAATATAAGAAAAAACATAGAGGATGCCTGTTTTTAATCTAAGAAGATAAGAGCAGGCAAAATGATAGCAATCATTGATTTGAAAATGAAAAATGGATGTCGTCGGACATTAATTTATGCCAGATATTTTTAGAGCTCAGGTGGTGGGAGGTACCAAGATAATAGGCCCAGTCATCGCTCACGAAGTGGATCTGATGAATTACATCGGTTGCCCAGTGCTGTTAGCCCGGGGGTACTCCCTTATATAAGCCATATTGGTATGTGCCACCCCAAAGGGTAGAGTTTTTGTGCCGTTTTGGTCTGAGAACGGTTATAGATTTTGCCCATTTTGAGCCGTTGAATCGGGTATGGTTTACAAAGGAATTACGATAGTGTATCAATGTGTTCGGTCGTTTCAATTCCAAATGAATAAGAGGGTGGAATATGCGAAATCGAAATGGATTTTGCCGGGGGATTTTAAGTAATCTTTTTGTTGCAATTTTAATCTCAGCAATGATGACAGACATGACATAATTAATTTCTGTGCAAACATGTAATGTTATGTTTTGTGACCACACGGGTAAGGATTTTAGAGGCCAGGTCTGAAAACGGGTGTGGAAAATGACATTTTTTTGGTCTGAAACTTGGTCAGAATTTGGAGAACCGGGCGGCACACCACCACCAAGAAATCCCAGGAGTTACCCCTCCCCCCCCGCGAGCAAACTATCTGTGTTAAATTCATTCCCGGTCGTTTGATCATTCTAAGACGAAAAAAGTTACTCTTCATTAATTAAAGAAAATTTTACGATTGGAAATGCAAAATAATCTTCTTTAGTCTCATTATTTTAACAAGGGTTTTGAATATTTCCCGACAAACTTAACACTTTTGTACTCTGCAAGCTGCTACCGTGGTAACTACGGCGCGCACACACGTGAAAACATGAAAATTATCTATAAATGCTGTTGAAACATGAGCATGCGTATACTGTATCAACTATTGGGAAGTAAGTATTTTTTACTCTAGTAAAATGGACGATTTTTTGTTTGGTTATTTACACTTTTTCCTCCTGAAATAGCTTGACAATCACGCGGAAACAATGAAATGTTTCTTAAGGCTACGACCTTTCATTTATGGCATTTATACCTACACCTGGCGATCCATAAAGATAACCGTTCTCATTGTTAGGGAGATAAAAATGCTCCATTTAAATCACGAAATACTTCTTTCAGGCAAACCAATTTTAAAAGTGACAATTTCATATCTGACAGGGTCATTCCAGAGGAATGAAAACAACCTCATTAAGGGTGCAAATGTGTTTTGATATCATTATGCAAGAGACATAAAGCGCGCCGGTTGAGCAAGCTCGTGACACTCGATCCATGCTTGACCAGTCTTGAATGATAAGTGGTCTAAAAAAAGAGCACTTTCGATGGTTGTTATTAATTTTACGTGTAGCCAAACCGTGGTTAATATTTATAAGCACACACTTATTAACAAAACGACCACAAGCAAGCTTTCGCTTTGAAACTACGTTTGTAGAAGAATCGTCCTCCAGTGCGAACATTGTTCGTAACTTGTGTTTTTCGCGAACAGGTCAGCTTCCTTAAAAAGGGCACTGGGCAATTTCAACAATAGATCACCTCAGAAGATTTGGATCTGCCAGAAAACTGAAAATATATCTCCGATAGACAGGATTTATGAGGCAGTCGGATCGTGGTACGAAGTTCAGTCGACGAACATGGTGGAAAGTATTTTCGGAGGAAAAGTTGCGTATCCATTGGGGTGTTACGAGAAAAGCATTTCTCATCCACGAGTAACCGAGAGGCGTCTTTCTGTACAATCAACTCAACTGAAAACAATCTCAGAATCTGGCGACGATAATTATCACTCGGAAAGCACGAGGTTAGCTCATGGATTCGAAACTATTACTGCGAGTGAAGGATTAAGCTACCACCGTCGACCTAGAACTATGTCTTTACCAGCAATTTATCGGGACGGTTCGTATTTGATAATAAGGCGCGCTTCTAATGCGCCTATTTCTTGTCAAAGGCGAAGATATTCGGAGCCAGCTGGTTTGAAAACGCAGGGGACTATTCAAAGCTTGTCACTGCGTAAAAATGACAGCTACAGTGTGAGCGCTGAAAGAGAAAACGCCTCTTGGAAAAGATCTTCGGTTGAAAGTGGGCAGGGGGTATGGAGAAGTGGAGTTCGAGATTTATTGACGCCTAGGAGGCATTCTGATCCCATGTGCTTAGTTACCGCGGAGCAGGTGGAAAAGTCGCCGGATCGTCAAGAAAGATGGAGCAGAACGGTGGACCCACAATTGACGGGGTCATCTGTCTGTGGTAAGAACAGACCACAAATGCAAACAGACAGTAATCAAGCAGGGCGACAAGTGTACACACGGAGACGAAAGTCGTCTCTAGTCCCTGTTCCTTTTAATGCTCCAGTTCTGGAAGTTCAGAAAGCTAGGCAGTCTCAGCCAGCCTCGAGTCGTCGCTTATCTTTTCCTCCAAGCAAGAAAGAAAGCCAACGACACTGTATTCTTCCCGCGTTAAATTTAAAAACAGGATTTTTTGCCAAATATATTTCTAACGAAAATAAAGAGAGTGAAATTGGACGCGACTGTAACAACAATTTAGAACTAGCTGTTGATGAACAGCCATTTGAAAGCGAAAACAGTGCGGATTTGAAAGACAAATATGCTACTGACGAGGCCATCTTGGTGCAATGGATGAAATTTTTTGGTTGAAAATGTCTTTTGTATGACCGCTATTGTACAAAGCAAGACACAAACGGATACAAACTCGATATTATGACAAAGGCAGAGTCACTCCCCCTTACTTGTGATCTCTGTTCAACCAGCCCCATAAAAAACCTAAAGCAGAATTGTCTTACAATAAATGATTGAAACTAAAATGGTACTTCCGACTGTTTTATTGTTTTGTTTACGAAAAAAATTTGAACACTATTAATGCTTATTCATGGTTATGAATTGTGCCTTCCTCGCTGAGGAGAATCCGTATTAATGAAACAAGTGAATGCGAAAAATTGTGAATAAATCAAAACGCTAAATTCTAGAGATAACTAAAAAGGAACTTCCTTATCCCACGCGCGAAATGTTTTGAAAAGAAAATCCGTGTTGAGTGAATGTCTTCTGCTTTCTTGTTTGTCGACTAAAACTGGTTATATAAGTTCAACGGATCACTGAAATATCTCGAACGAAGGCGGGCAAGCGGTTGATTTGGAGCAACTCTGAGAGTGGATTCGCAAGGACCCTCGTTAAAAATTTTACCATTTGTATAGAAGAACCCCTGGGAGAGAAATCCGAAAATAAAGTATATGCAAACGCTTGCAAATTACATTGAACAAAACGCAAAGATAAGTTATATACAGTTTTAATATCTTCCGCGACATAAGCAGGTGTCATGAGTTTTACAGCTAACGAAATAGATTAGGAAATTTGCAATTTAAAGGGCACTTTTACCCACGCCACCAAAAAAAACTCTTAATGACGTCTCTGGGAATTGATTGCACATAAGCTAACAATGTCTCGCCTCTATGTTGCAAATTTCAATTCAGGAAATTCCGTTTTAGAACTGTCAAGGGTTTATTAAAGATGATCGTTATCTCTTGTGCCTTGCAGCTTATTACAAAAGTTCCCCGAAAAGTCGATTTTAATCACTACTTTTGTAGATTAACATCAATTTGCGATCCAGATTAGCGCTTCGTTGTCAAAACAAAATACTATTTAAAAGCTTTCCTCGCCGCTGTTTCTTTCAATTTGAAATCGCTGTTGGAAACAAGCGTCTAAAGAAAAAGCTGAAAAAAAATTCCCAGCGTGACATTTCAATGGTTAAAAAAAAGTAATAAGAAATCTAATTTGAAACAATGCTGACTCACTGAAGTGCTTTTTTTAGTTTTAGGTTTTATGGTTTGTTAATCGGCAGGAGTACGCTATTCATGGCCTTAGACTCGGGGGGGGCACTCCTTTTGGGGCCTTCATGGATATGTGCCGCTGACCTGGGTATAGTTTTCGGCCGGACTTTAGTTTTAAACACGGTACACAATTTCACTAATATTAGGGGGCTTAAGCGACGGCACGACAACGACTGACGGGAAAAAAGTAATAGGTTTAAATTAGCAAAGCAACAACTTTGCACGTGCTTTTGTACACTGTTCTTAGCCTTCGTTTTTGTCGAGGACGGGAACACAGGACAACAAATTTCTTGTTCTCTTCTTGAACTTTGACACGGTCCTTTAGAATTCAACTCCAAAAAAATTGCCAACATTTGAAGAAACGAGATGGAATGAGAGCGATAAAGTTTGAGGCAGCTCGAATTCAGTTTTGAGTGAAGTTTTCGTAGCTTTCGCCGTCGTTGTTGCTTACTTTTAGGACCGGAAGCCTTTATAACAGTATGAAGACTGCAAATGAGCGGTCTACATTTGTGGTACCAACAATTATTTTTCCTAAAATTTACCTAATTCTGTATGCAAAAGGTCATAAAATAAGGTGTCTTGTTTTAAACAAGGTAGACAAGCCTCTATCAAAAATTCTCTTGGGTGCCCCCTTCCCCCACCCCCCCCAAATCGAATGTCTTGAATTGGTCAAAAACCGATGCCGGAAGCACTTAGTTTTGTTATTTTTGGTGAAATAATCGTTTCCTTGACTGGCGCTTTATGGTTTTTTGCTGAACGCGCGAGTCTATTCATTAGAATGCCGGAGTAATTCAGTCTTGGTATTAAGAAAGGAAAGTGATACTTTCTCAGGTTTCTTTTAATCTTACCATCAGAGACTGCCAAGAACTTTGAAATTTCTCATTCACATTAATTCAAATGCACACCAGTCATACGCATACTTATTTAAATCCTGATGATGAATTTTATTTTTCAATTTGTTTGACCATTTTTTTTATCGCAGTTTCTACAATCCTAAACAATATTGCACGTTTTATCCTTTTGAATTATTTCACCCTTCAACCGGTAGATTATAATCTCAGAATGTTTGTCAGGCTTGCTTAAAAGGGCAAGCACTCGTAAAAAAAAAAACAACAACAACTTTGTTCTTGCTATACTAGGCTACGTAAATGATAGTATCAACTCGCTCATCGCATCAAAGGCCCAATAAAAACGCTTTTGGAAAACTGAAAACGAATTGCATGGTTACATTTTCGCATTTCATTTCCCAGCTCACTTTGCCATAGATAAGTGAAAATTATCTCGTATGCAAATTGGTACATAAATCTATATACATGTACACACTGAAGACCTCTCAATTCAGTCCCTGAACGCTATAAAATGCTATACCGAAAGAGACAACTCTCCAAAATCTCTCAGTCAAGTCTGTCGCTAACGACAGCGTCTACATTTTAAGCAGAAGGTTAAAATGTTCCATTGTTTATAGCCCCTGGTCCTGATAATTGAAATCGACCACTTCACAGAATATCTCATTCCACCGAATGCAAATGTTAAGTAGTGCCGTACATCCGGCCTAATATAATTCATATCTAAACTTTATTTGTGACAACCGATCGAATTCAGGTGTGTGTTATAAAACCGTTTATATCATATGATTATACTTGGTGGGTTGCGTACGTCGGTCTATAAGGAAATTAGCTTGTTAGAAATAGCTGGAATTTTTCAGCTGCTTAAACGTCACGTGACATCTATCACTGAACTGCTCCACCCGACAAAATTCATTGACGTCAGACCGAGGCCACCACTGCTTTGTTTTGATATTTGGATCTACTGATATCTATACGACTAAGAAAAATCACTTAATGGTCACTCGAGTTAATTTTGTTTCCCTGGCATTTTAAAGTGTTAAATGTTGACCTCCTTTGACATGACCTTTCGTTAATTTCCTTAACGACTGATTTTCATTTCGCCAAAACTTGACCTTGTCAATGTTTGGGCGGTCACAGGCGACCACCCAACTGCAATAGGCCAAGTTCTAAGTAACATCAACAGCCGCAAAACTAGGTGAGCCACTCTAGAAGGCCATTTCCGAGTCCCAAAAGTTCTCACTTGCAAAACGAGGCTAAGTGCAAAACCTTTCTCGAAAAAATAAGTTTATTTGCATGAGAATGAAAAATGACTTTAATAACAATGGCTTCGCACGTACTTATGGCCCACACCCAATCTTAGTCAGCGGATGGTGGCCAGAAAAGGCAATTGGTCATGCGTCCTTTCACAAAATATCGCCACTTGGTAACTCATGAATGGGTAAGCCATTAATGATTCAGTATAAACGGTAAGCCCACATTCGATATATTAAAATTCTAACATGACTCCGAGGCTTTCTGGTCATTTTTCTATGTTTGGATTGGTTTTCTTTGTCTCTTCTGGGAATTGCGAGACAATGTAGTCGTGAAAACGTTGCAATTTTGACCCTAAACCCACGGAGTCACGTTAGAATTTTAATGACAGAGTAGAGATTCTTCTGTTGCGACAATTTTGTAGCCTGATCAAAACGAGGCGTCATCAAACGTCATCACTGATCGAGGGATCTGAATGGGTTCCGAAAGCTCTGCTAAACTTTCAACAAATTGTTGGTGTTGAAGAATATTTTTTGTGATACCGTATATCGAACATGGGCTATTGTCTTCTTTTACCAATAGACCTTTTTCAAAATGGTGGCCTTTTAATCTATTCTTTTATACGTATGATAATTAACCTTTCTGGCCTCGTTTGAAAGTCAGAATTCTTTTGTACTTTGCACATGCTAACGAGGCCAGAAAGGCTAATTATCATACATATAAGAGAATATGTTAATAGGCCGCCTTTATGAAAGAGGTCTATAAGCTGCCATTTCATGACAACAGTAGCCTCTGTGCTATAAATATAGCTTTGGCCATGAGAAAGGCTAATTTTGTTAACCGAAATATTGGCCTGTAACTAGTAACAGTTGACACTACAGCTGCCCCCGTTCTGTATACTGCCCTTTGCCGTAGTGCCAGCCTTTCATTCAGTTTTGTTTTATTTTACACTTTAAGTGACATTTGGCTAGAGCATCTCTTTTCGTAAGAGATCCGGCAAGAGGAACCAGTCAGTTATATTTACCTCTGCATTCAGACAGCTTTTCCTATAGGATAAAGGTTAGTGTTTTAAAATTTATTTTTGACTGATTCGCTCCAAAGCTACGTATACTAATCTACAAGTGCTAAACCAAGATTGATTAGAAGCACCGAAGACCCATTTATAAAATATATTCACAAATTCCAGTCAGAAGAAGACCCGTTCCTGTACAACTGTCTGTATTGTTTTAAACTCAAACTCAGGCATCCTCTCACTGGTATTTGTGAATATTTTACTGTAGGTCGAGGCTAACCCTGTCTGAATGAATCTTGAGTACTTCTACTTAGCGGCCCCAACGAATTCGAAACTGGACTATTGAATATGGATTAAAACAAAAAATACTCGATTATTCTGAAGCGGGAAAAAGGCTGGGAAACGACAAACTTAATATGTTGCGCCCGCGATACAAAAACTAAATGCCCTCATGCTTGCAAGGGCCTTTCCTAAGTTGAACTCGACACGGTGGCGATATTTTATCCGCAAAATTTGCCACCTTACAAGGAAAAAGGGCTGGTGACTTCAATGCAGCAGCCCTGTGTGAGGATTCCTTCAAGAATTCAAGTAGATGGATTAATGCCTAGAATCCGGCAGATACTTGGCATTATGGCTTTTGGTGTCGTTTACAAAGCTGTCGATGAAGAAGAACCGTGGCAAAATTATGCGTTGAAGGAAGTCCTTTGTTTGAATGCTTCCCAATTTCACAATGCTGTTCGAGAAGTTCAAATTTTAAAACAACTCTCGCACGAGAACTGTTCGAGTTCGATGAGGGTTGATTTTGACCGAGTTTTGTGTTGGGGAAAAACAACGCCTCCACGATGAAACCAACGAAAGGTGGATTCGTAAAATATCCAGCGCTGTTGCCTACCTCCATATGCACGACATAGTTCACCTCGACTTAAAGGCTGATAACGTCCTGCTAACTGCAACAGGTGATATCAAATTGGCCGACTTTAGTTTGGCTCGAGAATTCATCCCAGTCAAACAGTTCGTGGAATATGGCGACGATGGCTCGGGCATGATGAGTTATATTCAAAAGTACATAGATTCAAGGGTTGGTCCGCCACATTGGGTGGCTCCTGAATTTTTCCATCGCCGGTACAACAAGAGAGCCGACTCTTTTTCGCTTGGAACCTTAATTTTCGGGATCCTTGAGCGAGATTTTATCAAATTTAGAGGCAGAGCCTATTACGGTGCTTATGTATCCATTCCTCAGGCTGACTTCCTCGCCCAAGGGGTTGGGGGGTGGGGGTGGGGGTACTCGACAATTTTTATTGCTGGGAGGCACCGCCCCGAGGTCCAACCCCTTACCCTTTTATTTTCCATTTTTGGTACACCTTTCGTATACCTTGTTTAGAACTTTGCACCCCTTTTAACTACTATAAATCCACTGTCATTTAAACAGGAATTAATAACAAAAATAGAACGTTTTCTCGATTTATAAAGCCATAAATTCATCTGTTAGCCTTTTGCGCTTTTTCACTCACCCAAATGGCAGATTCCTCTACCCTTTTGTGTCCTTCACCCAGTAAATTCCCTACCCTTTCATATACCTGAAGCCTGAAAAAGATACCCCTTTCGGGCGCAGCCTCCCCGTAAAGGCCATTATAGGGAGTACCCCCCAGGCTTCCGCGGCCACATTCAGCTGGCAAGAGTTGGCATTGGGTTTGCAATGGCAATACATGATCCAAATATCACCATTCAATTTTCAAGAGATCGTGCACAAAGATCAAGTGCCCTGCAAAGAATTGCTCTTTAATTCCATGCAATACAACAAAGATCACCGTCCAAGCGCGCGCGGCGGAAATTTATAACCGAGTAAGGTGTGCATCCAACAATGGAATGCCCCCATGATCCTTGGAAACAGCACAGAGGAGGCGTTTAAACTTCGGAATGGCTGCAAAGCTGATACTAACCAACAAGATAACTTATAAAACTGCATGACAACCGTTTTAGAAGTACTCGGCTACACTTTCGATTAGAAAGCGCAGTTTCTTGTCATACCCGATGCAAGTTTTACCGCGACAAATCTTATGGTTTTCCACTATAATAAATTACAGACTGAAATATTCAAGTGTAACAGACCGTTTCGAAGCAAATTTTAAAACAAGTGAAGTGGGGCAGAAATACTGTCCTTAACACGAAACTATGTTCGCTGGAGTTAATCTCGACAGAGACTCCCAGGTGGGACTCCTATACGTCAGCTCATCGCAAACATTTACATAGAAATTCAAAACAAATTACTAATTCGAGAACTTCATTGAATATTCGTCAGAATTCTCAGTATTTGGTAAGCAAAACGAAAATGGAACTGATTCAACCGGGTTATCGCTGGGAGAAATGATACGCTCGGTTAACAAATCAAAGGAGCACAACATCCATTGATCTCAGATGCGAATATGATGAGAAAGCAAAGGTTTCAAGGAGAATAAATAAAAGATATGGATCGTTTCCAGCTTTTTCCTAACAAATGACTTACAGTTATTATTATTATTACTTATTATTTTTTTAATCGAAATGGATTGTTTTAATCGAAATGTCATGTTTTTAATTCGAAAAATGTTTCTTATTAAATGATTCATGTTTTTTTCTAATCAGACTGACCAAGTGATTTTTTGAACGAAAGGAATTGTAAATAGTGTTTTGACGGAATAGTTTTTAAGTGAATTAATTGTAAATAGGATTTTAATAGTTAGCATTGTTATCAATAAAATATGTTCGAATTATTAAAAAAAAATTAAAAAATTAATAATATTATTATTTTTAAGAAGATGAATTCTTCGTTAATCAAGTAAATCACAATTCTAATCTACACCTCAACAACAAAACTATCCTTAAGTAATTAAAACGTTTTAAGTAAAGTCTATTCGGATAAGATATTTACAATTTTTTTAAATGTTTAAAAAGGATTTCATTATATTCTCAACTCTGTCACTCACCAAGATTAGGTGAACCGTATATAGAAACTGTTAAGGAAAAGAAAATTTAAAAAAGCGGAAAAAAAAAATGAGAAAATTGCATCACTTTGTATGCGCTATAAAATTGCTCAAATAAAAGTCATCTAATGTGTCTTTGTTATATCTAAAAGGAGTTCTTGACCCTCCGACACACATGTTTGCAGATCTCAAAATTTCAAAACTTAAGCGTGTTCTTAACCATGTCATTGTGGATGCATAATCATCTCCAGTTTTAAGGTAGAGTTTGTTTGCTAGATTCTTTAGAAGAAGTTGGCTTTCAGTACCCATACCGCCTTTTGTGCCGAAGACCAAGGGTGTGAAAGTACCTATTTCTACATTGAAGACTCTTTTTGGTATTTTCTTGAAGATGGCGAGGGTACTCTTGTTCTGGTTGCTACATGAGTTAACGCGCGTCACTCGTACATCAAAAAATGTACCCCTCGTAGCAAGCATTTCCGTTTAGTTTCAGAGCAAAAAAAGAGCGAGGAAGGTGATTTTCGGTTTTGACCGCCTTAGAAATGAAACGAGAGCCATTTTTCGCGCGGTCTTTGACTCTTGTTCCTCGTTCTTTGCTCCTAAACCGCTCAGAAACGCTTGCTACGCAGGCTAAAAAAAAATTCCCTAACTCCCCGCGTCCAAAATCCTCCCGCCTTGATGACTATCCGTACATCAGGACTCGTGTTAGTAGACCTCAGATCGAAGTGCTCAAAGAGGCCTGGAACCCACAGAGACGTAAGTAAAATATTGAGGAGGAGTGAAGATTGGGATCTAAAGAACAAAACCCTCTCTGTCTCGGCGGTGACCCCTTTCCGGACATGATGTTCAATGTGTGTGAGTGACATGTACCAGTTCTGTGTAGTTGCTGTTCATTCTATACCGGATAATTCACACCGGAGGAATGTCCGCTGACTAACGAGAGGGACCCGGACCCTGAACGTTTTGCCACGGATGGCCACACTTGGTTTAGTCACAACAAATGTTCTGTAAATTCGATTCTCGGAACTGGCGGAAGTTCATTTATTTTGACTGGGTCCATAAATATTTTTCTAGTGGAATTATGAAACCTAAAAACTCGGATTAAATTCCAGTTGGATAGCCTTATAATTTGTTGATAAATGTTTCCGAGTGCAGTGTTAGATACCATATCAATGAATTGTACACCCTATAAGGTTTAACTTTATCATGCATAACCAAAATAATATACACGAATAAAGCATTGTATAAGAAAATCTAAGCTCCGCATAGAACTTCTGTGACGAATGATCGAGATCGTGAATTGCAATATGACGTCTACAGGCACATTCAGATAAAAGGCACGTTGAAGTTATGCAGCCATCCTCACTAAAAGTTGGAGAAGACGTTCAAATTGGGGGAAAAGTTATCAAAATCCAGCAAAGACTTGGTAATGGCGCTTTTGGAGTTGTTTATAAAGTGTGGAAGACAAGTTAACTCCCGCCACGAGCTACGCACTAAAAGAAGTCTTATGTGTGAAATTTTCAGAAATTCGAAATGCCATTCGCGAGGTGCAAACCTTGAAAAAAATCTCTCACGAAAACGTGTTGAAAATCGTGGCAGCAGAGCAACTCGTCCAGTCTCAAAACATATACGTGCTGATTTTGACTGAATATTGTAATGGAGGCAACCTGAACGAGCGTCTATCACGACCAAGTGTTTACTGGAAGAATCGCAAATGGATTCGTGAAACTGCCGATGCTCTTTCCTTCCTCCATTCAAGCGGAATAGTTCACCGTGATTTGAAGCCAGATAACGTCCTGCTCACGGCGGCGGAGGATGTAAAGGTAGCAGATTTTGGCTTGGCTCGAGAATATACGGCGTACCAACAAGGCGAAATTCCAAGCGACGAGAACTCGGGGTTCAAAACACTTTACTATATGACCTCAAGGACCGGTCCAATACACTGGGTGGCTCCTGAATTTTTCAGTGGCCGCTACACAGAAAAATCTGACGTATTTTCCCTCGGTGTCCTTATATACGCAATTTTAGAACGGGATTATATCGAGTTCAATAGAAGAAAGAACTACGGGGCGTTGAAGCGTATTCCTTGTGCAGGCAAAGTTGGTCTAGGATATGCAATGGCACACCAAGATCCAAATATCACCGTCAGCTTCTCAGGCCCAGAATTTCCTCATGCTAAAAAGGTGACCCTTGATGCCTTAAAGTTTGACAAAGATTCTCGACCAAGCGCTGAGGTGGTGGCTTGTGTGGTTCGCAACGAGTATCCGCGTTGCTGTATCTTATAAACGATATGGACTAGGTGAAAGGGTCGCTTGACAGACGTCAAAAATAATCTCTTAATTTTCTTAAGCCTTGCGTACATGTTTGCGATGATAACTTTGCGTGCGCTCTGCATGTTCATATAGTCAAAAGAGTGATGTTCCCGGCAAAAAATCTCTTCAATCAATCCATCCACTCGATTCATAAACCATAACGTTCATAAAAGCCTTTGCGTAAGCGCGGTTCATATGTACGTGCATAAAATTTTTGAAGTCCAGAGCAATATCACTTGACCTCTTTTAGGAAATTAAATACGGCCTTTTCTTCGAAACATATAGTTCCGCACTGTAAGTGGTAACTTGCGATAAGGAGGGCCTGGTGTTTTCCGAGAAACCCGGTTTCGCCGTGGAAGCATAACCGAGTGATATAAAGAAGAAGTTTTTACTGACTGCCTGGAAATAAAAGCAAGAATGCAGCAAGCCTTTGGAAACTTTCAAATCCATTCAAGAGTTACCGTTGGAAGTAAAGTGCTACGAATCCAGCAGAGACTCGGCAACGGTGCATTCGGTGTGGTTTACAAAGTCATAGATGAAACATCTAACGTCTACGCACTAAAAGATGTCGTGTGTTTGAAAGGTTCAGACATTCGCAACGCTGTTCGCGAGGTTCGAACCATGAACCAAACCGCACACGAGAACGTGATTTCGGTGCTAGCAGCGGAGCAGTTTCGCGATGCCCGAGGTCTGCACATGTTGATTTTGACCGAATACTGTGTTGGTGGAACCTTGAACGAGCGTCTCACGCGTCGGAGCAGCGAAGAAATCAACTTCAAGTGGATTCGTCAAATGGCAGTAGCCCTTGCCTTCCTCCACTCAAGAAGAATCGTTCACCGCGACTTGAAAGCCGACAACGTACTGCTGACTGCGACGGAAGATGTAAAGTTGGCCGACTTTGGTCTGGCCCGAGAATACATTGCGCTCAAGCGAATCGACGCCTCTCGTGACGATGGGTTGTGGATGTCATGCTATACACAATATTACATGAATTCAGGAGTTGGCCCCATACATTGGGTGGCTCCTGAATTTTTCAGTGGCCGTTACACCGAGAAAGCCGACGTGTTTTCGCTTGGTACCTTGTTTTTCGCGATTCTGGAGCGAGATTTTGTCATGATAAATGGCACACCTATGTACGGCGCGTTCAAACGTATTCCTGGAGGGGGCGAAGTTGGCATTGGGTATGCAATGGCGAATTATGGTTCAAACATCACCATTCAGTTTTCACCCTACGCACAAGGATCTGGAGCGATGCAAAGGATCGCTCTCGACGCGATGCAGTACAATAAAAATGACCGCCCGAGCGCCGAAGAGATTCATAACCGAATCACAAACATCCAAAGAAGTGTTAGGCTCAGCAATTCTGGGAATCAACAAGCATCAGAAGGATGGTGCTGTTGACTTTGTGGTCCGCGGATTTTACTGGAGGCTGCACCGGTCGGTGAGACAAGCAGTCAAGCTGAGTACAGAATATTAAGTAATACCTGTACTAGTTTTAAAGTCTTGCTTACGAGGATTCAAAGAATATTTTACAAATAGCAACCAAACATCGGACGCGTTTTAATGCACAAGGAAGTTCCCCTTTTTTTTTTTTAATTTACCACCTAATGAAAGAAACAATAAACGAAATAAGGGCAGGCTTTATTTCCCGTGAAAATATATATTTCTGAGACGCCATGAAAATCCTATAAATAGTTACTGCTTCAAATTAAAGCGGCTAAGTAAAAAATTGCTTACATTCATTTGCGGTTTTCTCAGAATTAACATCAGATAAATCTTGCGAAAAGAAGCTAGAAACGTGCTTTTTTCAGTTTAGCGAGCGAATTTAGCGCATTTGGCGCTCTCGCGGTCTACTTGTGACGAGTCTATGTTGGCATTGCGGGGGCCAGGCATGTTATCGGAAATTCAAGTCGTTCAGGTTGACATAATCATAGTTATGCACCTATCAATGTAAACCCCGTCGGGGGGAGTGCGGGCAAGGGGTGGGGATTTGACAAATTTTAAAATTTTTAAAATTTTTTTGAAACGAAAGGTCAATCAAATGTGTCAAAAGAGACCCCACCCCAGGGGAAAAAATCTCAACAAACAATACTATAATATTATATAAAACGAATAAAAGAACATTTCAAAAGTACGTTCTTACTAGTTTTATTTAAGGTGAACGTAAGCTCCGTTAAGTTACTTGCTGTAATTAAGTATTTTCTCTCTCCACTAGCATTTCTTATTTTGAACAACAAAATCACTCCAGGAAGACTGACCGTGCTATTATAATATAAATGAAACGTAAAATGCTTTATAACACCTGGTCAACATGTCAGATCAGTGACTCGTAAAAAATCCTCTGACTTTCATGGTGGAATTCGATTTCAATCGAGTTTTACAATCAGATGGGAACTTGAAAATAAAAACTTTCTTAAAATAGACATTATAGACAGTTTAAAGTATCGGATTATGGCTATTAAAACAAATGAAAACTTCATACCTTTCTCCAACAGCGTGACTTTCAGAAAGCCTCGAGAAACGGACCTGGTAACCGCTTCTGAATTGATACCAGGAATACCAGGCTTCTGTCGGTCAAAGTCAAATGTCCCGACCCCGGGGTCGCTTCGCACGATCAAAAGCCCGACAGGGGGATAGTCTCAGGCATCAAATCCCCGCCCCTTGCCCGCACCCCCCCACGGGATTTACATTGATAGGTGCATTAATCTACTAAGTATGTGATAATCAATCTTCCAAGTTTATAATCACGGCATTGTATCTTTTGCACTGCTTCTGTACTGACGAGATAATGAAGGAAGTTTTTCTTAATAAATGGTGCAACGTTTAAAGTGAAAAAGAAAAGAAAATGAAGAAATCAGAAACGGTTACTAATATATAACTCAACAAACAGAAAATTTTGTTTTCTGCGGCACATATCCAAATTAAGGCATATTGGACATCCGGCCTTATTCCAAGAAACTGAAGTTGATGATTGCTTCCATTGCTGAGGGAGCCTTCCTGTTCCGGTTCGTTTGTCCAGTTAGAATTTTTCTATGCCATAAGCTGACTAAAAAAATAAGAAGAAGAATTCGAAGTTTGGTACTTAAAGGAAAATGGAGCAAGCCTTTGTAAATTTTCGCCCAAACGCAGAAGTTTGTTACCTATCATATGCACAACAGCTTCCCTAATAGTAGCGACCAAAACAGATTGAAGCGTTTGAAAAGAACTATTCTACTAAACAACAGCAAAAACTTAAGCTCGCGTTAGGTCGCGTAGCAGTCGTTCCTTTTTACCTATGCCCTTGCATGTCTCGTGCGCTAATCCCGCTTAGCTCATAGTAAAACTGAACGAAAACGATGGCCATGCAGGCTAAGGCTTCGTCGATGTCTGTTATGAGTATGTTACTCAGTGAAGGGTTACATAAATTCGTTGGAGGAGGCAAAAAGAAATTGTTTGTTTCAAAATATTTTTTTTTTCATTAATCATCTTTCAATGATATGTTTCATTTTTTTTCTGAAGCTGGGAGAGAGGTTTTGACCCCTCCAGTCCCTCCCCTGGCTACGTCATCCATGATTTATTTAGTTTTCTAAGAAATACAACACTTTGATTAGTCTTTACACTTGAACCTAAATAAGCGAAGAAATATTTCAAGACAAGTAGATTTTCAATACTTCAAGTAAAATAAAGCTTCACACACAACCGTTTCTTTTTTACTTCTGGTTAACTTAAGGCTATTTTACCACGCAACATAATTAAGATTAACTGACATGTTTCGCCTTCTTCATAGCTCAATAAACCGTAATTTCGCTAAGTCGGTTTTAAGGATGGTTTTCAAGTCACTTGAAACTTTTCTTGAATCTTATCAACTTTCCGACTTTAATTAGATGCAAAGTAAAATAACTTGAGATTTGTCTTGTCTTCAAACGCGTATCTTTGGGTAAGTAAAACTTAGCAGCTTTGCAAGCGTAAGGTCGAGATGGTTGGAAATTGGCCATTTTTTTTTCCATTTTAATGCACGTCGAAGTTCAAGTTCAAAACAAATCACCATACTAGCTAGCCATCTTCACCGAACAAGCTAGCGGGTCAATAAAGGATTTACTATAGGGCCAAAACAAAATCTGTTCTTGCGGGGCAAAGCGGGAAATCCCTAGCATTTTGCACTCTCGGGTAGCCAATTAGAACGCAGCATTTGTCCCGCCCCAATCTCCTCGCGGTTTCTTTGCCCTCGCCCGCCTACTTAGCGCGCCCAACCAAACCCGCCATGCTACGCGGGCTACAGCATTCGCTTCACCTGGCCATATGATAAGATACTTTTTTACAAACACGTTTTCTTATCACGAGTGGAAAAACGGAAAGAAAAGTATGCCCTTGAACCTCGGGGTCCCTCTAAATGTCGGTTCGGGGGCTTTTGGTGATGTGTACAAAGTGAAGGACAAGGCAACTGGAATGAAGTATGCGCTAAAAGATGTACATCAATCAAAAGAGTCGTTAGCTGAAATGAAAGAAAGTGACATATTAGGACAAATCTCTCACGTAAATGTGGTTACACTGATTGCTCGAGACAACATGAATCACTTTGATTTTGAAAGTTCCCACGAACTAATTTTGATGGAGTACTGCGCAGGGGGAATCTTGAACGAACGCCTCCATCGACCAAGCAGTGATATAGTAAACGTAAAGTGGATGAAGCAAGCCGCCAGTGGCCTTGTCTATCTTCATGAACAGAATGTAGTCCATCACGATCTGAAAACTGAGAATGTGCTGTTAACCGAAACTGAGGATGTAAATCTTGCTGATTTTGGTTTAGCAAGACCTTTCATCGCACTGAAAAACAGGAAAACAAATCCGCCATCACGGTTTTGTGATGACTCATTGCTGGCAGAATATTACATGAATTCACAAGTTGGAACACCCCACTGGATGGCTCCAGACGTTTTTGAAGGGCATTACACAGAAAGAGCCGACGTGTTTTCCCTTGGTGCCATTTTCTTTGCGATCCTGCAAAGGGATTGTGTTGATGTGAATGGTAAAAGATTTTATGGTGTGTTTCATCGAGTAGGTGACAAAGAGGTGGGGCCTTGGTTATGAAATGGCGGAAAATGGTGAGCCAAATGGTATTATTCAAGCTGCGTTTTCAGAGGGAGCACAAGGCTCCAACACAATGAAAAGCATCACTCTCGATGCTTTACAGAAAGAAGGAAAAAAACGACCCACTGCTGCCGAGGTTCACAGCAGACTGGAGGAGGTAATGGAGGAAATGCTTTTCTGGATAAAAGAGGCTCCTGCATATTATTGTAAAATTTCGTAATTCAAAAATTTTCAACACAAAACAAATTCAATAGCAAAGTTACTCTTTCATGTTTGAAGCACTCTCTTTTGTTAAATAGTCCATTTGCAGCTGGTCAGCCACGTGGTTTAAGACCGCGTTGTCCTCTTTAAGTTTAATTTTTCGTCCAGCTGTTCTAAAATATATATGAATATATGATTTTCATACAATCGGTATTTCAAAGAGAAATACCATTTTAAATTATGTCAGCTCTTGCGTCCTAGCATGGCGTTTTTGTACTAGTTGACTGCCCAGAAGCGAATGGCCTAGGTGTGGAAGACTCTCGAAGGGTGACCACTAGACAGTCATCATTTGTACACAGTTTTGTGTTGCTAGTTAAGATTCAAAAAAACATGGTTTTACGTAAAATTTGTGACCACTATAGGAATCTCCAATCATATAAGAATCTACGTAGCTTAATTTAGTGGAAAATAATATGTAGCGGTGTACCCTGCGAGCAAAGGCTACATTTTCGCGGTATGAGCTGGCGTGCGAAAAGTAGCTCCTCTGCTCACATGGTAGTAGCGGTGATGCACGAAGGCTGAAAATTATTTGTATAGGACGGAGTGAAGTACAATTCATGAGTGAGTCCGATCTAAAATCACAAGCGCCACCACCCCTGGATTGTTCGACACGAAGTCTTGTTACCAATCAATTGTGTCAATACAAAATATCAAAATGTCAGTAGTGGGATGTTTATTATCTTAAGTACAAAGTTCTTATTACATCAGCTTACAGCTGCAAAAACATCTTAGACTTCAGGACTAAATCATTTTCTTTAGCTTCGAGGTTTTCTTAATCCGCAGGGTTTCAAAGTGTAACGAAAGAATTATGTTAAATAAAAAAATGTCCTTCTTTTCAACCTCGTCCCCAGGGCTTTTCCCCGTCCCACCCATTTTTTGAGGGAAAAGTCCCAAGGACGAGGTTCCCTTCTTTTATGTCGGTACCTCGTAACAGTACAAATTAGACTGACAAACCCGAGGCCGAAAGTGCACTCATTTCATCCCGCCTGCCCAGCATCAGTGCTCCCGCGTTTTACGATATTGAAAGCTACTCAGAGTTAAAAGGAAAGGAAATAAGTCGAAATGAGGATTTGAAGTCATAACTGCAGGGAATCTACATTAAATTAAATACTTAGTTTTTGATTGAACTGATAAAGGAAAGATGACACGAACAAAAAAATCAAGACTAAACTGCCGATGACATTTTTCTGTCGGCCGATTTTTGTGCAAAATTCGTTCGTCTCCTCCCCCATATTTTCCACATCTCAAATAAAGTAAATAAAGTTATTGAAGATCAGGTAGTTACGTTCAAACAAAAAACACTATACAGCCGTGACATGAACATATGAGAAATATCTAATATGAAAAATTTGCATGAAGGCATGCTTCATGCTTGATTGTCTTTGATATTTGACTGAAACGTAAGTTAAATCATGCCAAGGGAGGAAAATCTATGAAAAAGACACTCTCCTTGAATAGAGTCTCTGTTTGTCCTGTCCCAAAAACCTTGAAGGGACAAATGGCCTTTTGATGAAGGTAAATGCTATTAGCCCGGACAGCTGCAGCTTAAGTTTGTATATTCATATTGTCAACAGACGTAATACAACTCACTTTGACTATGCACTGAAGATGACTACAGCACAGGTTGTCGAAACGTCGGTTACAGTCAGCAACAGTCCTATTCAGGACTACGTTTATCCGGACGATCATGCTCAACCTACTTACGAAATGACCCCTGGGTTCAAACCTTTCACATACTTTATATAAGAGTAATTTTCGATTTCTTAAAACTCGCAAAGCCACAGCTGAAGCTAATTACGTTCATTTTTATTTCTATCGGATATTGTATTAAAGCCCTTCTAACTAACCAAGTGGATGTGTTTCTATTTAACGAGGCGATCTACAAATAGCATATTCTTTCCTTGTAAGGAAAGACTTTTCACACGCCGGGAGAGAATTGCAACAAATTGAGGCTTTTCCCGTGGGGACCGTGGAAGGGCATAGTATCTGAAGCTCCTGCGAAGGCTAACTACCTCATCGAATACTGTATTTAGACTAGGGTATCTAAAAGATAGTAATGCTGCGGCACATTCTGTTGATACTGGCATTAGTTAGGCAGTGGGACTTGAAAGAATCGAAAATGACATTGAATGTCCTATTTACATGTTGGAAAGTACTAGAATAATTATTATCAGTCTATAGAAAGAACTCGTGGGAACGTTGTTTAGAAAATGATCAAGTGGTTATCAACTCTGGTTTTCCCACAGTAAATTGTAGGAAATGATAGAAATTCAGATAATATATGGTGTACTATCATTTCTCTGGAAACACGATACTTTTCTTGCTGTTTATTGCACTTTATTAAGTAACAGTTATTTAGCTATATATTTATGGAAAACAACAACACAAAAAACGGAAAAAAAAAAAAGGAAAGAAGGAAAAAAAAAGTTCGGTAGGATTCGAACCCAGCACCATCGGCTCGACGCGACTACACCTAACCACTACACCACAGAGACTGATTAAGTAATTTTGGGAAAAGTCTTTAATTTAATGCTTTTTGCATGAAACTTCCGCCGGCAAGATGATCGCCAGCCGCATTAATCGAGCTATTAACAGTAAAAAACAATGTAAACGCATATTCCATGGCAATGAATGAATGAAAGAACATAATTATGCTTTTCAAAACGCCGATACACGTCCTCGTCTGCAACGTAGGACACAAAACATGTTTTGTTATCTCGATTTCCGCTGTTATTTTGAAGCGAATGGTCAAAATCACATCCATTTTCGGCTCATACAGGTTCTTAAGAATAGCATGGCATGACATTTTCTCACTTTCACATCTAGCAAGCTGGAATTTGTATATCCCCCGTGTTGCGGAGTCGAAGAGCAAATACTCATCTTCTCGTCAGGTTTAACACCTGGACGAGTCAAAGGCTCTTGAATTGAAATCCAATCCCCAAGTTAACCATTGTACTCATCTGAAAGACTCCTGCGTGTCTTAAATTTGGTAAGACCTCTAACCGCGCTGTAGAAAATTTGCTACAAAGAAAACTCTGAGTCTGGACAGCGAACGATGCGAACTTCCCCGTGTTATCATTTGACTTGTCCGTGGCGCAGTGCACTCTGGTTAAATGCAATGCATTGTGGTAAAAAGTGTGGTTAAATGCAATGCATTGTGGTAAAAAGTGATGAATTCGAGAATTCGTTGCCCCTATATATATTTCCTTTAAATCCTGATTATGTTGCTGCTCGCTCCCTGCGGTCGCTCCGCAGCAATAATCATTCGGCGTAGATACAGGGCCAACAATTCCACGCAATAATTTTGTGTTCGTTCCTAATCGACTTCCAAGTGTGGTCGCCAGACAACCTGAAACGACCTGTCCTCTCCCCGCAAAAATCAGCCCTATTGAGGGGAATGGGACAAGCAAAGCCTTCATGTAGTTCCGTCCGCCATTTTGTCTATTTTCGACAAAGACGGAAGGTAATTCTTGATTGGGCGTTGCCCTTACGGGCAGCCCAATAGATAGTTCTTCTAATGTCTATGTTGTTTGTGTTGTTTATCACTAGATACTCAAAGTACCTGCTCACGTGATTTACCACGCCCTCTACTGTTTGAAATTTGCAATCACCATTTCTCGCAGCTTCAGGTTCTCTGTATCAAAACAATGAACCCTTTTTTAAATGATTACGAAATCAGCGAGAAACGGGTCAAGGAGTCCTCATTTGTAAGTGTAACTGGTGTTCGTTGACAAGTGCCAATCCTCCATCAACATTTGAACAGGGATAAGAAGTTAAATGGCCTCGTCTCATTCCGAACAGTTTTACAAGAACACCATTAGTTGTCATTATTTGGATCTGTAGAAGGAACGACTAACTAGTGGGAATTTTAGGTCAAAAAATTGTTTGATACTGGATACAGTAGGGCGTCGGTGTCACATGATGCCGTTATCAAGAATTTCCTAAATGCAATTTAAAGAACTCTACCTTAGTTGAAAACACATCGAAATGCACCCCAACCCCGTTAAATTATTTTAAAGATCTGTGAAGGAACCAAGCCTGAATTTACTTGGGTGGAATTTCCTTTTTCTTATAGCAAATTTTGCTATTTCAGTCTCCTGGATTCTATATAACCAATCGCTATTACTCGTAAAGACGGAAATGCTGTAGCATTGAATTTGCAGGGGAAGGTTCCGGGAACCTTCCTTGTTAATTCAAGTCACTTTGTTGACACTGAGACTAAATTCACCGCGAATGTTTGAATCATTAGCATGCGACATTTTTAGAGTTTATTCCATAAATTCGTATTCCAGGATACAGTCAATCGAACGCGCTCTTGGTTGTAAAAAAATGTTAACTTTTATCCATGCTAAGCTTACTACTTAAATAATTTCAAAAGGTAACTTCTTCCCTTACAAATATCAAACAGATTACTCAACTACCCGTCGTTCCAGGAAATCGTGCTCTTTACTATTATAAAGATGAATTCCACGGCTTTCATTCTATTTATTTAGGCTCGCGTTAGTACGTTAGTAATCGACTGCACAAGGACATAACTAGGTTCATCGCGACTTTAAAGCCGACAATAGAACGTGTCGTCCTGCTACCTGCGACGGAGGACGCAAAGTTGGCCGACTTCAGTTGAGCTCAAGAATTCATCGCGCTCACAGGAATCGAAAAATGTTTTTTTCTTTAGAAGTATAGCAAACACTGAAGACGTCTCACTTCTAATTACGATACGACGCGTTTTCAATCAGCTGTATTCCAAGAAAGATGACGTAGCACAGGAATGAACAAATAGAGTCAGGTCTTTGATACAATTAAACAATACCCTATATTTCCTATTTTAGATTAGAGCTTTGGAATCATCCGGCTGAAGGAAGGGGCTCTAGGGTAAACGTGGAGAGTTCTAGGTAGTAGCTTTGCTTCCACACTATACCCCTGATAGCTTCAAAAGAGAAAACGAAGAGTTCTTGGAAACAACTCATTTGTAAGTAAATGAGGTACACCTGGTGTTTTCTAAGAAACTCGTTTCTGGCATCAACATATATAAGAAAGCGAAAAGTAACTGACCAAGTAGTTTACGTTTGCCTGTAGTATATACGCCAAAATGCTGCAAGCCGTCGGGACTCGTCCAACCAGTTCGAAAGTTAGCGTCGGGAAACAAGTGTTCATTGTCCAACAGAGACTCGGAAACGGCGCTTTTGGTGTCGTGTACAAAGTCAAAGACGAGGCATATTCCACAGTATACGCTTTAAAAGATATTTTGTGTAAGGACAAGGCGCAAATCGAGGATGCCATTCGTGAGGTTAAAACCATGCAGAAACTCTCCCATGAGAACGTAATCTCTGTGTTAGGCGCAGACCATCTGAAGGATGCCCAAGGCCTACACATGTTGATTTTGAGCGAGTACTGCGCTGGCGGTAACTTAAACGAGCGTCTTAATCAAAAGAGCACCGACGAGATGAATCTAAAATGGATGAGACAAATTGCCGCAGGTCTTGCCTACCTCCATTCACAGAATGTCGTCCATCGCGATCTGAAACCTGAGAATGTGTTGTTAACCGCGAAGCCGAAGGAGGATGTAAAGTTAGCTGACTTTGGTTTGGCCAGAGAGTTTGTAGCACTTAAGAGTATCGCCGCTCGAAGTGATGATGGCTCATGGCTGCGCGGCTATGCACAGTTTTACATGGACTCTGTGGTTGGTACACCTCATTGGATGGCTCCAGAAGTGTTCAATGGCCGTTATACAGATAAAGCAGATGTGTTTTCACTTGGCATCTTGTTTTTCGCAATTCTTGAGCGAGATTCTCTCAAGTTCAACGACAAAGCCTTTTACGGCGCATACAAGGAAATTTCTGGAATTGGCAAAGTTGGCATTGGATATGCAATGGCAAGGTGTAATGCAAACACCACGATTCAATTCTCACCCCCTGCACAAGGATCCCGCCCTCTGCAAAGGATCGCTCTCGATGCTTTGCAGTACAACAAAGATAATCGCCCAAGCGCTGCTGAGATTCATAACCGAATCATAAATATCCAAGCAAGTGTGAAGCTCAGTGGTTCTAGGAATCAGCAACCGTCGCCAGCTGCGACAGGGTGTTGTTAAACTCCGCAATGACTTCATGGTCGCACCGGATTCCTTGATGACAGCCTTGCCAGTGATGTAAACTTTGAGTACTATAGAAACTTTGTAGCGTGATCTGTTTCATTTAAAACTGTACTCCAGTTAATATGGCAGGTATTTTGTTCTTTGCATAAGCGACGCTAAGGTTGCCACAGTAGTTTCAAATACGCAGCACGAATAAAGGAAGCTCCATAACTTTCATTCACAGCTAATGTAAGATTTGGTGAGAATGTGAGATTTTCTTCGATGAAGCCCTGTAACATGTAGGAAGAAATGTAACTAAACATTATGTCAATAATAAAAAGCAAAATCTAATTCGTATCCTCTTTAAACACACTAAGGCTGCATTTATTATGTATACCACAAGGGCGGTAGAGGAATTTGAGGGGGCGTGGGGGGGGGAGGGTCATAAAATGTTTTGACAGAAAAGAGGGGTTGTACAAGATTTTCTGAATGCAGCAACCTCTTCCTAGAGAGGAAATTTGCCTTTTGTCTCTTGATATAAATTATGCAAAGATAAGCACGAGAGAGGGACAAAAGTTGACAGACACATTATACAAGAGTAATGTCACATGATCTGACCTGTACTGGGAAAAAAAGCATGCAAGTTCAAAGGTCTTTTCTTGGAAACGTATTGTTTGTCAGTAGAAAAAGAGCGCCATGGTGTTTTCTCAGTAAGAAATTGTTCGGTTGCCATAGAAGCAACAGCGAGCGTTAACTAACAGCAACGGAGAAGTTCTTTGCACCATTGCCTTGAACACATATCACAATGAATTCAACAGTGAAAGTTGGAGGTAGAAAGCTAAGAATCCAACAGAAACTCGGAAGCGGATTTTTTGGTGTCGTTTATAAAGTCAAAGATGAGGCATCTTCCAGAGTATACGCTTTGAAAGATATCCCGTGGAAGAATGATAAGCAAATCAAGAATGCCATTCGTGAGGTTCAAACCATGAAACAAATCTCCCACAAGAATGTGATTTCTATAATAGACGCCTAACAGTTTCGCGATCAAAGTCACAAGTTACACATGTTCATCTTGACTGAATATTGCGTTGGTGGCACCTTGAACGAGCGTCTCCACCGATCGAGCACCGAAGAAGAGAACTTTAAGTGGATTCGTCAAATGGCTGCCGCCCTTGCCTTCCTCCACTCGTGCAGCGTGGTTCACCGCGACCTGAAAGCAGACAACGTACTGCTGACTGCGACGGAGGATGCAAAATTGGCCGACTTTGGTTTGGCTCGAGAATTCATTGCACTCACACGAATCGAAGAAAATGGTGGCGATGAGTCGTGGGTGACGAGCTATGAGCGGTACTACATGACATCGGGCACTGGCCCAATACCCTGGGTGGCACCCGAATTCTTTGATGGCCATTACACCGAGAAGGCTGATGTGTTTTCTCTCGGTACTTTGTTTTTCGCAATCTTGGAGCGGGATTCTATTGTGTTTATGGAGAAGGCGATTTATGGTGCTTTCAAGAATGTTCCTGGTGAAGGCAACGTTGGGCGTGCGATGCATTTAGATCCAAACACAACCATTCAATTCTCACCTCGTGCACAAGGATCCAACGCTCTGCAAAGAATAGCTCTCGATGCTTTGCAATACGACAAAGATGATCGCCCAAGCGCTGCTGAGATTCATAACCGAATCACAAACATCGAAGGAAATGTAAAGCTCAGTGGTTCTGGAAATCAACAACCGTCACCAGGGCGGAGAGGGTGCTGTTAAACCCCGAAAAGAGGTAACGGTCGAATACTTTAGTCAAGACTTGTAAGAGATCAACGTTTTGTTGTAGTCATAGTAGCAGTCATATTTTAGCACCTTCATCTATTTCAGTGTTTTTAAAGTGAAAATGCACTTGCTGGTTATTCTAGCTTTGGCTGAGGTAGGCGTTTTCTTGTTTGGAACGACGTTAGACAAAAGAAAAAACAACCGGTCAAATACCAGAAAGAGTGTTGATTATGATAACCAAACAGCGGGAAAAAGGTTTTCAGAAAGTTTGCGACTCCAAAAGTAACTAAGTAATTACAAACACATTTTAGAAAAAAACACTCATTAATTCCTCCCAGGAGCCCTGTTCCTGCTGACAGTAGTAGAAAATAAATTTAAAGTTTTTGCAAGCATGTTGATCGGGTGTTTCCGTTGACTTCATTCCTTACAATAAATAATCATTGCAACTTTTATCAAAAGTTTCTTCACTAATCTTAACGATATATATACGCTTAAAAGTAAACAGAAAAACGTTACCGGTTAGACAATTGAATATATTTTGTTTCCAATGCATGCTTGATCCTCTGAACAAGCACGTACATACTCCACAGCTATAACAAGACACACACGTAGGTCATTCTTGGAAAACGGCGCATTGTTTCCACTGTGGAGGTGACTTCCTTTTCCGGTTCAGGACACAATCCTCCTGTTCACGTCACTGCACTAAATGAGTTACTTCCATTTTCAGCTAACCGGAATGAGGCACATCACTTCCCCAACCCCCGATAAAAATGCCCCTCTTTTTTACCTATATGGCATGGCAATGCTCCTTCCGAATAAGCGCCTAAATTAGTAGGTCACCTACTTAAGGCTTATACAAGATCACACAGCACTACGTAAGAGTCCATCGAACACCAATTAAAAACCAAAACCGAAAAAGAATGTACGGCAAGGAGCTTGGGTACGAAGGTAAGAAAGAGGCTGGGTAAAAAGTTCCTTTCACTATACTTGAGGACACCACCACCACCCCCTCCACCCCATAGTTTCCAGTTTTCTGAGAAAACAAGAGCGTTTTCTATGAAATCGTTTTTCCGCTTTGAAAGGAGCGAGCAGACGAGTTGAAAGCAGTAGGGAAACGACACAAAATGTACACTCTAAGCTCAGCAACTATGCCAAAGACGCTCCAAGTTGGCGAAAAATTGGTGACAGTTCAGCAACGACTCGGGGCTGGGGCTTTCGGTGTCGTGTACAAAGTGAAGGAGGAGGCGACTGTAAACGAGTATGCGTTAAAAGACGTGGTTTGTGAAGATCAATCGGAACTGATAGCTGTAATGAAAGAGATTCAAACATTATGTAAAATTTCGACCCACGAAAACGTAATCTCAATCACTGCAGCAGGCGGCTACAAAGCACAAGGCTTACAGCACATGACAATTTTGACTGAGTTCTACGTCGGCGGAAACTTGAACGAACGCCTTCATCGACCGAGCAGCGACTTGATGAATTTCAAATGGATACGGCAAATGACCGCGGGGCTTGCATTCCTTCATTCAAAAAATGTAGCCCATCGTGATCTGAAACCAGAGAATGTCCTGTTAACCGCGACTGAGGATGTGAAATTGGCCGACTTTGGTTTGGCGAGAGAGTTCGTCGTCGTCCTCAATGCCGAAGCAAGATTGACGGACAACTCATGGATTGGCCAATATGCAAAACATTACATGTCCTCCGAAGCTGGTACAGTGAGTTGGATGGCCCCCGAAGTTTTCAAACACCGTTACACTGAAAAAGCCGATGTTTTTTCCCTTGGCGCCCTCTTTTTTTCCATTCTAGAACGCGATTTTCTCACAGTAAATGGAAAAAGGTTTTACGGTGCGTTTGGTCGTCCATACGGCCAGTTATTTGCGAAAAAAGTTGGGCTTGGATATGCAATGTTCCAATCGAATAACCAAGGTATCAATGTTGCATTTTCAGAGCAGGCCCAAGGATCCATTATAATGCAAAGTATAACTCTCAACGCCTTGCAGTATGACGAAGATGAACGACCCACCGCCGCTGAGATTCACCAACAGTTTGAAGAGCTGAGGAAAGAAATGCAATTCTGGATGAAAGAGGTTTCTGGAAACTACTGTACAATTTCATAATTTAATCATTTAGATTTTTATCGTAGAAATGGAATATGTACTTAATCTGGAACTTTCATAGTTTTGTACATGTTTGTTAGGAAAGGGGAGTTGTAGTGTGCTGGCAAATTTTAAGGTGCACGATGTTTCAAAATCACTATCGCGTGACTTTCCCTGAACAAACAACACAACTATTTCACTGAGTTTTTTGATAACGAGACAGGCTGTTTTTGACAGCAAGGAGTGAATGCTATATTTTCTTGTATAACCTCTATATTGTGATCTCTACATAGTGTATAAGAAAAAATGTTTCAGCCACACTAACAGTAGAAGAAGGCCAGATAGATCGGATTATTAATGAGAAGAAATGTTAACGGTTGCCCGATATTTAAGACGAAGCAATAAAAGTTTACATCAGCTCACAAAAAGTTCTTAATCAGAATATAATACCTTTAGAATAACGTCAGAGTCAACTACAGCATCAACTTTATTTTGTACTGTTTAAAGCCATTAAAAATTGTTTCAAAACATATTTACCATTCGAGCATAATTTAGTACTTAAGTTACGTAAAGGAAAAGACAATCTAAGAAGGTAGTGGTCCAAGGGTTCAGCCATGAGGTCTCGGTTGTGCAAAGGTGCATAGACCCACCCTACTACCTAATGTATTCAACCTGCATTTTCAGACGGAGCAAAAGGATCTAACACAATGCATGAAAAGCATCACTCTCGCTGCTTTGCCGTACGAACAAAAACAAAAACAAAAACGGCCCACCGCTGCCGAGGTTCCGGGAAACTGGAGGAGGAGGAGGTCAAAGTAATAGAGGAAACGCAATTGTTGATGATTGAGGCTTCCGCAACCTATTGCACGATTTCATAACTTAATAAGTTCCAAAAAGATAAATTACAAATAGCACAGTTACGAAATTCTTTCGTGTTTTTACCACTGCCACATCATGGTACAAAAAAACGCCATGCTGGGACACAAGAAACAAACTGAGACTACAACTGCGATGATCTCTTTACATTTAATTCTTCGCCCCGCAGTTCTAAAATATGATTTTCATATATTGATTATTTCAAAAGAAATTACCACTTTAAATGCTGCGAGCTCTTGCGTCACAGCATAGCATTCTGTACCAGGTAACTGCCCAGCAGCAAATTAAATGACCTATTCTCGTATGGACGATTGAATAGGCCACTAGACATTATTTGTGTACAGTTTTATATTGCTTGTTTATTTTGAGAACAAAATGGCTTGACAAAATTTGTTACTGCCGAAGGATCACATCTAAAAATCTACGCAGTTTAATTTACTAGAATAATCAGCAAAAGGGACGAGTAAAACGGCTGAAAATTATTAGCTGTAAAACGGTAAGCACAAGTTTGCGCCCCTTTAATAAAAAAATTCCTGGATCCGCCTCCGTCGGGGTTCTTTACCATACAGGGTGAAAAAATGTTATTCATTATACCGGGGTGTTAAATAGGGATTCGTTATATCGGAATTTCACTTTATTTGATTCTTTTATCGGCATGTGTTATAAAGGGAAAAGTGAGCCCGCATATGACCTGGCTACAGGTACAATCACAACCATCAATCAAATCGACATATTTACGAAACCGGTTTATTTTTGGGTCAAAAGCAACAACCCCAGACAAAATAGTTGGAACACTTGGTCGTTTTCCTCTCACTCCCCCTTCACCAAGTTGAAAATCGCTCAAGCTTTCCCAAACTGCCCCTTCTAAATACACTGCCGCAGGGGGGCGAGGGGACTTCACTGCAATGTGCATGCCCAAAAAATCCGGAAGTGTTCTAAGTTTTTTTGACAGAGACTGAAGATTTGAATTTGAAAGCGAAGTCGTTTGATGTTACTCGGCACCTCAACATGTATTATAGGTAAAAGTAGAAGTAAAGAGCCTTTACTTTAAGTCAGTAGCTCAGAAAAGTTAGCATCTCACTAACGGCAAAGAAGAGGCCGAAGGTGCGCTCATGTCCCCGACCTCTCCTTCAATGCTTCTTTTTAGGGCATTTAAAGTCAACGCTGCTTTTTTAGGCTACATGGGAAGGAAAGAAGTCGAAAAGAGGATTTGAGGTCTCACTTGATAAACGATCACGGGACGTCTCGTCCAGAGGGCCGTGAAATAACTGTCCCAATCCTTTTTCCTTAAAAAGATCCAGCCGAGTAGCTGTTCAGGGTCTGTATCATAAAACAGCCAATATCGAGCCTATGAAACCCTAGCTTGCCATCTCGAGTAATCGAGTCTTCCACATCGCTACGAGGTTACTCAGTCAAATAATCATCGACAAAATCTTTTTCCAGTTGTCATGGATAATTCAAATTTCTGTTTCTATATCTTTGTCCGTCTCTATGGTTTTGGGTATTGGTTCAAAAGTTAGATATAAAGAGTAGCATCACATCTTGATATTTCCTGTCATATTGTTATAATTTTACGTGTTTATAATTTCACAACAAATGATAAAAAAAGAGGACAATTCTTTAAAAAATTATCCTAGTACATTAAAGAGGCTCTTGACCAGACTGAAAAGTGGTCCAAAAACACTCGACTTGCAACAAAACTCATTTCATTCAACTAAATTATAGTGGGCTGCAATCTTAGGTAATACCTCATATCGCTAATGAAGTTAGGAATATTAAAAACGCCATCACAAATGTTCGCCAGCTTCCCTTTTACGATTCTATATCGGGTCGCTTGATAGATGTCCTTCTTAATCACTATGATGTTAACAATCACCATCGAGAGTTTGCTGCAAAGCACCCCCAAGACCAAAGTTAAAAAAGAATGAAAAAGCAGCTACAACAGGACGACGGGATGATTAGTGTGGTTTTTTGTTTCAAACGGAACTCTTAGGACAGTTTTCAATATTTCTTTTATGCTGCCGGCATCACCAAATCGCTCCTTTCGTCATCTAAATCTCCACTAGTTTTGGTAGAAGTAAATTAAAGTTTCTTTTAGATTAGCAAATGCTGCATCTGTCCCTCTTTCGTGATGGGTGCGTTTTCGCCCTTCTGCCTCGTCTGCCGCGAAGAATTTCCTCATGAGACCATTTTAAACGAATACACGTACAGATCTCCTCTAACCTGTAGAAAATTTCTTCTGCTCTCGGTCGTATCCGTGGAACAAAATTCAAAGCATCCAAGATCAAGCCGCGAAAGCCATTTTCCTCGCCCAGTAAATAATCGCGAGTAAACTGGGTCATGGCTGCTGGACCAACCCTTGACATAGCATAACCAAGGCCAACTTTAACACCCCCGGGAATTTTCACAAAAGCGCCGTACCACCTTATGTCGTTAGTTGAAAAAGCAAAGTCGCGAACGAGAATTGCGTGGAATAGAACTCCGAGGGAGAAAATGTCCGCTTTCTCCGTGTAATGGCAACTGAATACCTCTGGTGCCATCCAGTGTGCAGGCCCTGTACCTGAACGCATGTAATATTGCGCTAAGCCACAAGGAGAGATATGTGTACCGACTCTCTTTAAAGCTAGAAATTCTCTTGCCAGACCAAAATCGCCAAGTTTTAAGTCTTCAGTTGTGGAATCTGTCAGCAAGACGTTGTCTGGTTTTAAATCACGATGGACTATTTGCCTTGAGTGAAGATAGCTTAAAGCACTCGCCAGTTGACTCAACCATTTCAGAGTGGTCTCTTCGCTGCTCGGCCGCGATAACCGGTCGTTTAGATTACCTCCCGAGCAGTACTCGGTTAAAATTAGAACGTGAAACCCTCCTCGGCAGTCTACAAACTGATCCGCGGCTATAATTTTAACAATAAAGTCGTGATCTACGCGACGAAGAGTTTCGACTTCGCTGATTGCCTTGCCGAGGGAGGAAGTATTATAACAGGCAACATCTTTCAACGCGTAAAACATAGGATAATTACATAGCAAGTCCCGCGTCTTGTAAACCACACCAAAAGCTCCACTGCCGAGTTTGCATTGAATCTCAAGTTCAACTCTTTCTACAACGATGGCTTGACCAACAAGGAGAGAGGCAATCGCGTTTACTGCCATGATTTTCTTTTAAATGACGGGAAGAAACTTGACTCAAGTTATTTTACTTCCTGAGACTTCAAACAATATCGCGCTCTTAATTTCATTATCAGAAGATCTAGTTCAATACAACAGAGCTGTTTATTTTGAACACGAAAAACCATTATATTTTTCTTTACTGTTGTCATAGTTAGTAAACTCCAGGAATATCACACGCTATTGTGCCCACAAACTGGCGTCAATACGTGATAAATAGAGGCGAGTTTAAAAATAGTGCAAAACCAAGAAACAAGGCAAATAAAGCGTTTTTAAACAAATCGAATCTTCAGCCAATCAACCACACCAGACAAAGTTACCGATGACTCATTAAACAAAGAAATTCAGACCAATTCACGAGTAAATGACTTGAATACCGGTCCCCCGGATTGTACTTTTTTGATACAGTAAAAGCCCTTCAGTTATTGTATAACCTATGGACAATTCAGTTGTAGCAGTTAGTAAAGTAGAGATTGAAAGACTGACGTAAGGAGCACTGGCCATCTGTTGGAGCGAATCAAGGAATTGGGGATTCTGTAAGGTTTATATATAGAATGGTCATCAGAAGCTACGTTATTACGATATATTGGCGGGCAAATGGTAGCACGAAAAACAAGAATAAATTAAGTGAGGGAAAGGCGTTTAATTTTTCGATTCCGTGAAGATTTGGGTACCATTTCAAAGATAAATTTCTTGTCTAAATTTTTAGCGACTTTCCTTGTTTCCGATGTAGGAAAAGGAAAGGTTAGCCGGCACTCTAGCCCCCCTTACTTAACTTCAATTGTGAACAGGTTCTTAATTTGACGATAACTAAAAGCAATCGAATTTTGATGTAATGTATACGACTGGAGTTAAAATACAGGGATCTGTAACAGTTGCACAGACGGAGCCTAAAAAATCAGGCGTTAAAATACAGGGGTCTGGGGCCTGTTGCATAGTCGGGGCCTACTGTTGACGTCAGGCGTTAAAATACAGGGGTCTGGGGCCTGTTGCATAGTCGGGGCCTACTGTTGACGTCAGGCGTTAAAATACAGGGGTCTGGGGCCTGTTGCATAGTCGGAGCCTACTACTTGGCCTACTACTGACGTCAGGCGTTAAAATACAGGGGTCTGGGGCCTGATGAATAATTAATAAGCCCTTACATCAAACGTGACTTCTGGCCCGGGATGTTTAAAAGATGGATAGCGCTATTCACTGGGAAAATCTCTGAAAAATCGGTAGCCTGCGTAGCTGGAGGTATTAGCAGGTGAGTGCTGTAGTTTTTTAAGCGGTGGAGCCTCGTAAAGATTGAGAGCAACCCTCGGGGCTAGCGAAAATCCCTCGGGGCTTCGCCGTTCTCGCTTCGCCAAAAAAGAAACCCTGAGCACAACAATCCCGCCGGCTAGGCAGGCTAAAAAATCCGCTGGATAGTGATTTGTCCATTGGACAGCGCTATCCAGCATTTGAACGGCCGGGACCAGCTGACGTTTGGCGTTTAAATACAGGGATTCAGGCCCAGTCGCATAGATGTCAGCTTAGCCGACGTAACTCCATCAGACTAGTATTACTCCTTAGGTCTGGCGTTATAATGCAGGCCCCAGTTGTTCAAAAGCTGGATAGCGCTAATTCCACCGGATAAATCACTATCCAGTGGATAAGTGTTAGGGAAACCAATTGTGCTATCCACCTTTTGAACAACTGGGGCCAGGAGTATGGGATAAGTTGCGTAAATCGTAAAGTGGTAGTCTAACATACGTCTCGCGTTAGGTTTTATGTAGCTGGCCTCAGGGGTCCGTTGCATAGAAACTAACGTTGGAGGTTAGTCGAACAATTGCTAACCTGCGATAATGTGGTCCTTCTTCCGTTTTTGTTTGGGAGCCGTCCGCTGACTTTCACACTTTCCCCCAAAAAAGAACGTCTGATCGCAGGTTAGGCAATAGCCTGCGTCACAGGCGTAATTTAACCTCGCGAAGCATCGCCGAGATCCTTGTTCTGGGTCCCTAGCGGACTCAGTGAGTTACCGGAAGTGCGTTTCGAATTTCCTTTGATCCCGAGGGTCGGGTCGGGTTGGGTCGGGTTGGCAAATCGACAATGACTTTTTTAACAGGCCAATCATGGCGCTTACTCAAATCCTGGTACACAGGTGGGGGACCCAGAACAAGGATTTCGGCGCTGTTTCGCAGACGGACTTAACTAGAATTTAGTCTCGTCTGTGTTGCAGGCTAGTTCGGCAATTGCTAACGTTACGCGTTAAAATAAAGAGCTTGACTTGACTAAACCACACATATCGGCTGCTGAGTCCGACGTTAAAGGTTAAGACCCCTTCAAGCAACTCGCCTCAGGAACTCTAGACAGTACCGGTCTCTCGGGTACTGCCGAGAAGTCTTTTCATTCGAAGAGAGTAGGCTCATTTTCTATGGAGCGGCTAGTAATCGAGCCAACAGGAACTCAGCTGTAGTGTGGAGTACGACATCGTTATGATTGTACGGAAAGGAGTGTTTGTTCTTCAGCAACAGAACTCCAGTGAATGTCTTTCCCGCGTGAAAGCCTTCGCTTAAATTCAAGTTTGTCATCGCTTTGTTTTCTCCTCCAGTTCAGAAAAGCTTTCTTTGTGAATTTTCTATAGAGAAAATTAAGAGCGAAAATTTCACTCTTATAGCCTCAATAACTTTGTTCGCAATATATTCGAGCAAATTTTTATGTAAAAATAAAATATTACTAAAGCAACCATTTTTTCATCGGGTCCATATCAACGTTAGTACCCAGTGCGGCCCGGCTAGAAGGCTGGCGCAATATTCCACGCAAACAGTGACGTCATAATGGAAATAAGCAAGTCTGGGCATATCACTATAATTAATTTCCCAAACAACTACAAGTAACTCGTGAAAATACACATTACCGCGGACTTCAAGGTCTTTTACATAGAAAAAGTAATCTTTCCTACCCTTACAACTTAAGTCATTTTTCCTTTGAAATTTAAGGCGAAACCAAACTTAAAGAATTGAAATGACGGCTCTGAATAAGGAATGACACCGGCCATTTTTAATTTGCATTAACCTGTTTACCGCCTCAAATTCTAAACAGGTCTTTTGTACAGATGAATAAGTTGCGATTGAAAGGGACTAGTGTGCGACATCTCTACAAAAACAGCACCATCTAATATGCTATAGCAAAACTCAAGTTTTCTCTTACAGCAAGTGGAAAGAGATAACAGAAAAGCTTTGAAAATGAAAAGAACGGCGCAAAGTTGAGGCTTGTGCACAGAGCAGGGCACTGGGAACAGGATTGTCTTTCTTTTCTTATACTATTGGGAACAAAAGGCGCTACTTCTATAGGGCGCCAAACATCTACTAATTTTAGAAGCAAATAGTGAGGCACGAAAATGACCCGTCAAGTTAGCATGATCACAAAACTACAAGCCGTTCAAAAATCAGGAAACCCTTACTTTCCATTTTCGGATTAATATGTCTTCATTACGATCAGCTGAACGCTACTCACTGTCCACACAAATTACTTTGTTCGTAGCGTTATCGCTCGTGACATGTATGGACGACCTTTACTAATTGATATTACTTTACTATCGTCTCACTGAATTAGCATTGTTCAGTCTTGAAAGAAACTGCAACTGAAAAAACAAGGGAAAACATTTGCTACGCGATTTTAAAGTCGACAAATGAAACTCGGATGATTACAGTATCTCAGCACATTCTGTTGTCCAATTTGTACTAGAAATTACCATTAACCTCTTCCTTTCTCAGTTTATAAATAGAAAAACAAAAACAAAACAAAAAAGGCAGAGCAAAAAGCGCTCTCCTCGGTCATTATCTAATGATTTTTAAAGGCCGAAAAAGTGAAAACTGATAGGTTTTTGTTCTCTTACTTTACAAGATATAACATAAAAGCACTGCACTTTGGAGGGTCTAGATTTTTTCATCCTTACGAAAAGCGATCAAAGAAAAATCTAAAAGGTTTGTGATATTATAATTTAAGTGAAATTCTAAGCGTGATATATTGAATTTCAATTAAGAGATAAGAATTTAACTTCAAACGAAAGAAAACGTTTTGACGATCCGTACGTTCCGTTATCCGCCAAAGAGTACTTCGCCGACACGAGGTAAATGATCAAAGCTAGCGGCTTAATTTTACAATATGCCAGTGAATTCTAGCGCAGCTATCGCGAATGAGAACTGACTTCTTGGCTGATGTAATGAATATAGAAGATAAACAGGTTTTGTTGAATCATCTTATAGCCTAGTCACTGCTATATATAACCCATTCACTAACAACTTACAATAATACACGCTTAAATGAAATCTTTAGAGGGGATATCAATGTTTTCAATGAGGAGTTGTAACGCGCTACGACATTCGTGGTGACGTGTCAGTTTTCTACGCTCTATTGATCACAAATACAAATCAATGCTTTGTGATCATGTCCAAAAAAAATATCCAGAAAAAACTCTACGATTTTTTTTACACTACATATGATGAAAATGGTATATAAATTTTTTTTCACATAAACTCTCGTATCGTTAGCTTAATTTCATTAGGGTTATTTCCGTGCGGGCGATTATTTTATTTGAAGCAGAAAAATTGATTAATACACCGCTACACCAAAATAAATACTAGCAGTTATTTCAAACACCTCCATATTAAGCAAAAAAAATGGGATTTAGTTGCAACCTTCCTTCAATCATAAAATTTGAAGCAAAATCGCTGATTTCATTCCCAAAAATCCGCATAACTGAAATTATTTAAAAACAGTTTAAATTGGGCTTAAAAACCTGTCACGAAAGCCAACTAGGGGATTCCCCGTTCGTCACCGGTCGCATCGTAGTCATGGTAACGGCCTGTACATGCCCACTCTCTCTCGCGTTTGATTGGTTGAACTGTTTTGGGTAACATTACATCATCCAATAAATAAAATTTGGACCATAAAGTGGTGCAATCCTTGCTCTTTCTTACACCGGTTATAAGCGGTCGGTAGAGAAAGAACTCTTCATTCCTAGTTATCTTCGGAGCTTAGCGCACGTGTTTAGATCGTTTAATTGTTGGTGAAGAAAATCTTTAGTTCTCCAATCGAGAAGTGAATCAGTGCCTTGCACTTTAAGAGTTTGTCTTTCCTGACATTCGCGATCGACCGCCTTGCAAGATCTGCCACAATGATTCATAACAATAACCAAGAAAGCCATGATGTCGTGTCCCCTTTGACAGACGAAACCGGCTTCAGCTTTGACCCGTCCAACTTTGATTTCTCAGCCTTGGATCATTTGTGGATAATAAACGCAGAGGAGAAAGAAGAGAAAGCCCAATATGTCCCTGATTCAACACTGGATCTCAACGGAATGCCTGCATGGCTGAGCGAAACGTGCCAACCGCGGGACGATCAGAACATTCTAAACACTATGGCGGTAGTTGCTTCGGAGGAATTCAGTCCGGCACCTTCTGAATGCAGCTCCACAAGCAACAGCCACTTTTTCAGCGAAGACGAACCGCTCAGCCCGAATGAAATGAAATTTACAGAGAAAGAGCTGCGAGAGCTCTCTGTGAAAGATATAAATAGACTTCTCAAAGAACGAGGGCTGTCAAAAGATGAAATTGCGAGAGTGAAACACAGGCGACGAACTTTAAAGAATAGAAGATATGCTCAGCATTCAAGGCTGCGAAGGATAGAAACTAAAAACAATCTGGAAGTGGAAAAGAAGAGCCTGTCGCAAGAGCTGGAAAAGCTTCGAAAACAGGTGACTGCTGTGGAACGAGAGCGCGATATGTACAAGGACAAGTACGTCAAATTGCTGACTCAAGTTTCCAAAATGCCAGGAAAGCTGATCAAGATTAGCCCTCTACCAAACTGAAGGAGACTTTTCTCCGTACAAACACTGAGGTTATGCTATAAAACACTGAATTTTATAGTTCCTTTGTACATGTACAACTAAGTTAAGTGAATCAACTGCTTATCAGTACGAGGGCAGTTGGGCAACATTGGGCAAGTTGTAACTTCGCTATAAGTGAAAAAGTTAACGTTGGACATTCCCATAGCTTTCGAACATATCATCTCTCAAGCTTGTTGTTCTTATTTAAAATGCTCATAGTTGTTTTAGAATTTTTAGCTCGTTGTTAGCTCGGTATTTCAGACGGCTAGTTAGCTAAAACGTTCCAGAACGTCGCGAAACGTTGCGTGACGTAATGATGTATTTTTGTTATTAAGTAGCGGTTGACCGCTGACACGTGAACGCGAGTTCAGTAGTTAGTGAGACGGATTATATATTCTCTTTTTTTCATGTATTTATTGAGCGATCTCAACCCGTCTAAAGAAAAGCAAAAACAAAACAAAACAAATTAAATTTTTCAAAAAGAAGAAAAAATACAATTTAATTGAGAACAAGAAACTATGGAAAAAAAATTTAAACAGTTGAATGAAAAAAACAAAAATATATTTCTAGGGAGTTATTAACTTTAGGAATTCTTGAACTTTCTGGGCTGATACCAGGGGGAAGTTTCTTATAGTACCCTTGCCCCACAGATAGTTTTCTGAACAACTTATCAATATTATGTATATTAAAATCATGTACTCACATGTTGACACGTTGTTATCCAAAGAAAAATGTCCCAAATAAATCAAGCAACTGCATGTCAGTTGGATTTTGTTTCCTCATTACCTAGTAGTGTGGATAAAAAAAAGACATTTAGTGGTATTTGTACTGATGTTGTATATAGTGTGTGTTAGTTGAAATTAAAACACTTTACGTTGTCAATATTGTGTGGCTTATTGCGATCATCTCAGAGTTTTCTCCTCGCAGTCATCTCATCCCAAAGCATGAGTAGCAGGTAATCAAGCCTAGTCATCATATGGATGTTGCAACATACACAGTTTTATTGTTTAACCCTTTAAGTCCCAATATCCACATACAAATTCTCCAAACTGATCTCCATACATTTTCTTGAAGAATTAGTTGAGAGAATTTGGTAAAAGATCTAATTTTTTCTCTTTGTGATCATTTTGTTAATTCTCATAGACTTTGCTCATGATAGTCTATGGATACCGTTAGGAGAAAATTGATTTTGAGCACTATTGGGGACTTAAAGGGTTAACCCTTTTTTCAACCCCATAAGTGGTCAAAGACAAATTGTACAAATGTTCTGAATTTCAATCTGTAAAATGCTAAGAACAAAAAGTATCATGTGAAAGTACTGCCAAAGGATGGTAACACCAAAGGCTTTTGTCCACAGACTAAAAAGTTAGAACCATCTTACAAGACTCCATGTAATCAGTCAGACCTAAGGGATTCTATCTTGAACTGGCACTGCATAAGTTACTATAAAAATTTCTTCAGCATACCCATATTATTTGCACAAAACTGTCTCCCCTGCCCTAGTCAAATTCTATCAATATACCCTCAATTTGTCAAACCTTCCAATAATTCAAACCAATTTCATTTTCATTGAGTAAGTTAAACAAAAATCAAGATTCTGCTGTAGCGATTTAAATCCCACTCAAATAATTTCAAGTCGACATCGAAAACAAAAAAATAAATGTTAAATCTGATGATTCCAGTCTTAGTACCACCCATGTTGCATTGTCTCCTGGTGGCAGAGGATTTACTCAAGCTTGAGTGTTCAACAAGCTATGATTGTAAACAAATTTCTTTGATCATTATTTTACAACACTAATCTCTGTTGTTACTCCTTTGGAAACGCAAATGTGTCATTGAGAGACACTGCACAGACATTAAGGGTTTCTAGTCACACCTGCAATCTTCTACCTTATGCAGTCAAATTGCCCCTGGCCCTTATGAGCTGCCACCTTGCATTTAGGTAAAACAACAAAATGTTCCCAGTCAAAGCATCATTAGTTTGGTTCCTCTTCCAGAAGCACACTGTTCAAATAACCGATATACCACCTCATTCTAAAAAAATTAGACTGTAGTTCAACGTTCCAAGCCACTGAGATCACAGTGGCAGCAAAAAGACAATATCCGAGGACAATAATATTGTTACTAAATTTGACTGTTGAGAGAATCAAGGATGTTGCCATTTTAAACCAGTTCAATTACTCCTTGTTGACACTGATTGCAAAGCTTTCAGAAAGTTGTCATTCTCCATCAAAATCATTCTATCTTTTTGAAAAGATATCCATATTTGAGCAACCTGACCTTCAATATGCAAAATGCTAAAACTAGTAATTTGGGGACTTTTGCATAAATTTTGATTTCTTAACAAGTTTCCATGCTGCTGTTCACAGTTCCATTACTTATGGCTGCGCATGGTCGATATGAATTGTTTTGTGTTTTGAGTGCTGTGAAGGCGCTTGACGATAAAGTGTCCAGAATAAATGTACAGGGTTGTTCAACTTTTCAAGTTTGAAACGAGGTGTTGACAGGCTAAACACAACTCATAGTGTGAAATGTGACCTTGGCCTTGGAGTTAGCTTGAACTAGTCTAGGTTATGGATAACATGGAGTATTTTAAACTCTGACAGAGCAAATCTTACTTTTGCCACTCTGAGTCTTGTATTTAGAGGTCATGAAGCTGGTCTGAAACATGCATACTGAGCAATTATTTCCTGTGGTCTGGAGCACTATGTCCCACAGTTCCTCCATTGGCAATTACTTTTGTTTTAGCTAGATAGTCTATGTGACTGTACGGGTAGTGCATTTTTTGTTACAAGTGCCTAAAGCAAGACTGCTGTTACAGAATTAAAAGGTTCCTTGTTAGTTGCTACCATGGTAATAAGTCTTTACTTTGTGTGAGAGACTGACTCTAAGGTCACATTTATTCTTGTTTAGCATGTCAACACTATTTTCAAACCGGATGTTTTCGTTGGCATGTTCCGCCAATAATAAAAGGTTTTCTGTTTTGGAAAGGTAATAGCCAATCAGAAAATACCTACCATAATTTGCAAAAGTAGGTGAGTTCACCAGACAACATTATAACACTCGGAATTCAGACGTCTCTCCCACCTACCGCCCCCCCATGTGGCAATTAGACTAATTACCATTCACAGAAATAGCAGAATAAAAGGCAGCATTTATATAATGTGCAAACTTTGTGCCATGCAGCTACACCTCAGGAATCACACTCATGCACTCACGTGCAAATTCAATCAAAAGAATACTAATGCTAAAACTAGTAACGCTCAATCTCTCTCAATGACATTAAAAGGGTTCTACTTCAATTTACCCCAGTTTCTAGCATGAATTGCAGCCGGACCTGTCACTTAAGACCTACATAGAGAGCTTGATATATTGGTAGGCTATGAGGGGGATTTAGCCTGCCTACAGCACAAACTAACTGTATTCTAAACTGCAAAAGAATGTAAACAAATAGCATAGTCGATAAAGAAAGAGCAAATGCAGAAATAATCCAAAGCATTGAATGTGATTCTACAGAACTAGATAGATGCTGTTTTTGTAGTGTCTAGTGGTAGCAGATCAGATGTTTGATGAGCAAGCCCTACTTAATGTTCCATAACAACTACATTATTCCCTAGTCTCACTTCTCAGGCTCATACTCAGTGAGTTGATGGATTTTCCCAAACTTTTCCATGTCAAAAGTTGAAAAACCATGGAAATGTCTTTGCTAAGGGCAACTAATCTTTGTTTAAGGTTTGATGAATGCTACATGAAGATGCATCGATATTTCATTCACTTTACTCACTTCATTCACCAACTTAATTCAGTTTTTAATTTTTATTTTCATGAATGTAAAATATTTCTTTCTTTCTGATTGGCTTAAATCCCCTGGGAAAAGCTAAACAGGATTTATTGATTAATGTCATTAATAATTAATCAACTTCCCATTAACTTTATGAATGGCATGGACCCTAACACAAGCTAAAATTATCTCCAAAAATTAAGTGCCGCTTAACAATCAAATATCAGACTTACGATCAGTTAATGCCATGCAGCTTTCCAATAACTTTTTTCACAAATAACAACTTGAACACGACGTAACTAACGTAACAAATAAATATTGGACCAGCAGCGGTGCATCTTCAATGTCACTTGTGACGCGGTCATCAAAATTCTTGAACGAAGAAAAACTTTCCTGCTCGCAAATCTCTCCTAGTTTTCTTTTTTCAGCATCTCGTGAATATGAACAGAAATTAAACAGTTAAATATTGAGCCCGGTGAAACACGTACCCTAAAGTGCAGCTAGCGCTTGCAAACTGCTGCACTCAGCCAAACGATCACAAGTTTTGCATTTGAGCGGAAACGATGCTTTCACGTGACAAAGTTGGTTTGTCACTTCACCGGTTCACCCCTCCCCATTTAGAACTGAAACAAAGGGCCAGTTGGAGGGTCTCAATGGGGTTAACCGATAGGCGTAAAACGGCCAAAAATTTAGCCGATAGCCGTAAAAATTAAAAAAATTGAACCGTTAGCCGTAAATAGCGTAAAAAAGAGTTCACCGTAAAAGAAAGTGTTCCCTAGATTTGCTACTTTTAAGGAAGGTACTAATCTCACTTATGGTTGCGTTTTTTATTTCCCGGCTAGTGTGACTCCTTACGCACGTTAGGCGAAGCACCTTTTAGGTGTTAACCAAGACCTAGGCTCCATTTCCGGCGCTTTCTTGGGGAACTAATTTTTTCCATAGCGAAAGTGTGGCTTCTTGCTAGGGATTAATATTTGCAATTTTCAGGAGGTGGTGACCTGAAAACAGTAGTGAAACGACACTCAGAGATGTCACTGTTTGTAAAACACGTTGCCGATAAACAAATTTCCCTGTTTTTCTCGGACGCTACGGTAGACATCGCCATGCCTAGTCCCTGTTCGGCGTCTTCCCACGCAATCTCGGTCAAGGCATTTCAGTGGCGAACTCGCTCGGACCACATGACCCGAAAGGCATCAGCCGCGCGGAATAATGCGGCCTACGTACAGTCCTTCGCTATCATTAGAAACACTGGACACGGGAATTTTGTTATTGCCGTTTTCACACTAGACCTGGAAATGGATCATCCGTCTGAGACTAGCCTCTGTACAGTCGCGCCCTCCCCACAGACACCCCTTCTCCGATTTTTTTTTCTGAGGGGAGGGGGCGGCTGTACACAGGCTAACTGGAACGGATAATCCTGTCTTCAAAAGTCAGGCGGATTGTTTATTCAAAATTAAAACTATTCCATTGCCAAATTAAGACGTATCACCTATCTGACGAGAATCATCAAACGGATAACCCGTCTCACACGAATAATCCTTCTCTAGTGTGAAAACGGCCATTTCTGTTATAATGAATGTCGCGCCCCGGCCTTGAGTTGGGTGTTCGCGTGTCTGCTTTTGCTTTTTCACAAAGATTATTTTTAAATTGACTATTGACATTTCTGTGTGTAAAATAATATCAGAAGTGCAATACTTTATAAAAAGTTTTGTCTATCAAATGTTAAAATTTTTCAAAAGAATAGCTTATTTCATCCCGAGATGATCCGAAGACCTTTCTTTTGATTTAAAGATACAAAAAAATACAGGTTAATTAATATTTAACTTTTTGAAACAAAAGAAGTTAATTTTTAACTTTTTCGTTAACCGTAACTGAAAAAAATTAACCGATAGCCGTAGAAGAGCCAAAATTTTAGCCGATAACCGTAAAAGCCACCACCCCATTGAGACCCTCCAGTTGGACTCCAGTTGGACGACCCGTCTTGGACGCATTTAGAGTCCTTCCGGTTTGTACCGCTGTTTGTAGTCCAAACAGGCACCAAAGCTTCAGCAAACTTTGGAAAAGTTTCGCAATAAAAATTTAGCGTTGGACTAATTACAAACTTGGGGGGGATCCGGCAAAGTTTAGACGGATTCTGTCGATATCTTACATGGGAGAGGGTAGGGTAGTTTGGTAATTTCCTTTCCTAAAAGGTTTTCAAAAAAATAGGATTTCACTAGCTTAACCATGAAAGACTGGGCTTTCTTTTATCCATGGCTTAACACTGAGTAGGTCTCTCGGACATCGTTCTTTCAGAATATCCTGACAAATCCCATAATTTCAGAAACTTAATTTTTATGACGTCATCGCCTACTAAATTACAGCTTCACTACTATCTTTGAATATAGAGCGGTTTTCACTTGACTGTCGAAAGTAATTGAGGAATTGGCTTGGTTTTGGTTTTACTACGCCCTTTGGTTGGCTAGTGTATTTACTTTGGTTTTGGTTTTACGACAGTCAAGTGAAAACCGCTCTATTTACTTAATATACCTTGCCTTAATCTCCGGGCGTGTAGCCGCCAGTAATCCGTAGAGATCATCTAAGGTCTCAAAGAGCTGAGAGCTAGCGCCAGACGAGTCGGTTTACTGGCGAGGGAAGAAGAAGCCAGTACACCAGGGCGCTTTTTTTAGAATGGCGATAACCAATCAAAGCAGCTCGACTAGGCAAAATTTATGATTTTACATTTAAATAAAAAAAGGTCAACTTGACTCCGCGATATAGTTTTCAGTAGGTACCAAAGAGCCAGATTTAATAAATAAAACTGTATTGGCGAAGGATAATTTGTACTCGTACAGTCATCGAATTTCGCATTATATGGACTAATACATGAGGAAAAGCGAGGTCCAAATTAACTTTGAAAATGGTAAAACTGTATATACTTTTCTTTAAAAAAAATGGCTCTAACATGGCGTTCTAGAAATTGCTCTGCATTCTCTGCTGGGTAGCATATAAATTACTTTAAATTAATAACGGTGTGTACCACTACAGTAATTTTCTCCTAGGTGGTAAAATGAATTATTAACGAATGAGGTCTATATCAGCGGGAGAGATGAGAAATCCGAGCTCTCTATAAGCTATAAACATAAAGGGAATTCAGAGAATGATTATGAGCTGGACAAAAACAATTGCAAACAAATATGTAGTGCACCAATGCATTTGCTTGTTTTGTTATATTTGGCAAACAGGTGCAATGAATTTACTATTACTCGAATCAGATTTATCCACATCAGAATAGATGAACGCAAAAATTTAAAATTAACTCCGCAAGAACAGTCTTTCGAAAGTTGTCATCAGAAAATATAATTGTGTTCTGTTCTCGGATGTACATGTAAAATGGGAAACAAACAGGCGGCCTTTACAGAAGATCAGCTTGAAGATTATCAGGTTTTCGTTTTATAACCGAAAAATATGTGTTATCCATTATAAAATGTTCAAGCGTAAACATCTATCTAGAAGTGGCACATAGTTTAGCTTTACTTCTGTATTTTATTTTTATCGTTTCAGGACTGTACTTACTTTAACCGAGCTGATATATTAAGGTAAGTTTGAATAACTGCTGGGATAATTAAGATCTCATGCATTTCTCTAAAACAAATTAAACACAAGGTACAAGAGTACACAGAATTATATGTATTAAAGTGATAAACAGTTATATTTCACGCGCGATCGATCTCATTTTCATGATCAGACTAAGCTGTTCGAAAATTAATTGCTGCTTTTAACCTGCCAAATTTATAGATCTCGAAAACGCACCAAAAACGCACCACCTTTTTTTGAGTTAAAGCAAACGAAAGACAGTCATGAGTTTTAGGGGAAAATTACACAACAAATGTGGCCACGCAATCATTTTTGGCTATTTTGATAACCTGATTTAAATCCCTGTAAAGTGGTACTATAAATTTTCATATAACCCCATCTATCAAATGCACCTTCAACTTCTCAGTCGAAACTTCCTCCCGATGGAAAGCACCATGTAGGAAAAACATTGGACCACTTCAGTTATTACACGCATGTAGGCTTGACGAGACGGCTTGGGACCCAAGTTCTTTACTCATTATATTTACTAACTGTTATATATGTGAGAGTATCTCTTGTATACCACTCGACTAGATCAACGCCTCAGTCTTTCACATATCTTTGCAATCATGTAAAGGGGGTGGCCCGTTTCCGTCGGCCTTTGACTATTTGCTATTCAATCCATGCCTTTAATAATTGTTATTACGCTTAAGAATCACTCCAAGAAGTTTAAAGCCAGGGCTTTTATTCCCTCTTCTGTTTGCGGGATAGACTTTCTCATTTGTTATTGTTTTCAGAATTCACAAAAGATACAGGGAATTGAACGCAGACGTTATTCCGAAGGACTTTACAGAACTTGACGTCCAACCAAAACTGAAATATAAATTCCTTCAGCAGCTTCCAGAACTTAAAGTAAGATAAGTTAAATTAGCGATTAATGATTTTAGTGTATCAAAAAGTAAGGTGCGAGCTGATTTCTGGAAAGGGATGGGTTGACCCGCCGACTGTACACAGGCTATCGCGGCTGAATTGGTGAACGACTGAAGGTTATGCCCGGAGTCCCACAGTCATTATCCCAATGACGATATATCCTACTGAAGTGATTGTTCCTATTAAAAGGCCTACTATTTTGAGAAACCTGATAGTTCAGTTACATCTTACTTTAAGACGGCTTGGTAGATCTGGCGTATAAGGTCTTTACAGCCACTAAGGCGCGGAAACATGAAATATATATATGCGTTATTAATATATTGACCAAGGGTGAGGTCACAGAAAGCTGAACATCGGCCAAGGTTTTTTTGTTGTTGTTTGTTTTTTTGTTTGTTTGTTTGTTTTGCCTTTTTTATGGACCGAGACCGAGTCGAAGTCTATCAAAACTTTTAAAAGAAATTGAAGACGAGTCCAATATCCAGCCATCTTTACCTCAGTTTGGCCACTAAAAGATTTGTTATGGGCCAAAAAGAGAACTTTTTCTTGCGTGACCAACATGCACAACTGGAAATCCAGAGAAAGCAGGCAAGATGAGCAGCGACAGTAACGCTCCATTTCTGTTTCCTCGCAGGAGAATCCCTTTAGAAGGAGGATCTGCGAGGTATTTTCACTGAAAGGAGACGGTGCCTTAACATTTGACGACTTTCTGAACATGATGTCAGTTCTTAGTGAATCGGTGAGTTTGACAATCGATTGGAAAACTGTTTAGACTATTTACTCTCTTGCTGATTCGTGATGGCGACTCATGTATCATCTTAGTAAGTAAGGTTGATGACAATTCACCAAAAGCACAAAAGTCATGAATTTTTCGTTCTCATTTTACAGGCACCAAGAGAACTGAAGGCAAAGTACGCATTCAAGATATTTGGTAAGACTAGAAGTCAAAAGTCGTAATAGCGCAAATTTCCCCAACCCGGCCCCAAATCATGGATACGCGTTTGAGGCTTTTTGAGGCGCACTTAACTTCTTGTTGCGGTTGAGGCATCATTCTCGAAAAAAAAAATCGAAGACGATGTGGACGAAAATGTTTTGCTCGGTTTCAGGTGATATGTGCATCTTCTGGCCGGCAGTAAAGTGTTGACTACTTTCTAGGCCGAAAATACTTGTTAACTTGGGAAGAAACTTGGGAAGTCCAGAAGGCAATCCATACAAATATCTAAAAAGATGCAGAAAAGCCAATACTTAGCACATACGTTGTCCTTCGTTTAAGGCCGGGCAATGACTTAAACAACAACAACAACAAAAAACTTTATTTCAAGAATTTAACTTAAGTATTTGCATTGACCCGCAGGTAGCAACTGCTAATAATCTAGGCGGGACGGACGAAAAACTGAGGGTTAATTAACTGTTACAGCTGTAAAGTATTATTACATAAACACAGAGTTAAGGCAACGATAAGGTTAGACGTTTAAGAGGAAATCAGTTGAAACTTTATAAACACTTAATTATTTATATATTTAGCAAGCCCAACTTTTTGTATAATGATAGGTGTTTCTATTATAAGTCATTTTCTTTTACTAAAATATCTATATTTTAAGTCGGCAAATTTCTCTTTTAAATTCTTTCTTGGGTGATTTCCCTGGCACCGTACTCCTCACTTCACTTTGATCTGCTCACTTTTTGAGATAAGGCACTAACTGGGTAGCTCTACTTTTAAAATCTATTTCTGCTTTATCAAGATTTTGATGGCGACAATTATCTTGGTAAGGAAGACTTAAAACTGACCCTGCGAGCCATCACAGCAAATGAACTTTCCGACGAAGAGATGGAGTTTGTCACTGATAAGGTAAACGATGTCGTGCATTTTCTGGTAAAAATCTAGTCACGTGTGCTAATTACTTGACCGTGCTTACTCTTCGGGTAGAGAATTCAATTGATGCTTTTCAAATTGAAATTGTGTAGCGTTTTTCGCATTTTTTTTCTGAACGACTTTTCACCACTATTTCGGAGCCTGTAACAGGCTATCTACTACATGCACGGACCCTCCTCCGGTGGTTGGCGTTCGTTTGATTTTACAAATTAAAATAGGGTCGAAACTTTCGTCCTCTAGATCTATATCTTTTTGCTGTCGTTTCGTTCTGATTCTGTCCATGATTGCAGTCTTGGACAAAATGCATGTAGAAAGACCTGCCCTGCTAAATTCATCAAGGATAGGAAAAAGGTCCGCTTTGACCATCGCGCGGCTTCATCCTTGATCTGTTTAGGGAATGGCGTTGTGGTCTGCTGTTCCATTTTGTTCTGTCCAAAGTTGTAGTTTGAGAGCCGGTATTTCGCACTCGGGCCTGTGATCGAAACCGGAAATGAGAAGCGAAGGACTATTGAGAAAGTATAATACCCTCAGGAGCCACTCCTGTACCCTGCATCAGTCTCTCACTAGTCCCTTCTCGCCAGTTGCCTTGATGACGATTGGCAGAACGTTTGAAAACATTTAAAACTTAGCTTGTCCTTTTTGTCTCAACAGTTGTTAGAGGAAGCAGACCTGGACGAAGACGGCCTGTTATCTTTTGCGGAATTTGAAAACGTTATAGCGAGATCACCAGAATTCATGAAGTGAGTTCTATTCTCCGTTGCTGATTGATGCCGGACTTAGTTTCCTGTGAGGAGCCCATCAATTGATGGGGTCCTGTTTCCTGTCGATTAAACCATCCTATGCTGACTTGTCCCCAGTCGTCTCTCGGTTTCCTATTTAATTAGGTTGATTTAGCAACAGAACGGGAACGTCAATTGACGATGGGAAAGCGCGCCAAACGGACTGCAGGTGACTTCCTGAGCCCAATTTGCCGCTCTGCCATTGGTCAAGCCAGTTGTTTGATTTGCGCGAGCCTTCGTCAACTGCGCGGTTAAAGGAAGCCCTGGGGATGAAAAGGGAAAGAGTTTCTTCCTTTCCTATGTTACCTTCCCATCGTCTCCTTCGCACCAGATACAATGGGCTGATTTAGCAAAAGAACGGGAACGTCAGTTGACGAAGAAAGCTGATTCGTTCCCAGTCGTCTCTTATGTTAAGCGGTCACAGAACGGTCGCGGGAGAGTCTTAGTAGGCTGATTTAGCAACAGGACGGGAACGTCAGTTGACGACAGAAAAGCGCGCGGAAAGGACTAAACACGACTTCCGGTGCCCAATTTGCCGCTCTGCCATTGGTCAGCCCAGTTATTTGATTTGCGCGCGCCGTCATGAAATTCCGATTTATGTCAATGTTTCTACTTAAATACGTTGAAACTGAATTGTCATGGGGATTCTTTTTATTATTCATTCCAGCAATTTTCACATCCACATTTAGTCCCTGACCGTGTGATCTGAAGGAGGATGAAGTTAACCTTCGCTGGAGCATAATTTATGAAAAAGAGGATAGTAATCTTGACACCAAAAATTTATAGTTGAATACAGCTAACTGAGAAAAAAAAACTGTTGAAATAAAATAGATTGGAGCTATGCCAGTTGATTACCAGTTGGTGTTTTCGACTACTACTTTATTAAGGCCGAGAGTATTTGTTCAAGCGCAATATATGCAGTAGTGTAGTCATTGCGAACTATTCTTCTGTTACTTTTGGCATTCTCATTCCAGCATTAGCGTTACAATTTGTAATATAGAAGTTCCTAGGAGAAGAATAGCCCGCTAGCAAGATCTCCGGGGCGCTCTGGGATGGGGCGCGCCGCTGCAAGAGCGCCAGCGCCCCTGAGAGCTTGCTCTCGGGCTAAGTCTAAAAAATGGTGTGCTTTTAGAACGTTAAATAGTTTGAATCAAAAATATATATTGCTGATACAACTAAAAAGTTAAATAAAGTATATCACCAATAATCAAAAGTATATTTAGTCGTGCGTTTATTTGTGAAATGTTGCACGAGTGGATTTGTCTTATCAGGGGGGTAAACAATATTACAAGCAACACTGAAATAACTCATAACTGATAAAGCTAACCCAACTAGAGTTGACCTTAAATGTTCTGCGTTCAGCTGTCTAGAAATGCCGGGACTTCTCTCGTGTTTTAAAAGTCTTCTTTAGCTCTTCTTTTATAGCGCACTGAGACGCAAGCAGCATCATTTAGTGATCATGCCAGACTGTTCAATAATGGCGCTCCCAGATTTCAGCCTCGGGTCAGACGAGCTACTGCTAATTTCTTTCACTGTCTTGTAACTTGGTTACCATCCTCTCCATGCAAAACTGTTCATGATACCCATTTCTTTGGCAGCTCCAGTCCTGTTTGAATCAGGTACTTTGTCAGATCCTGTACTTGTTAAGCGCTCCACAACTTTTTCAATAAGTTGTGCTCTCTCGTTTTTTGATAGTTTGGCTTCGTCTAAAAATGGTCGAGGGACGCTTTCGTTTGGCTTTTGCTGAACATCCATACCTTTCTTGTTATTCGCTCTTATAATGTAATGGATTATTTTCGTTGCTGTAATCTGCTCTGAGTTAATAAACGTACTAATTGCAATTTAACTATTCATTTTATGACGCAATAGTGGCCAATCAGACATTGACCTGTAGGATGACTACGAGTACGAGATTTCCTCACACGCGTGGAACCAGCGTCGTTTTGGCGGGAAAACGTGATAGACAAGTTATCAAATCTTAGAAGTTTTATCATTTTGCGATCGGCAGGCAGAGGGCGTAGCCTCGTTCAGTAAAGATAACATGTACAGCAGGAGCCCCTGATGTACAGTGATAACTTTTTGGGTAATGAAGCTTTCTTGGGTATCTAAGTCAAATCTCGTTTTCGTAGTCATTCTTGGCCTCGAATCTAAAGGTCTCCATTATTTTAATCAAGTCATCAAAAATAACTTGTATACGAGCATCTGTCCTTTTTAGGGCCGCATATAAGCGGATTTTGTCTCGCGTCCACAACATTTCATTCCATTTCCCTTCCATTTGTTCTCTTTATTTTCTTTATTTAAGAGCAATGACGTCATCTTTCAGTTTCTGCAAAGATTGTTTATTCGCCATTTTGTTCGTCTTTGAAGATAAATTTTCGCGTTTCAAATCGATTTCAAGCCTTGTCAATAAGCACAGTTTTCCCAAGACCTGGTTTTTAAGTATTGGCTCGCAATATTGTGGGCTATATTGAGGAGTTTTTTATCACTGGAGGAAATCTTCTACATGCATCCGAGCAAGCCGAGTTCCATCCTCAATTTCTTTGTAGAGAAGTTTGGCGCCCAAAGTGGAAGGAAGCCCCGACACCATTCGATTAACAAGAAGTCCAGTATTAGTTCGTTTATTGAGCGGTTACAAAACCAGCAGAGACTCTGTTAAGCTCACTAGAAGCGAGGTTTGATCAACAGACGTCGAGGAACTGAAGCTGCGAAAATACAACCTCCTTAGCTTCGTTCGGAAGCGACAAGAAGCGAATCTCAAGAGCACAAAGAAATCATGAAGCTTTTGGCAAACGCCCGGTTGGATACGCTTAGTGCAGCAATTTCCACCAACACAGGGGACAGCCAGATCGAGGGAAGGTAAGATGTCGGTTGTCGTCTTACAGTTATAAGCTAACTTTATTGTTTGCTCTAAATAAGCTTAGCTGTCAAAGTGATCCAACTGACTGCATTTCTCTGAGGCAAGACGTGCAGTATTACGGCTGATTTTCTGCCATATGAACGAACACAAGGCTTAAAACCAATATTATTTTTCTACTTTTACACTAGATTAATTTCGTTTTCGTGATTTGATTTTATTTCGGTCGATGACTATGTACAAACGCTGTGTTTCAATTTAACCCTTCGCCTATTTTAATTGTCATATATTTTTGAGAAGGGTAATGATCGATAAAGAGAAAAACAATGCCAGATACAGATTGAGCCATTGTGTAAATGTGTTGTTTTCCGTCGATCACGGGACTTTCCGCTGACGGAGAGAGGACAAATCGAGGGGATTGTTTACCAAAATACAAGGGCAAACGGATATCGATTCACGGTTTGGGCAAATGGTACGCAAAATTCATGACTGGCAAATATCGTCCTTTAATCTCGTTCACCATTTGCACAAATCAAATCCATTTTCCCAAAAAACAGCTACGAAAGCCTGAAACTGGTATCAAAGGTGACTTCGATGAAAATGGAACACGAATTTCTGCTTGGAACATTTGGAACACAAAAACGTTACCTTTTCTTTTCAGAAATTCTGTTGCTCACAGAAGTTTTTTTAATTGGAATGACCTGAAAAGTCATGTTCCATTTGCTTGCCAACTGGATTTTCTGGAAACTTTTTGCATATGGTAAACAACTGCGGTCTCTACCTCGTGATATGTTCATGTAATGAGACTGGAGGGCTTGGTTACCAGAGAAACTAATGTATGGTGCTGTGTCAGTGGGAAATTGCCCAAGTTTGATGTATTTAAAAAAATACGACTCCGAGGCTTTAGGGTCATAAATGCAAATTTTACATGACTCCATTGTGTCGCAATTCCCAGAAGAGACTTGAGCACAAAGAAACCAAACCAAATATAGAAAAATGACCGGAAAGCATCGGAGTCATTTTAGAATTTTAATATATCAAACCTGAAAAATTTGGTCTAAGAGTTAATTTACCTCTGTAAAGAAATTATAAAGCAGAAGTTTCAAGCACAAGACTTTCATCAGAGCAACTCAGTGGATTGTGGGTTTTATGCAGTTTATACAGCTATTTTGCGAAAGGTTGTCGGAAAAAGTGCACGCAACAATCCCGAAAGGTATTGTGGGTGGTTTTTAGATCACAGTTTTTTCAAAGAAATTTCAAAGAATGGCAAGAGGGGCCATGGACGTATGTTAGTGAGTGCTAAAGGAAAGCAACAAAAGTAGGTTCGACGGCTACAATGTCAGCAACAGTGTATTGATCATATCCCATATTACCTTTCGGGATTGTTGCATGCACAGTTTTTCTGACAACCTTTCTAGAAATAACTGTATATCAAAATGTGGTGGATGTACATCATAGTTGGTAATATGGTAATACAGGGCTCGAAATTAAAAAAATCTCCAGGTCGCCTTTGGCGACCAACCCGAGAAATATAGTCGCCAGATGCAAATTTTTAGTCGCCAGTTTGTAAAATGTAAATGACGCAGCTCATAGGTACAGGGCTTCCGATATTTCGAGCAGGAGCGGAGCCGCGAAATTCACAAAAACACGCGAAATACTGCGAAATTCAGTGGAAATCTTATCTAATACATGTCTGCACAACATATTTGAAACTTATCTCAGCTATTGGGGCTATTTACTTGCCGTAAACTTGCAAATTTATCTTGATACTTCGTCACTGAAACGTGCAAATAACGTCACGAAACTACCAGGCGTAGATTATGTTGCGAAAAACTGAGCACTAGCCATGATGTTAAAGGCTTTGCCATTGGTTCGTTTCTCGAGCGTATTGTTGTTGAAAGAGCAAATGATGACCTCTGTTAGAAAAACGTTTAAAACGCTGGTCTGATCGGCGCAAAACCGATCGATATCTGACAAAATTTTCCCTCAAAAATAACCACAAAATCAGCCTTTTTTACCGAATGATTTTCGGTGAAGTTTGCCCCAAACATTCCCGCAAAAGTGCCGCAAAATCGGCCGATTTTTCTGCGAATTCGCCCCTAAAAATCCCGCGAAATTTGACTTTTTTCCGCTACCTATCAGAAGCCCAGCATGTTATGGCGCGATCCATCAGATTTGAAAATATCATGAAGTCGGTATAAATTTGGAGGTAAAATGGCTTTGTTTATGCGATTTGTCACATTTTTCATGATGAAAGCAAAGCAAGATAAGATGAAATGTTTGTTTTAATTTTACTCTTCTAAAATCTGGTCGCCACTTTGGCGACTTAACCAGAATTTTTAGTCGCCAAAGAGAAAATGTTAGTCGCATTGGCGACTGTATCAGTCGCAATTTCGAGCCCTGTAATACAAAAAACAACAATATATTACAGCTGTAGCTGAATGAAAGTGTTCTTTGATTTTCATAGGAATTAAGAGTGAACATTTAGAAGATAAATTTTTGTTCTATATTTTTTGCCACTTTTGGTGTTGCCTTGGTGTGAGAAGTGAAGTCTACACATTGCCATGTTTGGTTAGAATGCTTTGAAAGGATGAAAGGGCATGTGACTGGTCTTCATACCTAGGCTGTACCATAAAAACCACAGAATAGGCACAATCTCTGGACTCGCTCTGATAAATGACTGGTACATGTGTAATATACTCAAAACATCATTTGAGGCGAAGAAACTAAGTTCTTACATAACATGATATGTTAATATATGACTCTTCTTTCTCCTGTTTATTTATCTTCTCTTAGAATTGAAAGCTATTCTTGCAAGATGGCGGGTAGTGACAAGAAATTATACAAAACTCTAAATGAAGGCAGTGGTCCCAATGAACTTCAAGCATTATCACCACCCCAAACACACTTTCAAACCACTACTCCAGGTAGTATATCGCCCACAAACAGCAGTTACCCTGGTATTCTGGCCAATATGCGACCGAGGACACTTAGCACAGGAAGCCAGGAAGAAGCAGTATTGTGCGACACCATCAGTCGTAAGATGTTATTTTACTTGATATCAACACTGAATGCGGCATTCAATCCTGACTATGACTTCAGCAATGTTAAGTCTCATGAATTCTCTCGTGAGCCAAATCTGCGAGTTGTCATAGACACAATTAACGGGAATTTGTCAGCAAATGTTGGGGAGCCTTTTGTGGCGCTGAAGACTGGGTTATGGGCTGCTGTGGATGAAGAGATAAATCTTGCAGAGTGTGATATTTTCAGGTAACTTTAAATATTGAGTTTGGTCATTTCAAGCGTCAAATGCAATCCTGAGTCAGCCAAGCATGAACCAACCTTAAGTGAAGCCCGAAAGTTAATTTTTTTCACATTTTACAGTTTCATTGCCACAGAAAAGCATTTTAACAATTTTGTTGAAAACATTTTCAAGACAGGTAATATGTGATATACCTGCATTGTGGTGAATAAAACACATTCTACATGTATAACATAAAGAGTTCAGTATTGTGCCACAAGCTGTTGTCACACCTGCTCCTTATTAACAACAGATCATGAAATGACCAAACTATTGCAACAAAGAACAGAGAGAAATAACGTTTCGTGCCTGTTGTCCTTCTTCCTTTGAGTTTGAGTTTACAACAAGTAGTATTTTCTGAAATAATCAATTTTTGCTTTATAACTGTATTTTTGTGTGAGTAAATTGATTTACACTCAGTAGTTTTATTAATGCTTTTTATTACACATGATCAGGTTACCAAAAAAGCACACTATAGGAAAGTGGAGGAAGATACAGAGATACGGTTTTTACTTGTTCCTTTTAGGTTCTTCAAACTCCACTTTTCAGTGGCTGTGGTGTAATAGTCAGATCTCCTGCCAGTGAATTGAATTACATGTTCCCAGTCTAATACTTTGCACATTCCAGTTCCCATTAACTAATCATTTCCTCATACACGTATCTCTTTCATTTTTGTAGTTATAACCCTGATCTTGATTCAGATCCTTACGGTGAAGAGGGTAGTCTATGGTCCTTCAACTACTTCTTCTACAACAAGAAAATGAAAAGAATCTTGTTCTTTACATGTAGGGCAACAAGGTAACAACAGTTATAAGTAAAGTGATGGTACATGGTGAGATACAGACAGTAACATTGACAGTCACATAATTATAGTGATGTAAACGTCTGGGCCCTGTTGTTCAAACGTCGGTTAGCGCTATCCACCGGATAAATCACTATCCAGCAGATAGCGTAATTGATTTCGTAATACTTAGCCGCTGGATAGTGATTTATCCGGTGGATAGCGCTATCCAGCATTTGAACAACCGGGGCCGGAAGTTTATGGCTTGTTAATTCTTGAATCAAGGCCAGCTTTAATATAATTTTTGAAACAATGCTGTACAATTTTGGCTGGCTGACCTTAAATCTTGTCCCATTTTACAACTTAGTACTTATAGTTATAAAGGGCAACAGGGAAAGACTAGAAATGTGAAAGTGGTGAGGTATATGTGCAACCACATTTATTTTCCAACAATGTCTTGTAGTAAGTGACAAACATTGCATCATATCCATTTTAATATACACATTTTTAGCCATGCAGTATTTCAAACTTGGGCATTATACACTGTAAGTCTTAAGTTTATTTGTGATCAGCATTTATTTGTTAAAAAGTGGTATTATGCCATTTTTTGCAAACCATTATATTCTCTTGGTGTGAAAAAATTAATTACTTTGGGACTACTAGTTTTTTCAACCAGCACCATAAATTGAGAACAGACAATTTGGACTGTACTGCATTTTCTTTATATAAATAAGGTCTTATGGTGACTTGTTAACAATGATTTGTTGTTAGCTCAAGTGCGCAGTACCAGTCTGATGAAGGTGAACAGTTTGAAATGGAGCCTATGGACACTGAATTTGAGGAGTCTTCTTTAAACAGGTGTGTGTCGCAAGTTATCAATATAATTTTTCTTTTACTCAGTGTCTTTCAACAAAAGTGAAAGCTTTTTTTAAAATAGTCAGGTCTTCTTGTTCCCTGCTGTCAGTGAGGGCCACAGGCTTTAAACGTTTGGGGACATTAAGCTGCTTTATAATTCTGAAACCGATATTCTTTCATGTGTGTCATTACATGTCAGAGGTTCTGGCTTCTACTTTCAATGTGACCTATGGTATTAAAAAATGTTCATACAAATTCTCTTTATTGCTGTTTTGGCTGTTATGACTACAAGATGAGGAAACCTCTAGGTATTTAATCATTAGAAATTAAATGCATCTGTTTCTTGACATTGAGATCTCTGCTACCATGGACACCTTGTTGTCACACAAAAGTGTTGTAATATTATGATGTTTTTCCTTTGTCTTTGATAGGAGTTCACCAATCATCGTATCTTAGAAAGCATCAACATTTGCATGGAAATGTCCTTGACCAGTGTTACTGAAGTTGTCTGATTGCTACTATTACATTTAAGGGGATTCCTGTAGCATTTAGATTTGTTTTGGTCAGTGGATATTTGGCTAGATTTGGTTGTTGTGTTTTGTGTTTCAGTGTCAAAAGTATTTATTTTCGGTTTGACACAAAATATTGGTATTAAACCATAATCATAAAACAAAACATAGAAGCTGTAGTGGTGGCTCAGTGCAAAATGCCATTATTGAATTACTGTACCATTCTTCATCTAAGTAACTGTGCTTTTGTTCAGATAATACAGAGTTGACTGTCAGAATGGTGTTGTAAGCTCATTTACTTGATGAGATATTGAAAAGTTCAAGTCAAATGTTTGCTTTTTGTAGCATGGGTCGCCTAGTACAAATCAAATCAGAGTATAGATACTGTAAGATCTGATGTCATCAACACTCAAAATGTGTGCTCTTTTGGTACCATGGCATGTCAACATATTTTGCATTAATAGACCTGCATTCACATGGTTACCCTTCTTGCAGTGGACATTAGTGTATTGTTTTCTTTAAAAAGAAATCAGTTTACAGACATTTTGTAGCTTGTACCATATCTTTCAAAACGTGTTATTATTGTACTATAATATTGTCATAATACTTTTAGTTTTACAGATGGGTTGTTTTTACCAGTTTTAGCTTTTTATTTGTGCTTAGCACTACAGTTGTTGTTTTATTGTTGTGTTTACGCTTCATTTAGATGACAACGAAGAAGTTTGTCTCCGATTTTAAGATGGGTGATATTAATTTATGTAGTTTAACAAAGTTAACATAATTAGCTGGTAGCAGTGTTGTTTTCTGGCATTTATGAGTTAATGCCCGAATCATGTACAGTTCTGTAAAGTACAGTTCAAGACTAGCTCTTTTCCACATTGAAGGTATTAATAAAAGCTTATTAAAGGAATAGTAGTTGCACTTTTATTTTGCTCTGTACTGATAAAAGAGACGGGTATGGACTCAGATACAGGAATATGTCATGGATCAGTTAAACCGAGGGTACCCTGAAGCCCAACCCATTACCCAATACACATAGCTTTCACGGTTCGTCTTATGTTCCCACTTTTAGAAATAATATTGTTTTCCACTCAAAAAAGAAATTAATTAAAGTGAATTTGTGAAAAGTCATGTTAATGAACTCGGTTACTGTAGTGGAGAGCTTTCTTGCAGACTAATTCCTACTAGAGGAGGCCAAGAATCCATATTATTGTGTGTAATGTTCTGACAGGGTGCCCAGGTTTTTAAGAACATTTTCATCGAAGTTGGAACCCTGTGGACCAATCTATTTTTTGCGATGGGGTGGGAGGAGGGCACCTTCACCTTCAGTTGGGGTTTGTCAGTTGCTCTAAATGGTCGTAAATGAATTCAGAAAGACCTTGGCCTGCGTAGCATGGCTGTTTTTTCGGGAGCATTACAGTTTTGTCGGGAGTACGACTGAGCGCCTGGCCGCAAAAACGCGCGCGAACGAGGGGCAATCTCCTCGCGGTTTCTCTGTCCTAGCCTCCCTGCAGACGTTCTTTGGGGTTCGTTCGTCACGCATTCATTTCTCCTCTGCGGGGAGTTGAGCGGGGAGGCAACCTCTGCCCTCGTCCCCCCGGGCCTCGCCCGCCTTTATTTACTTTTCCCTCTCAACCAAAATCGCCAAACTAAGCAGGCTAGAAAAAACCTCTGCTGCCTGAAAAAGGTTCAAAGGCATCACATTACAGCCCTGGGCCAGGTGACTCTTTCTCTCCGGGCCTTTCTGTGCTAGACGCACCCTCCCCACAGTCGATTTTTCACTGAGGGGAGGGGGAGTAGGGGGGCGTAAGGCGTAATTACACAGGCTAACTCGTCCCGGTCCCTCCGCGGTTGATGAATTCCGACATGGCAGATGAACTGTCTTTCGATGAACCTTCTGTAAATGATCAGTTATTCTCGGAAGAGAATTTGCCTCCCGGATGGGAAATAAGAACAGTGGACGATGGAAGGATCTATTACGTAAAGTAAGACTTTGTTTTGTTTATTATTACGGAGAGCAAGCCTTTTGCCAGTGTTGCACGTCGATCATTGTATTGAACTGCTCATTAAAAAAGTAAGTAAACTTTCTTCGACTGCGATCTACATGTGGCTTGCATGTGCGTAATATCCTCAGAGGTATAATTTCATAGAGGCATCAACAGATTTGGATTAAATCAAGCCAAACGTAACCAAGCTTTTAGCTTTAATTTAAAACGGAATCAATGTACTTAAGACTTTCAGGTTTATATAAGATTACATTTATTCTTATTAAAGCTTAAGCTCATATATTCACCAGTATTTTGTTCAATTATCAGTCATTTGACAAAAACTACTCAGTGGGAGCATCCCCAATCAGGAAAAAGATACAAAGTCACTGGAGGTAAACAACTTCAGGTCAATAATAATTGTTCATGAAGTGGAAATTGTTTACAATATTAAGTTAATGTATTTATTCATATTTTACAGTCCTGTAAATTAAGAGAGTTACATGACCATGACCCTGGGTAGCTCAAAACTTTACCATAATAGACCAGGAGAAACATAAACTTGTCAAATTTACATTTGGAACCCCCTGACTACCAGATTAACAATGTAAACAATGATTTACATAATCAATATGGCATTTCTGTCATTGAGGGGCAGATCTCTCTCCTGTGAAACGTCCTTATAGCAGCAAGGAGCGAATGGAGGTGGCAGTTTTTGCACACTAGACTCATAGCAAGTATACAGTATCCGGAATATTTTTTGAAAAAATATCTTGGAAAGTATCTAAGAAAGTAAGGGCATGCTTCCCTATCAGCCATAATTTATGACTGTTTTGGTAAGCACTGAGCTACTGGTTAAAAAATCAACAGCCATTTTCTATGGTCTTTGCTGTTATCAACAGCAGTAAACTGAGAGCACACGTGAGGGGCGAAGGGCAAAGCCGCAAAGAACAAGGGCCACCCGGCAGAAGCCCGAGCAAAGAAAAAATAAGAGACTGTAATGGGATCTTTTATCTGGCAATTTGCTGCTTTGCACACCTCCCTAATTGCGGTCATTGCCAGCTCCTTCCTTTCTGATAATTGACAACGTTTCGTGTGCTTTTTCCTGTAATCAAACAGCTTGTTTTCGATTGTCTGTTCACTGCTGTTTAGTTTGGAACATTAGTTCTTTAGTTATCTGTGAGGTGATGGTAGGGTTCCTCAAAGAAGGCGAGGAAAAAAGTGAATAGGCGAAAGAGCCTCACAATGCCTACGTTATAGACCGGCAAACCAGTTGAAACTTACCTTTCATCGTCAGGTATGAGCTATGAAAGTTGGAGCGGGAGTGAAAATTGGACCCTTTTCGGACTGAGATGTTTTTGTCATTGACATATTGACAGGTAGCCCACCAATCAGGAATTTCCGTTTCACTAAAACAATAATTCAAAACACAATAAGACCTCCATGGTCATCCTTTTTCTTCTCTTCACCCCAATCTCTCCTCCTTTTTCTCCATTAATTTGCATAATTTTACTTCTTCGCTCACTGCACGTGGCTCCGAGAAAAGAAGACGACCACTGGCGGTCTAGTCCGACATCACATTGTTTAAAACTCATATGCAACCACAAGCTGCAGGCAAGTGGTTTCACTGACAGTTTTTGACATCCATTTCCTGTGAAGTTTCTTGGAAAATCATGTGTAAGAGAAAGAGAAAACAATGTGTGCCATCATCACATCATTTCTATGGTCTCCTTCCTACTCTCAGCAACCATAGCTCTCCAATAATCAGTGTGTGAAATCCCTGTTATTGTAAAAAAAACAGTGCTACTACTCCCTGGATGGGAGTTACTGGCAGCAGTATGTTGCCAGTACTCATTTCACACCTGAGCACAACAGACCTCTCATGGGTCCTGCAAGTCCTGTCCATGTTCATCTCAATTGGTCAGGTCTGTTCTCAGTGAAGGTGATTAAGCTGGTATTATAAGTAGGTGGCTCTAACTATATTTTTAATCCAACATCAGAAAAAAAGAGTTTTTATAATGATAGCCACCCATATATAAAGCTGTATTGATCATGGGAAGGCACACATAAGAAACTAAGTTAATTTTCAGAAGATTATTACTTCAGTCGCCATAGACTATAAGGCATGTACTGGCTTCATAACACCTGGCAAAAGCTTTTTCACATTTACATTGATTTCTGTTTTCTCTCTAGACCTTCCACATGGCTGGCAGAAGCAATATGACAGTAAAGGCAATGTTTTCTTCTTTGAGTAAGTCATCAACATAGCTTACTAATATCAGCAATAAAACATTTAAGTTTGAGAAAGTATTTCACATCTTAAAAATTAGTTTCACTCAACATTTTTTATCAGTAGATTAAAGGTATCACCACCTTTTTTATCTGAGTGTATATAGTTTAAAGACCCATGGATTGCATCATATACTTTGTTTGCAGTGTTGTAAACAGACGTACAAGTCATACTGATCCAAGGCTTGGAAAAAATCCTAGTAATTATCACACAAAAAGGCTGGATGGCTACTCTAATGCCATGCATGTTTTAAATGGAGAGAACCTAACTGGAAAGGTTGCTGTGGTGACAGGATCCAATAGTGGTATTGGTAAGTGTTTAAAGGGATACTTTTAATTTACACTGTTAAGTTGTTAGTTATGTGTGGTACATGAACAAGCAGGGCTGCCATTCTCCAGAGATCTAAAATCTTTTGCAGTATCACTCAACGTCAACCACCTCATCTATAAGATGATTGCATCACTGGGCGGTGATGCCAAGCCAGGCCTTGTCTCCTTCATCCTGTCATATAAATAATGGAAGGTGACATAAGGAACTCGCACTCCATTTTAAAAAGAGTAGGGGAGGTAGACCCTGGTGGTGTGGTCTTTCTCTCATAGGGGTAGCTGGGGAATTGTTACGCCCCTGCAGTAATTGACACCATGAGCTGTTGTGGTGACCCTGCCAAAACTGGCAAACCTAAGTAAATGATATAACAAAATAAACCAAAAGGAACAAGGTTAATAATTAATTATAACTTTGTTAAACATTGCCATACCTGTATACATCAACCTCCTCCCCTAAAAATTGACTTTATAATTTGGAGATGGATGGAGAAGCATACATGTACACAGGCTAGAAATTGACAAAATGAACGCATCCAGCTTCTTACCTTTGTCAGGTTTTGAAACAGCCAAAGCACTTGCACTTCACGGAGCTCATGTGATTTTAGCCTGCAGAGACATGAACAAAGCAAGCAAGGCAGCTGTATTGATAAGAACAACACAGGTCTGTTAATTTGTTTATGGGTAATTGATATCTGTTAAGCGAAATACCAGTCAATTTAAAATGTTTTAATTTTATGGAGGTGTTCTCCCCAACTAGAAGATATTTTTATACCGCTTGTCTTCCAATTTAACAGTCATTTAAATAACAAGTGCAGCGTTGTCAGAAAGTTTTGAAGTACACAGCTGAGTTGTCAAAGAAAGCGGCCAGTCCATGGATATTTTATTTAAAAGACGCCATCCGTAAAGAAATGCCAAGCAGAGTAGCTGGCCGATACTAACCAAGCAGGCGGCGAATTTCACCGGCAGCCGGCTAATCTTGACAACCCTGCAAATGACTGAATGTCAGCCTAAATTCTACTTCCTCTCTAGATTTTAAGGTGCTGAATTATCTCCAAGAACCATCAACCAAACAATAATATATTTTTCACCCCAAAATCAATTGTTTATACATTTGTAACTCGTCACAAAGTATTAGCAAAAACAAAGAAGGGTACAGGCTGCCTGAAACAACTAGAGGCAGCAAGAAAGATAGGGTAACCAGACTTAGAAGATAAATGACACATAATAGATAGGGTCTGATACATTACACCCACAAAATTCCCTGAAATTGATATCGGACATATCTGCCATGCGATGAACCCATCCCATTCAAGCAGCTAACAATACTGTTAGGCCATGCCTAGTAAATGGACAGCATAGCTCACCTATAGAGTTCCCCTGCTGCTGAATCTTGGTGTTTTTTTTTCTCTGTCACATGCTCAAGACAAGACAAAAACAACATTTTTTCTCACAAAAACATTATTGTTTCCTCCAAGACTCCTGAAGCTTATGTTGAGGCGATGTTGCTGGACTTAGCTTCCTTTGCAAGCATCAGAAGCTTTGCAGAACAATTTAGACAAAGAAAACTGTAAGTCTTAATAATGTTTTTGCAACAGTGGATTTATTCATAACAGTGCAGCTTCTGATTTTTGTATGTGGTGGTTTGATCTCACATAATTGATGTCAAATCACATTAATAATTATTGCATTCCATCCACAGGGACATGTACCTCATTAATTAAAAAGTACATTACCTAGACAAAAACAGGCATACATAAAATTTAATACTAATAAGGTTATTAATAATTTTGCTTTGAAAATAATTCTTTTGCAGAACCTCAAATATTATTAATGTTAATGTTGTTTTGAATCTAAAATGATTTACTATTCTAGGCAAAATATAGCCCCAGAAAAACTGCATAATTTGCTTCTCATATCAGACGTTTTTGCCATACACTGACTGTGACTTCCAGAAAATTCCACAAAGTTTACCAATATTTTTGCAGTTATAATCAGGTGACCTCCCCACAGGTTGCATGGGTACTGGAGGTTTCGAAGTTTAGCTAAGTTTTTTTGTTTATTACAATGGTGGCTATAATAATAAATAAATATATCTCTTTTTGAATAGAAATCCAAAGGCCCTTCAGATACATGTTTCTAAAAATAATGTCTTTGTTTCATTTCCCATTTTAAACAGTCCCCTTCACATCTTAATTTGCAATGCTGCAGTATTTAGTTCATCATGGAAAAAGACAGAAGACGGAGTTGAAAGCACCTTTGGAATCAATCACCTTGGTCATTTTTACTTGGTTCAGTTATTAGGGGATATTCTTTGTTCCTCTTCTCCTGCCAGAGTAGTTGTTCTCACTTCTGAATCCCATAGGTTGGTATATCACTTCTGTAGTTTAGTGAAATTTAGCATTGTTCTCCTTTCTCTTTCTAAGTTAAAGTTCAACTTGGTGTAGTCGTTTACAGTCAGTTTACAGATCCTTTATTTACTTGCCAAGCACCTTGGGGGTGTTGATTGGTGGTTACCCCTCTCTGGTTGCTATGTATACATTGTGCTCATCTCTTATCTGCTTGGCACCTCTGTCCTCCAGGGCACCCATGCTCAACCTCATTTTTTTCATTGTTCAAGTCAGTACTCTGAAAGTGACCCGGGATCCACACTGACATTTGAATACTAGACTTTTGATTATTATGAATGGTGATGTAAATCAAAGGCAGCCCAAAGAAGATGATCAGTGTTACAAAATTCATGGTGAATGAAGAATGATTTTGAACATAACAAGAGGCATTAGAAAAACAAAAATGAAAAAGAAATTTTTCAATAGAGGCAGTAGTGATTGTAATAACAGCGAACGTGAGGCTGATTATGTTCGTTTTACCAGGTTTCCCGACTTGAGCTACTCCAAAAGGTTAAATCTATCAGATGTTCCACTCTCCAAAGACAAATACTGGTCTATTGTTGCTTACAACCAGTCCAAACTTTGCAACTTGTTGTTTTCCATGGAGCTCAATCGCCGTCTGAAATCAAAAGGAGTCACATGCAATGCAGTGCATCCTGGCAATCTTATCTACACATCGCTGCCAAAGAACTCTTGGTTTTATTGGTTGTTGTTCCTAATGGCAAGGCCCTTTGCGAAGACAGCTGTAAGTAAACCCTCTCATCCTTTATAGTTAACTGAAAAATGCAAACATGTCAATTAATTTCTTGTGGTAAATTCTTAGAAATAAATATTAACATCAGAGGTGGATCTAGGGGGAGGGTGCTCGGATGACCTCCTTTTAATCAACACTGTGCAGTCGCTTCACAGTCATACAAAATCTGCTCTATCGTTTGATATGTATTCTCAGCAGTTCACATTATGTTATTTCCTAGTCAAAAGCCCTCTTCTTCGTATTCGCTTTTAAAATTTTTTACGTCATCAGTCATTTAGTGGTGCACCCCCTCGTAAGAAAATTCCTAGATCCACCCCTGAACATGCAAAAGCTCTGTCAAAGAGGTTACATTTGAATGGTAGCATTGGCAGATCAAGGGAGGGGCCCGGGCTCCCCCTTATTTTTAGACCAAACTGAGGCTCAAAGGGCCGAAAAATTTGGGGGAGACCGGGTCCCCGCATTATCTCAAGGTCTGGATCTGGCTCTGGGTAACGCCAAAGGATTTAATTCACCTATAGCTATCAGAAAGGTAATAAAAATGACAAATAATTTTTCCATGACTTGGCCAGTCTACTGAAGATGTGGAAGGTTCAAGACTATATGACATTTAGTAAAATCCAACTAGTGGTCTATTATCAATGCTGCATTCTGATTGGTTGCGCTACTTCTAGGCTATATGTTATCACCCACTAGTAGCGAAAAGCACCGGCTTTGAAAACCAAAGCAATGGCAGTTGAATCACGTTTTGCTAACTAAAGTTGTTTTGTCTCAATATTTTTGGCCAATTAGTTGGATTTTACTGATGGCCTCTCAGTCAATTAAGCCATTTGGCCTTCGGGCTCATGGGCTATTGACTCAGAGCTTATTAGGACCACCCAAATTTATCCCAGCCAACACAAAAAATACAGCCAATCAAAAAGCAAAAAGTGATTTACAAATTCATTGGTTAGGGCATGATCCCCTCCTGCAATCATATATATACTTTTTGACTTCATGAGCAAAACAGCTACGTCAGGGTTTGGAGGGCATCTATTCTGAGGATCCAGGATTTGACCAAAATATGGTGCAGGGTACAGGATATGACTGCGGCCCGGGAAGTGGGATTCACCAATTTAAGGAATATGTGGATTGGGAAAGAAAATGATTGGAATTATATTAGATGAAACAAGTTCAGAAAGAGCAGGTATGCATGCCCTAGGATTCCAAGGTAATGATTGTTTCTGGTACCGTGTTGTTACCGTGGTCTTAAAATAACAGAACCGAAAAATAGTTTCAGCCTTGATCAATTTACAGAAATTCACTGTTTTTCCACATGGATTCTTAACTAGTAGAGCAATAATATTATTCTTAGTTATGACTTGGGTTATGTACGAAACTAAAACTTTGATTAGCATCTATCATCGTTATCATCTTGAATCATTTCCAAAGTGCATTGAACGTTACTGGTTTATGGGATCCAGGGCCAACAAAAAAGTGTATGACTTCCAAAAATTGAAAACATTTTAGAGTTGGGTTTCCATGAATTTTTACCATGCTAAAAAAAATTGTTACAGATGGTTTCCCATGACTTCTGGGCACGGAAGCGAAAGACTGTTTTCCATGGGAATTGAAATGCTAGGGCTTGGAAATGCAGGTTCAGGATTCCCCTTCCTGACCCTACAGCTGTATTAATAAGTTATCTGAGCATTAAGTTTCAGTATTTTAAGGTACTGAAGTTTGCTGTCCAAAGACCAAGAGCTCCACTGAGTGCTAAGCAATGTGTTTGACCTAATTTTCAGGCCCAAGGAGCAGCCACTGTTGTATATTGTGCTACGTCAAGGGAGCTTAATAGAGTGGGAGGACATTATTTCAACAACTGCTCTGTGTGTTTGCCATCAGAGGAATCAAAAAACCCAGACACGGCTGCAAAGTTGTGGCAACTGAGTGAACAACTTGTCAGACAGATAACATCAAATGAAGAGCCAGTTGTGAACTTAGAACTAATCCAGCAGCTGTATGTAACATGATGAAACTGCTGTGATCCGTAGCCTTAAAGGTGACTCACAGAGTAAAACAGTAATGTGTCATGCCTGTACAAGAGATCAGGGTGGAGCCCAACTTCACAAAAGATGATGCGTTATGAAAATAATTTTTTTGAGATGTTTCAGAAAGAATGCATGATCTATGGCACACAGCATTTCAGCCCCTTCCAAACTCACACAAACACAAGACAACTGCACTTGGCCCTTCCTGTGTCTTGCTGTCCTGTGTATGATTTGAGAGATGCCCATTAATTTAGAATATTGTTGACCTTCAAATAGGGCGGATAGAGTAAATATTAAGGTTCATATGATAATTTATAATTAAATAGCAATTGTTGCTCTTACAATAACTTATGGTAACAAGAGACTTCACGTAATGATCATGAGAAAATGCTCAGGTTGATATGTTTATTTTATCCTCTTGTCACCTCAAAGGTGGGTAAAAAAAAATTAATAACTGTACATATTTTACAATCAGAAAAAATTAATTTTGTATGAAAAAAGTGAGAACTGGCCTGGAGAAAATGTTTTATTTATTGATGTACAATAAAATATTATTGCTATTTCTAAATAACTAAATAATGAATATAAGAAAGATACAGAGCTTTTACATTAAAAGGTTTTCTTTCTTTTTTTTTCTTGATGTAAATAGAAATCATTACATTCTCACCAACAGAATTTTTAAAACATAGTCACTGGCAATAATGTTACTGTTGCCTTTGTAGTTGTACTGAATGAAATAAAACTTTACCATAGCATTTATTGTTTCTGTGACTTTTGTTAAGATGGATTCCCACTGTCTCGTATTATTTTGGTGTAAATTTTTCCGTGCATAAAATAAATACAGGCAATGAATGAATGGTCTCAGGAGATCTTTCATTTCTTCTACAGTGGCTACAGTGGAACATTCTCCTTTGGGACACCTCTATTCAAGGGACACGTCCATTTATCAGGGGACATGAAATTCGGCCCAGGCCTGCAAAATGTTTTATTTGTTACCTCTATTTACTTCCCCATTCAGGGGAAAGGGACACTTTTTTTGAGTCCAGAAAACTGGGTTTAATCTCCATTCAGAGGACACAGTTAATAGCAGTCAAAAAGTGACTAACCACAAAAATTGTCAATATAAAGTTTAAGTGTTCACTAGTCGCAATGGTGACAGCTTTTAAAACACGGATCAAAATTAATCACTTAAACTGATGTACACACAACATCCCAGAGATAAGTTAGTCATGATTTTTTATACAGTCAACCCCTGGTAACTCGAACCCTCCATAACTTGAACCTCCTGCTTTAGAACTTCAAAGCAATTTTCTTTTCCCCCGGCCTGCAGTTTGTTTCCTATAATATAGTTTCAACCCCAAAACTTGAACTCCGGATAACTGGAACATTTTTTTATTTCATTTGAAGGTTTGAATTATCAGGAGTTGATTGTACAATATCTAGCTGCTTGAAATAATGACTGAGTCAAATTCCATAGCCTGCGAGAGCAGATGCCTTTCTTGAATAATTGTCTCCTGGGTGTTAATAATTTGTATCCAAAGTTCAAATAGATAAACATTGTCTGATGAAACATTTTTTCCCAAAAAACGTTTGCTATCAATATTAAATTTTGTGCTTCAAGTAACTTTTATGAGCTGCTGATTGGCCACGAACCAACTTTCTTGATTATGTTTTGCTATTTTCCTGTAATCTGATTGGTCAACTTTGTCTACCATGGCCCCAGTTACAGTATATTTTGCACTGTAATAAAGATTTGATTTCATGTTCATTTCACAAGACAAACTTGCTTTGATCTATTTCAAAAACCATGTCTTTATTTTTCATCAGCAACTTTACATTTTTCTTTGAATTCCTCTTCTACCGACAGTGATTTTTTCTTTTCCCATAATTCCTGAATCAATGGATCCAACTTATTTGCAAGAACCATTTCATCTATTTCGTTGTGACTGAACTTCTTGTATCTCTCATCTTCTTCATGTTTAACTAGTCTCCATATTGTATTGGCTTTCTCCCGTTCTTCTTTTGTGAGGTACACTTTTCCAACTCCCAGGGTGGCTTGCTCCACTGAATAAATACTGATGTAACGCTAGAAAAAAAGAATCAATTTATTATGAAAGAAAAACAACTTACAATGCTAAAATTATGGCATGCAGTATAGGGTCTTTTTATTTAGGCCTACTTTAAGGGGCTGTTTACATGGGGGAGGAAGATCCTAAAAGGTGGAGCAACTTCTTGTTGGGTTTACATGCAGAAATTTGGTCTGTGTGGTGCCCAAGTAGAGAATGATTGAGAAGGAATTAAAAATGATGGAATACAAAAATAAACATGCAATTTGCACCCTTCTGTTAACTGGCCTTAATAACTAGCAGAGTTATCACAATCATTGGCTCATGGTAACACCAAATGAAATGGTCAGCCTTTATTGCCATGATTAGCCACTGTTTGTCCCTGGTGGTACAAGGATCTTCCAAGCAAAGGCAGTTTATATGCAGGTCAGGCACAGTTCCACAAGTCCAGTTTCCACCGTTTTACGGAAATTGGTCACATTTTTCATAATAAACATATTGTCAATAACAAAAACACTTTCCAAGTTGAAATCTGGCCAATATTCTGTCTGAATGACTCGGAAACCCAGGAAAGGGGACTTTAAGGAGTAAAAAATTAATCCGAACAATTTCCTGGGGAAGCCCGCCCCTGCACCCCACTAGGCTTGTTTTTGTTTGAGCTCGTTTAGGAAATCCATCAGTTTTTATCCTAGATCCATGCCTGATGGTCCTAGGATCTTCAGCTTAAGGAAGATCCTAGTACTAGGGAAAAGTACAACCTTTTGCATGTACACTGAATACAAAAAAGTAACAATAGCTGAAGGATGATCAGCCTTCTTAGATCTTCTTGGTGCTAGGATGTTTCTCCCTCCATGTAACCAGCCCCTAAACAAATTAGTATAAAAATATGCAAAATAACCAACCGTTTCTTTAAACCCAGAACTTGAGGTTCCCAGGCCAAAACTTTGTGCAGTTTCATGGACAAGTTTTCTTTGTTCTTTTGCGAGACTTGCGGGAAACTGAAGTACTGCATCTTGGTCTTTCCAACCAATCTCACGAAACCACTGCAAAAAAGCAAGTCAAGCACTTTAAGGACCCTACCTCTGGCATTGTTTTGCAGAAATACAGTTCTTGATTGACACATGAACTTCAGCACAGGGGACCCAAAAATGAAAGCCCTGGGGGGAGGGGGTGGGAAGGTTTCCTCATGCCTTCCCTGCCACCTGGTTTGGTTTTCATTGAAACTATCAGATAAGCCAATCAATCCAATTGAAAAAAAAAATAATTAAAATTACTTCACAATAATGCTGTCTGAAAACAGCCAAGTATGCTACCCTAAATTTGGGCAAGAAATCCAATAATAAAATTCAGGATTCATTCCTGGAAAGATGCACAGGTCAAGTAGCTCTTTTAAGTTAAACTTTTTTGTGACATTCCTGAGGATTGGCTTTACAAGATTGTGTAGAGGGTATTTTGAATTGTTAAACGGAAAGTTTTAGATATTTTTACAATGCATATGATGTACATCCATGCAGAATTTGTTTTCTGAAAATGGTCAACTTTTGTAGTAATCAACTTACCAGCATAAGTTCGCGAAGCTGTTTATATCCAAATGGGAATTTAAACTGTTGAGTTTTTGGGTGATCACTGTTTTCTGTATCAGATACCATTTTAAAGGGAATATTATCTGAAAAATGAGAGTGTTGTTATTTCTTAGACAAGTCATCCAAGTGTACATCCTAATGGGTCTTTGTAACTTAAACTAAGTGATTAAATATCACTGAGAACTCTTGTAAACTTGTATGCCGTTTTAGGGAGAGTAGTAAAATAAGCGAAAAGCTGGCATTCGCACTGTTAAGAGTTTTACAGTTTTTGTACTCCTGGCATGAAGAGAAATGATAATGGCAACTTTTAGAACAGTCAATTTAATTTTGTTAGAAACTATACAACATTATTTTTATAATTTTCCCAGTCTTACACTAACACAGAAACACAAATTATGTGCCTTAAAGGGCTTTTCACTTGTAATCTTTACAGTCCTTACCATATGAGTTGTCTGATCTCAGTTTGACAGTAAAAATATCTGTCTTTTCATCTTTGGCTACTAATTCAGCTAGTGACCTCTGGCGGTCTTCTGCCTGATTTACTGAATTACAGCCCTGTATTTCTTTAGATCTGGCTCCAGGTGGAACATATCGAGCTGCCATAACTTTCTATGATCCTGTATTAAAAAGTTGGGTATGACTGTCATGTTTGAACATTTCCTCTAATAATAGCAAAGATTACTAATGATTGCTTCTTAATAATTAGCAATATAATATTATTGGATGAGGCTGTGTATGATCTATTACGAATTATTAATAATAATTCTTATCAAGGAAGATGATATAACATAATACAGTCGAACCTTGATTTAAATCCGGACTCGTTGGGACCAGACGAAATACAGTAGTCCGGATAATCGAGGGTCTGGATAACCAAAAATATAAATAGTAATGAAGAGCAAAACCCGGCAAAACTGATTAAATTAAGAAAACGACATTTAATCGTGAAACAACACTTTTACAAATCATTTGGAATACAATGTCGTCTTCATCTTCACTCTACTAACGTTATATTCAGCTGACAAATTGGTTCCCTTTTCTCCTTTCTCTAATCGCACAATTATAGATTTTGTTTATCTTTTATCAAAAGAACGGATTGCTTGTGCTTCAAAGACATGATGATCGTGAATAAACGTTTGTGATGCTAGCTTGTTTGTTTTGCACTGACTGGTCTCCAGTCATCTCTAAGTTCTCTTTACTCATTAATTATTTACTAGGTAAGTGCTTGGCATGGGTTATGCTCTTTGTTAACCCTTTAAGTCCCAATAGTGACCAACAACAATTTTCTCCTAACAATATCTATACACTATCAAGAGATAAAGGTATGAGAATTAATAAAATGATCATCATAGAGAAAATTCCATGACCTTTTATCAAATTCTCTCAACTAATTCTTAAAGGAGATGTATGAAGATCAGTTTGGTGAATTTGAATGTGGATATTGGGGCTTAAAGGGTTAAAGAGCCCGTTCTAGTCTTCCACACCAAATACTAGTAATGAGAGACGACTGGGGACGAGTCAGTGTTTTGCATACAACGCCGAGCGAGCCATAGAGCGTGAAATTTCCCTTAGCAACAACGCAACTCTGAGCCAATCAGAACTCATTCGAATGTTCTTCATTAGTTACGACGCGCGCGAGTGCTGCTTGTGCTCTTGAAAGCAAAAAACCCTCGCATTTGACTGCACTTTTCAATGCTGTAGTTTTAAAAAGGATACGGCTACGGATCTTGATCGTGACTGATAGATATTCATGACCAAATCGGGACCAGAGAAAAAGTCCGGATAATCGAGAAATCCGGATAATTGAGGTTCGACTGTACCCTCAAAGATCGGCATAACTCTTTAGGTCACATTAAAATCAAATTATTGTTGTGTGCAGGGCTCGAACTTGGCGGTGGTCTACTAGCCAAATACCAGTAGATTTTGATTTTTGGCTAGTGGATTTAGCTCATTTACTAGCCATCTTGGCTAGTTAATTTTCGCACCTGTAAACAACATAAGCCTTGAAATGTTTTCAACATTTTCCCAGTTGATCCGCACCTTCTAGTAACCTCTTATTTCATTCCCCCTTTAACAACTGGCATGAATAAAAGAAAGAATAATATTTGTTAATTCGGTTTTCAGTTTCGCGTTTATTCGCTGCCATCTTGAAATTTTGTTTGACCAGGGAGCATGGGCCAGGCCGTACCCATGATGCAAAGCTAGCCAAAAAACAAATGTACACCATCTTGAAATGCAAATCTACAATCACAGTCCACGCATGATTGTCATGGATATTAGGGCATTTCTGTTGTCAAATAAAACAACTAAAGGTCTAAAGAGAGCAAGCGATGATTCTGCTGGAGGCAGCGCGTCTACATGTAAAATTTGTACGGACCTGGCTGAAAGACTTTCCATGGCTCACAAACGACGTTGAAGCAAACCAAATGTTCTGCAAATTGTGTAGAGACAAGACAACTTGTGCAGGTGCTGGCTGCTGGACTTTAAACTGCAGACCAGCGCAAGTGCTGTTGGGTTCTTGTTTGTAGAGTTCAGTAAAATTTATTATTGTATTGTAACTAAACATACAAGACAAGATGCATTTAAATTTTTCTTATGTTGCAGTTTTTATTAACGTTTGATAACCACAGGATTTTTGACATTTTTTTTAAATCTTATTCTGTACAGAAGTGCCTAGACTACTAGAAACACGTTTATGGCTAGTAAAGCCCGAGCATGTACTAGCCATTTGACTATTAAGTTCAAAAGTTAAGTTCGAGCCCTGGTGTGTGAATAAAACACTTTTTGTTTAATTCATTCAAAATAATTCCTAGTTTAACAAGAAGCTGAAATTTTCTGTCTTCATTTGCCTCTTACTCTTCAAATTCAGGTTTTATAAAGGGATGTTCTAGCAGATATTGTACAAATAGCAGGTGTCGTCCTCCGAGAAGTATTCTTGCTGTTCTTTTTAGGCAGTAAATTCAGAGATTTCCTCTTCAAAAATGTGTAAATTTTCTGCCATATTCTACAAGTCTACCAGAGTCTAGTAGGAGGGGTTGTGATCCCACATTCCCACTCCTGTTTTATGAAAACCCTGCATTGCTGCTAAAAGGTATATTTAAGTCATGACAATCTTCCGAATTCCTGACAGAAAGGCAAAAGAATCCAGCATCCTGTGACCAAATTTTGATGAATAATGCTTCATGAGTACCAGTCAACTGAAATATCATGACTGTTTCCCATCAAGATATTTTTCATTTTCCCAAATCCCGCCCCAAAATATGTGTGGTCAAACCCTTCCCAGGTCTGTCAACTCCCCCTCCCCCCACCCCCTCCCTACCCAACATCTCCAAATATTGAAAATTGATGGAGAAAATTGATGGAGATAGATGACGTCATAACGCAATGTACATGACGTCATTTCCGCAAAAAATACTCGTTGACTCCAATCGTCACGAATTTGCGATGGTAAAATGTGCGAAAAAGATGTTGTTGGCATTGTAAAATATTCGGAAATGTTTCATGTTAACAGTAAAATAACTCAAACAACGCAAACTATATGTTAGCTTCAGATAAAATCTTCAGGCAGTGATGCATCGCCACGTGCATAGAGCCCATTTTTAGCTGATACATTACGGGAATACATGTACCACCAAACTAACAATAATTCGACTTGAGCGTGCATAGAAGCCTATGAATCTCATCTATTACCTTTGATGATACATTTTTTGCTAAAATAAACCACTGCTTTACTTACCCAAGGTCCTTTAGTAGGACAATAAGGCACGTCCAACGACGCAGACCGCCCTTTCTAACAGGATCAAAACAGTTTTGTTGCCACAAAATAACAGGCGACCATCAAAACCGAGTGGGGAGAATGGAACCTAGGGCGCTTTCCATTTACGAAAAAGACCCGGAAATTTCGGTGGTAGCAAAAGTGGAATTTCCGATTGGTAAAAATTTGTTCCATTTGGTCGTAAACCCCGGTACGTGGCCGGGTGCCCGATCGTGGACCTGGAACTGGTACAAAATACAAGAAACGTCAATGGAACACGACATTCCGTTCGGAAATTCCAACCGGGAAAACGGGACCACCTTTTTAGATTTTCCACTTTTTCTGAGAATTTTCCAGTGGGACGAACCGACGAAACGTGTTCCATTTACCGCCGAACCGGAAATTCCGGAAATTTTGACTAAATGGAAAGCGCCCCTACTGTCTGTCTTTTCGGCACGGTCGTCGGTACGGTTGTCTAACCGGAGCGGGGCCAATGGCGGTGCTGTGGAAGGGGGATAGGCGGTTGTTAAATAGGTGCTATCATCCTATCAAACTCCTGATCAAAGACAAAGTCGTTGGCGACAGAGATTGAAGTAATCGCCCACACAAAATAGAAAAAAAAAAAACCAAAGAATGTCGAACATGAGGCCCCCTTGGCCTTTCTGAACATATGCCCCTCAAAAAGGCTCTAGAAAACTAAAAGCTAAGAGGATTTTAATATTAAATTTTGTTTTGCCTTTGTTTTTTCCTGTATTTTTGTCTGTCTTACGTTCTTGACTTGCTTGGCAGGCATGCGGAAGGGGAGGAAGCAGAAGGTCTAGATGGACAAATGTAAATATCATGCTACTTTAATCAAACCTGTGGCAAAGGTATTCTGAAAGGCCTGCATTCAGTGAAAGACGACAAGAACGGAAAAGAACCGTCACCTCAAGGTGTCTTTCTTGCTTTTCCATGAAATCAGGACACAAGAATCAACCGGATATCGTTGTTATTTTTTTATTTTTTGTTAAAGTTCTTGGACATCATCCCATTCCTAAAATTCGACAACTCTTGGGGAATTGGGACAATAACGTCGCAAAAAATGATGACTGTTTTCATTATCAGAGATTAAAGATTTCGTTATAAAGTAACCACATCCAAACAAGGTCATAAGCCATAGCCAAATAAATACTCAGTTGAGATGATGTTGATTTAACGGCAGGTTTCAACTTGTTTCAATGGAGTGTCACGCTTCTCGTGCGTCCACTGGGTCTGATTGAAAGCAAGTCAGTTGTAAAACTGAGAAGCGTCTTAATTGTTCGCTTGTCCAAAACAGAATTGACAGCAGGTGTAAATTAGCAGAAAGAGTTGGCGAGGTCTCTTCGAAACTCACCGACATCGAAACTCCTGGAGGACATCAACAAGTTTCTCGGGCGAAAAGCGCGGCGCTTGATAAGAAATCTGTTCACCACCCGGAAATGAAGTCTTCTTTTCATGATTGAGATTCAAGAAAATGGAATACTTACAGACCTTATACCCATCCAGCCTCCAGGAAGCTTTTTCTTTAATTGATTCTAAGTATGAGATTCCAGAGGACGTAAACGAAAATGTTTTGCGGACTCTGAGAAAGGACACAGAGATGCAAACATTCAAAACAAACATTTCGGAACAGCACGAACGAAGCGACTGTATTACAATTCTGTGCGTGGGGACTATTGCTGGAAAAGACAGTGTATTTATCAAAGACAGTTTTATCCGCACACCTCCGCAAGGCTCTTCTCTACCACCTGTATGTGTGGATATCCATTTGAAAAAAATTAAATCATCACAGAACGATCAGAATGCGTTATCTGTCTTGGATGAAGATGATCCCGATCCCGAGGGATTCGCGGGATTCTCTTTCAAATCTTTTCACGGGGCCCTTGTTTTTTGGATTCCGGAACATCCTTCTTCATTGAGAGAAGCATTAAAATGGAAAGAGACAGTTGTCCAGTTTGCACATTTGCAAATCCCATGCGTTCTCGTGGCTTTTAATACAGCCAGTTTAGAATGGATGGGAGAAGGAAAAATGATTGAAAGCCAGGTAGCTCTGGAACATTTATGTCGTGATCATCGCTTTGATTCGTGGTTTGAGATGAAATCTCGCGGTTGGGATGGTGAAGTTTTCGAGCAAGCACTCTCCTTTCTGATCAGTCAAATCAAAACTGAGTAAATTTCACCAGAAAAGTTGAAAATTTGGACATCACTTTAGGATTCAGGGAAAACAAAAGATGATTACTTTTCGCTGCAATGTCCTTTTTGTGCGAAAATCGGCACGGAATGAAAGCACCCCCTGAGTCAACGAAAGAAAGATAAATTCATTTTACTTCTTTTATGCGGGAAAGAGGAATTTTTTTGCATAGATAATTTGAGTCGAATATCACTCATTTCTTTAATGTTTCATTAACTTTTTCTTTTGGGAAAAAACTGTGAAATTAAGTATATATTTGATTCTTAGGCAGCAGTTCACACTTGGGTGCCCGGACACGGTGCCCCAGCGCGGTAATCGCTGGGCTCTAATGTGAACACACCCATTTTTCAAGTACACACGCTAGAATTCGGGCACGGTGCCGGTGCCCGAGTACAAGGTCCCAACCCGTGTGCACACAATTTTTGTAAGTTCCGGGCAGTCAACGGATTTGTTGTTGCTGCTAAGGTAATGTTTCACTTACTCATGTTTCAAAATGGCGTCTGGCAGGGCGAAATTAAGTAAATGGTACTCAAAGTGTGAACACCATTTTGAGCCGGTGCCCCCCACCCCCTAGGCACTGGTTCCCGAGCATCTAGTGTGGACAGCCCCTTAATCTAGAATCATGCTTGACATGAATCATTGTGTTTCAAGAGTGGTGTGAACTGGTTATTAGAGTAAGATAGCGGTCACACTTAAATCTTTCGCATGGTTAACTTTGTCGTATTTACTATGTGGTATAATTCAAATCACAATTGACTTTAGTTCGGTATTAAGATTTATTATACGTTCATAAGTTTTATAAAATACCGACCCAAAGTTGGCCATGAAAAGAGGATACAAGCAAAGCTAAGATTTGAGTTTAAATACCATCTTACTAGCCAAAGTTCTCGAGCACTTTAGTACGTCAGGTATCTGGCACAGCATTTTTAATCGATATTAGAAACTTCAAAGCTAATAAATATACTAAAAACAAAACGGTAATGTTTTATATAATATATAATACAGTCCTAGTTACAGTTCGTAAAATATGTCCCCTTTTTAACATTCTATGTATAGAAAACTGCCAGTTTCACAGGCTAATAGCCGTACATTCCCAGTTTGATTACAAAACATCACAAAAATAGATTTACTGGCCGCGTTTTTGCGTTGCTTTCCAAGAAATACTGTCATTATCAAATTGCAATAGTAAGACATTAAAAAACCATTAAGTATTTGCATGAAAATTCTTCATCCAAAACTCTTTACATACAACATTGGTATGACCTCATTTAAGGACATTATTTAGACAGGGATATATGTTAAGTTGTAAATTCCTTCAGTTTTTGCCTTTGCTGCAACGAATTCGACTTTCAATTTCTTTTCGAACGTTACAAAATGTTGAATCAAGTGTTTGACGTTACAGTAATTAGGGTGTAAACAGTACAGCTTCTGATTCAGACCTGCTAGCACAGTTGATTCACGAAAAATGGTCAGTTTTTTCCAAGACTGCGTTGCACGCGTCCAAATTTTCTCCTTTCCAGTATACATTTGAGTCTGTGTCACCGTTCACCTAGTTTGTCCTAGGCAGCACACTTTGATACAAAACTCCCGAAAGTTGGCCAAAATTAAAAATCTTCCGAGAAGACACCTCTTAAATTCTTATGCTCTCAAATAGTCCAAAACTTCTCAAAAATCCGCTTTAGCCCTAAATAACAACGGAAACATCACAGAAAACACAAAGTTTTGATCTCTCTTGAGTTAGAACCGTAAAAACCGGTTACTGCCTGGAAGCTGATATTTCTCCCACGTCGGCCACTATACTACTTTAATATATCGTTGATGTCTAAACTTCACTTAAAAATTCTGAGAGTAAAAGTTGATTGTATGTCTTTGGTGGTACTTAAAAAGGCACCCGCATTTGTTTTTCCAACTTTGCAATGTTAGAATTCAGTTTTTTTCTTTATTTTGTTTTAGGCATTTCATTTTTTTTATATAGTATTTTCAATTTTAATTAATAATTTTTGTTTTGCATTTTGATTTTTGGAAACTTTGGGAGTGGAAGAAATTCTCTGATTGGCAAAACGCTATAGTCTCAAATGCCTATACAGTTCGTAAATGTGAGTAAGCAGAAGAGATTACTCCCCTCCATTAGAGTATAGATTATGTGGTTTAACATCGCCTACGAGGGCAGGCTAGGTTTAAAACAAAAATTTGTCTACTCGATAGCAAAAGTAAAACCACCTTCAGACGGTTTGTAAGGTGAAATGACGACTGCCGTAAAGGAATAAGAACAAGTACTAAAATTTTTCAACTGTTCATTTCTGTGATTGTAGATAAAAAGTTTTTTAGTAGTTTGATTCAGATAAACTGAGAGGATATCGTCATTTTGCAAAGAGGTTATTGATGCTTGATTACCCGATGAGTTCCTACCTCGACATGTGGTAAACGCATTGTTTTGACAGCACCAGGTGTACCTGTAATAGTAACTACTTCCGTCAAAATAGCTGACTCCGATTTCAACTTTAGAATTTCCGGGGGTGCTTCCTAAGTACTTTAATTTCCAACTATGCATTATTTTCTTAGTCTTTCTTTGGGTGTTGAGAAAATCTCTAAGCTCATTTGGACCCTTGAGTTCTGGAAACACCTCCCAGGTGAAAGGACTACCATGCACGCTCTCCCCTTCAACTGTCACTGACAGGGTACAAAGTCCAGGAGTCTGTGGCTGATAGGAGAAGAAATACAACCCGTCACCTTTGTCAGCTACAGGAAGGTCTTGACTCTCTTGCTGATCTTCCCTCTTAACTGAAGCACGAACCATGAAACCAGTCTCTGCGTCCTTGACTGAAGTATCACGTACAATGGCAAACTTGAAATCCACAGGCTGCCCAGCAAATGTCTGGTACAACACACCCTCCTCACCACCCACCATACTTAGAACGCATTTCGTTGTGTCTGGTGAATGAGCTAACGTCATCATTTCTCCTATGTCCGATATTCTTTTCTCAATCTCAAGTTTGAGGTAGTCACTGTTGCAGGGTTTGCAATGGAATTGTGATGCATTGAGCTGAGCAAGGCGCTGAATGAGTTGTTGCTTGATAGACAAGATTTCTAAGTCATTTCCATCTTTTAGAGCTTTTTCAGCAAAATCAGTACTATTCCGTAGCTGTGCAAGTGATAATGCAAGCATTTCCTCCTGGTTGCAAAGTGCCTTAAGCTTGGCTTGGCCTTGTGTTTTCACTTCAAGCTTTAAGTTTGCCCGCATTTCCTCTAATGCCCTTACCTGCTGATAAAAAGACACATCTACATCTTTGCTCACCCCGGTAATCTTTGCTTCAACGCGAGTTTCCATGGCTTTCACTGCTTTCAATCCTTCTTCAACTGTAACATCCTTTGCTTTGGTTTCTCGAAGAACGGCTTCAACAGCTTTTCTTTCTCTTTCAGCAACATCTGCTACAAAGTTGTACTTGTGATCTCGATGATCAACAATGGTGCAGTCACGGCAGATGGTTTTCTGGCAGGTATCGCAATAGAGTTTCAATACCTCATCAGCATGCTTTGTACAAAAGGCTGGCTTGACAAGGGCCTTTGATCCAAGCTTTTTTACTTCAGCTAGAGACAAAATCTGATGGCCAAGAAATGCATTGATTCTTTTATGCGCTGTTACACAATACTCACACATGAAAACTTTGCAATTTGTGCAACGAGAAACAGCTGAGTCACCACTGTTGCAGTGTTCACAGACCAAGGGCTTTCCAGTTGATGTGACGCGTTTTTGAATGCTCAATAAGGTCATAAAATTGTTCACCCAGAAATTCGATTGCAGACTTTCAACGTTTCCATCGTCGATCTAAAAGCGGAAAACAGGAAATTTCTTGACCTCTAATCGTCATATAATTTAGGCCAACTTACAAACACTCGTGCATGATGATTAAAGGCAAGTAAGGGAGTGGTTATTACTTAGGGTACTAGCAGCGTAGTCCCCAGGCATTCTCTCTTGCCGCTCACAGTAGAGTCCAGGATTGACCGAGCAAAAAACTCCTAGGGACTAGGCTTGGATTCCAGGCTAAGGGGTCGAGTTTTTGGAAGGGACTAAGGAGTTTTGGAGGTCTCTGAAGGGAGAGGGCTATTCATTGTTCTGGGCATTTTGAGGGAGTGGTTACAAGAAGGAAAGTTTTAAAAGCAATCTATCCATGCTGCCTTATAGTGAGGAAAGTCAAGACGGTAATAAGTGATAACAGTCTGCAGTTTAGATTTGACAGCCTGAATATCAGTAAAATCAGTCTACTTATAATGTAACAGAGCTTGTCAAACAAGTCAACAAAAAAACAACACCGAAAAACAATTGAGCTAAACAGACCCTATTATTCAAAAGACAATCATTACATTTTTTTGAAGCAGCTAACATTTGGTAGTACTGTAATTAACGTGCGGCTTGGAAGCAACCATATATGGTTACAATCAATTTTCCTCTAGAAACTGAATGAAAAGTTATTTTTACAGATTGAAGTTCATTTGAAACTTACTTTTGCGTCCTGCCTGCACTCAGGGCAAGTTATCACCTGCTCAGATCCTTGTTTTTTCACCAGTTTTTCCAGGCATTTTTTGCAGTAAGTGTGAAGACATGGCAGAACCTTTGGTTCCTTAAACTGTTCCATGCAAACAGCACAAGTCAACCTCTCTCTTAACTCTACGGGTACAGCAGTGGCCATTCTCTCAGTCTTTAATGTGAAGCAAAATGAGAGGGACTAATAAGTAAATGATTCAGTGAACGTACGTGTTTAGGAAAACTGTTTAGCTGTGGCCAACGGGTCGTGGTGGCAGTTAACATGAAGATTAAGATTGCTTATCATTAACATGGGCAAACCGGTCGGTCCAAGGTTTGCGCAAATGGTAATCAAAATTCAGGACTGGTAAATTTCATCTCGGAATCGCGTTTATTATTTGCACAAATCAGTTCCATTTACCGAAAACGACCGCGAAAGCCTGAAGCTGGTATCTAAAATGGAACACGAATATCCATTTGGAATATTCCGTCCGGGAAAACGGGACTACTTTTTCACAAAATTTTCTATTGCTGCTTCCGAACATTTTCCGCTGGAACGACCCAAAAAGTCGTGTTCCATTTACTTTCCAATCGGATTTTCCTGAAACCTTTTTGTAAATGTTACTAACCCAAGGCTCAATCTCTCAATGCTGTGAAATGCCTAATGTAAACCGCCACAACTTTGTATGCTACTGTTTTGTACGGTTGGCTATTTCCATGAAGTAGGGCGCTTTCTTTTCAAAGTCTGTAATACTTCCCTACTGCTTTTAATTCGCTTATTGACAAATGAGTGATAGAGATATGTTAACCCTTAAAAATCCTTTGGTCAAAATTTGAATTCTTATTTGTTGCCCCTATTCATTTCCTACCGAAGAAGTGGTGAGAAGTTGAAAAAATATCAAACAAATTCATCTTGTAAGATCATATCCGTAATTCTCATGACCACTCTGTTTCACAAGTGATTGAGCAATACCGACCATTCGGATTCTGCTCGCCAGTCTCCAGTACTGTGGTTAGAACGTCCGATAGAACTCGGAGGTTCACATGATGTGTTCGAATCTCATCTGGAGCTCGGAAACCTTTCTGCATGAGCTTTTGGATCAGGTTAAATTTCTCTTTATTTCAAAATAGTCGAGTTACTGCCCAGCCTTTCCTAGTGCCTACGCGGTTGGAAGTTCTAGCGCCACTCCGATCACTCGAGCGCCAAATCAAGCTTGAATTATCCTCTACGTTTTCTTAGAGACAAAAAGGGTGTTTCAAGGTAGTGTGGCTACAAGTAAAGGAGAATATTAATAAAGATATTTTATGGCATAGTGGCGAAATGGTGTCTTGCAATGGAGTAATAACAAAAACTCATTTCCGATTCTTATCACAGTTATATTATTCGGGTCTAGATTACAAGCAGTGAAGCATTTCAGTTATTTTTAATTTGAAATCCTGCAAGATGTTTTCCTGGCGTTGGGAAAGCGGTCATCACCGTAAAAGAAGAGTATTTGGCCTCAAATCTTAATTATGATACCACGCGTGCAAGGAAACTGAGGAAGTCGGCCACGAAGAAGAATGCGGATCAAGAATCTTTTCCAGCCAACTCAATCACACTATCAGTCCACTCTTTGTTGCATGTTACGCTTACCCGATCATGAAAAGCTTGAATAAAAATGATTTTTTTTGATTTCCTCAAGGCTACCGGCAGAAGTTTGCATTTCATGGATGGACTCACTTTCTCACTCTTTGCATCGGCTGCCCAAACCCTAATGTACCGTACCCTTTAAGCGCATAGATTATTCTTCCAATAAAATAGATCCTAATAATTGAAGCTATCTTAGCGGAAACCACAGCCAATTATCAATATATTATCACTTATAAGCATTTCATTGAAGGAGGTATAATGGAACAAAAGGATCTGTCAGTTGTGACTGAGATGAGATGGAGATAATTAGCCCGTTTGTTTTTACAATTTAGCCTAATTCTCGCTTGTCTTTCGAGCTGTATTTTTCTTAGAAGAAATGAAATGTGCCTTTTGTCGATATTTGTTCGCTGACCGCAAAAAAAGAATATTAAGGATAGTTATTTACACTTAAGGATCAGTAAATATTGGGAAATATATAAGCCTCAGTCCAATTGCAAACAAAATAGGAAATGAGTGATTCTGAACAAATACTTTGTTTAACTGCCAGCTGTATTTCTTCCACGTTTTGGCCTAACTGATACACTAACACGTGGACACCTTCGAGATTTTAATTACACTTCGGAGCAATATGATGGGTAGTTCAGTGCGGCAGGGGCCAGAGCCAGCGCCCATTCGGAAAATAGAAGCTTCAAAATTTCAGTTTCATTTTCAGTAGAGTATGACGAGACTTCTAATGAATAAAGTACTAACCATTTTATACTATTTAGAGAACATAAAGGCGACATACCTTAAAGACTTTAAGCAAAGTTCTTCGAGAAGGAGACCTAGAGGCTCTGATTCGAATGTACAGCTTAAGGCGCGGAATGTTATGGTCGAGTAGCAGTAAGTTTTCCGGGAATTAGATGAGCCCCGTGCCGATGACGTTTACAGCTGGAAGGTGCTAGAAAGATCCAGAAAGGTCAGAAAGAGGCTACAAGAGGAGGAATTGGGGGCAAGGGGGTTGCTCAATGAAAAAGGAATATACCTTCCAATCTTGTTGCAATTAGTTTACGAGGAGCGCACTGATATGAAATAAGCAAAAAAGCAAAGAGTCAAGCTTTTTGTTGTCAGTAAGGGCCTAAAACTGACGATCCATCCATGGCAAAAGACAGAACATTTAAGGGGGGATTACAGTTGAGTTTTTTGGGAAATAGGGTTGAATTGAGAATGAAAGAAAGAAGGATAGAAGAGGCTATACCAGTAAACCAGTTAGTCCGCTAATTGGCTCAGGGCCACCTTGTTGTGGTGGCGGACTGTCTGGTCTTTGTCTATTAATTATTCACTTCAAATTTTAACTTTTAACTACCGTCAAATCCAATATTTCTTATTTTCCTATAACTTTTAACATTTACCCTTCAAACTTTTATTGGTTACAAATATTTTAATAATCATCAAATAATTCTCAACTCATCGTTCCAAGAACTTCAGAATGAGTGATTTATTTTCAGAATCGAATGACATTTTGACGAGATTTTCAAGGAAGAGTGCTCACGTACAATAGAAGCAGGGCGTTTAACTGTAACCCCTCCCCCTCCCCCCCCATAACAGTAGTCATAAGCAAACAAACAAAAAACAAAACTTGTATATAGCGTTTTCAGCCAGAAACCCGATATAGCAGGAGGATTTTGCAGATAGACTACACTTTGTTGTTCTCTTTTTTTTTTTTAAACCGAAAAATGAAACTATTATTTAACGAAGCAGAATTGACTGGTTTTTGAGATAGGAACTATGCTGCTCTTCAACAGGTTTTGATTTAAAATTTGGGTTCGGGCCCGTAAAGTTTCGGGGCCTTTCCCAAGCAAAGAATAATTGATAACAAGGTTGACCTGACCCAACCTTCTCCCCAGGTTGGAGGTTGACCCGCAATCTGGGAGCAAGGATGGTTGACTGTCTTGACCGGGACTACCTTGTGCCATATGCACACGTGACGCCTTTTCAGTCGCAAAGAATTTCCATTTTTGTTTTTTGTTTTAAAAGGCCTAGCGACCGAGGAGACTGCAGCTATTCGACCAGAATTTTCTAGGCCAAAAGGAGTGTTTCCATTTATATGTGCAACATCTCGGCTGGCGTTTTTAGGGGGTTTGATAAGCTCAAAATTCACACCGCAGTGAGGAAAATATAGGCAAAGGAAAAGAGAAAACGCAAAGCTCTCTCACTTCTAGTTTTAAGATAGTTTTCGAGCAACAAAAAAAGGTTGACTGATAAGGATTTTAGCCGCAACAACGTTTTCAAAAATGCAGCTGTATTTAAGAAGAGTGAGGGTTTTTTTTGAAAAAAGACATTTTAATGGAATTAAAAGAAACCTACAACGAAGCCATGAGACTATTCACTAAGGATTCTGAAGATTACTTTCATGGATTTTGTCGTTATTTTAAGTTGCAGTTTGGAGGAAAGGACAGTACCCTGTGTTTCACTTCCTCACCTACCCCTTTTTATGCCAGCAACGCAGGCTATCAACATCCTTACAGCGACAAGCACCTCACAAGAACGTTCTTTTCACATAAAGATCATGATCAAGAACAAAACAAAATAATGATCACCAACTTATAAAAAATGTTGTATTTTTACATTGGAGAGATTAAGGATCGTGTTAACGGCAAACGTAGAAATTGTTCCACGTGACCAAGTTTCCCCTTTACTTGTCGTTTACTGTGCATTATAACTACACGAAAATCTGTAGAGTCATACCAATTATCTCCATAAGAATTGTTTTAAGCTGTTTTTCTCATATTCAAAAATGCCTCAACTTGAATCTCACGTTTGCCATTGTCCGCAAACGCGATGCTTAATCTCTCTATTATTTCTCAGTAGTACAACAGTACATTATGGAGAAAAATGGGAAGAGTAATTATGCCTGTTGATAACAGGGATAATTCAACGGTAACACTGTCTACTAAATGATAAGGGTAAAATGATTTTCATCTCGTTTGTCGTGACTACTATAAAGTGAAATGATGGGATAAACGTCTCCTTTAATTTCACACCTGTAAAGACTTCTGCCTCTCAAAGTCGATGACTGTAAACTATAAGTTTACTGGTGTTATAACTGAGATAAATAGAAAATATGTCTCCATGCCTCAAGGAAGTGATAGAGCACTTTGCCTGTGCGTTGTCAGAACGTGAGCAAACTGTGTGATATCTTAAGCAACCCTTCTTCCTCATCTTTTTGTTCCTGAATCTTTCTTCCCCTGACAGCGCCACGTGTAGCTGTTGGTCACTGCATCAGCAAAGGGTACTTCATCAGCATATTCCACACAGGTAACTCCAATTTCGTAATCAAATGCAGAACGTGTTTCATTTACACGTCTCAAACACTTCACTTTCCAGCAATGTTTTCCTTCCTCTTGTCCATCCTGTTTTGAAGATGAAGTTAATTGACCAAACTCTTGCCATGACTTCACTTCTGGCTTCACTGTCCACGTAAAAGGACAACCAGGTACATCCTCCCCATCGACTGTCAATGAGAGAGTACAAAGTCCATCAGTCTCTGGTCAATATGAGAACAAATAAGAGTACGCACCATTGTCACGTACAGGTAGTATTTGGCTATCGACCTCTTTGATTATAATGTCACAAACAGAATATTTGGTCTCCAGTTCTGTGGGCCCAACAGTTCCATTTTTTTAGCAAGCACAAATTCCACAGGCTGCCTAGCCAATGTCTGGTAGAGCACGCCTTCCTCACCTCCTACCATACTCAACACAGTTGCAAGTGTCAGCAGAGGTGTGGACTAACGTTACCATTTTGTCAATGTCCCCCATTATTGTTCTATCCAGTTGTAGTTTACGGGGGTCATTTTCATGGGGTTTGCAGCGGACTTGTAATGCATTAAGATGAGCTAGGCGCTGAACAAGTTGCTGTTTCATTGCTAAGAGCTGTATATGATCTCCATCTGCCTGTGCCTTTTCAGCAAAATCAGCACTACTACGAAGCTGTGTCAGTGAAAAAGCAAGCTCTTCCTTTTGGTTCCCAAGAGCTTTAAGTTTCACTTGACCTTGTAATGTAACGATAAACTGCAAAAACTTCAGAATCGTGCAGCCCGTGTCCTATTAGATGCATCTTATGATTCTAATTCTGAGAGTTTACGTGAGATACTCCAATTGAAGGATGTAAGACACCAGCTGTTATTCGATCGTGCAGTAACGGTTTTTACTCACTCAATAATCTGGCTCCGGAATATTTATGTTTCAAGTTCATTCCCAGAAATGAGTTTGTGAACTATCCTTTACGAAATCTTGAGAATAACCAGACTGTTCCTCATACACGTACTAATCATGGCAATAAACGAAGTTTTAGTTACAGCGTTGCTCCATTATGGAATAGTCTACTTCCTCAGGGGCGGATCCACGATTTTTTTTGGGAGGGGGTGCACTCGTCTCTTGCTCTACTTCAACACCAATAAACCAAGTAGTTTTTTTTGCAGAATACCAGTTGTATTAGAAACCCGCAGGTCATCTCAGGGGGTGGGGGGTGCGCACCCCCTGCACCCTCCCCCTAGATCCGCCCCTATTCCTCTTGATCTTCGCCATACAGGAACCCTAAACTCATTTAAAGCAAAACTCGGCAATGGTACAATTTCTATCTCACGGCGTCCATGTAAAGCAGAGTCATGTTTTATTTATCATTTTAACTAAGTAGTTTTCGATAAAATTATAGAGCTTAGTATTTATATTTTATAATATTTATATATATATAGTATTTATCAATAATAATTATGTACCAATATTAATCATTTGTTTCTTTTTAAACCTGATGGAATTACTGTGACAAAATAAAGTTTGATTGATTGATTGATAGGAAGTCTGGCACCCAACGACTGTTTTAAAAAAAGGAAACCTAAAATTTTCGGATTCAAAACTGTGATGGAGAGAGGAATCAGAAAAAAGTCTCACTTTCGATTCGTAATACGTACGTTAAATTGCATCTAAAATTTTCGGAGAATAATACTGTAGCCCTTGTACTTGTTTTCGGAAAGACTCAGCAAGTTCCCCTAGGATGGCCATCTAGAGATCTCAAGTTACTCTGGATATCCTAAAAAGTGTTTTAGGAGGAAACTGTCGTTGAATGCCCCTGTCTGATAGGAAGTACACCTGCTTCTCCTGTAATTAAAGATCTTTGCCTAGATCGGTACACCAATGGGCACTAACAGCGCACCAGCTACCCAGTTTAGCAACACTTTTTTATACATCGACGATTTATTCAGCGTTAACAATGAGGAATTTGTAAATAACATGAACACAGTTTACCCTTCGGAATTGGAACTTAAGGATACCTCCACATCACAATGGATGTGTGTTACCTCGACGCAAGGCAGCTCGGTGACAACAACTCACCTTTCCATGTCAGCATCTACGATAAGATACGATAAGAGAGATGACTTTACATTCCGAATAGCCAATTTTCCATATGTGGACAGTAACATCTCCACCAAACCGGCCTATAGTGTCCATCTAGCCTGCGAGCAAGCTCTCCTATTTGGGCGAGCGAAGCGAGCCGCTCGAGAACGCGCGAGCGAGCAGCGTGTACTTTTCACGATATCCCCCAAATGGAGAGCTTTCTCGCAGGCTAGTGTCCATCAGCATATCACAGCTGGTGAGATATATGCCAGGATTTGCACGTCCAAGTTGGACTTTGTTAAAAGACTTTGCCGACTTTAATCGCGTCTCAAACAACAAGGCTTCAAATCCACTCCACTACTCAAATCCCGGGGAGGCACTCAAGGGAGGTCTGGGTTGTGCTTCCGAGGCCTTCAAATTGGCCCGACCCTGTTTAAGACAAAAATTGCTCATTTCGCTACCCTGTTAAGACAGAATCGAGACACTACTTTCTAACCCTGATTTGCTTTGTTTTGCGTACAGAATTAAGTAATTTTCCACACTAAAATCGTGGAAATATATATTTAGGGAAAACGGTATTGATATTGCAAATGTAGACCGCTCGTCACAAGTCTTCACACTCTTTGAAAGGCTCCAGTTCAAAAAGACAATCTGTTCAAGACGCTTACCGTGAGTCAAGGCAGGTCAAGCGTACCCCCCACGATTCTATTAATAAATTGATTATTTGAAAAATGAAACGGAACGCTTCGTTCCGGTCGAAAACTTTGCCTCAATCGAACAATGTCAACGTGGCATTATGTAAAGCACCCATAATGCACTGATAATGTCGTCAAGTGTTTGTTGATGAGCGAGCGATTATCGTGCAGTTGCGATGGGCTTTGTGTAGCCAGCGAGCAGGAAGCCGGGCATACGTTATATTACCTGCAGATTAGCCGATGGCAATTTGGAGCGGAATCGTCGATTATTATCAAATTTATAGCGCTTCGCGTGGAGATGGTCGGTTTTTTTTGTAGCCAGCCTTTAATTCTTCTGTCGGATAGTACCTACGAGTGCAAAACTCGACAAAATGCCGCTTTAACCGGCCGGGAAAGACAAGAAGACGTTCAATTAAAGGTATGTTAGCTTTGTTTTGTTATATTTTGACTTCTGGACTATTTTAGTTCATGGGAGGTTTGACGACTCATCCCAGTTTGTCCATGTTATTGACGCACACTACCTCTGGGCTGCCTGTGCTATAACTGTGCTCCGTGGATAGCTCCTCCTAAAATGTTACATAATTGGTACAGGATTTGATTAAGCCGAAACCAACTGTGGAATTGCACACATTGTAGGCATCCTATTGGCTTTAGAACAGTTACGACATATATATACTAAATGGATATTTCGAACAGCAACAATTTGCCGTCTGTCCCCTTCGAATTCCATTGGTCCCGGCGCCAATCGGGTTCAGTTTACGGTTCTAACAGGGTGGAGGCCACTGGGTTGTTTACAAGTTGGATAGGCTAGCGCTATACAATGTCGTTGGCGACAAAGATTGAGGAAATCCCTCGCGCTCTCAAGAACCACAAAATAGAAAACTAGACGAAGAATTTCGAAAACGAGCCTTTCCGAATATACTCCCCGCAAAAAGGCCCTTGAAAAGTAAAAGATCGGAGGCTTACGGTATTTAATTTTGTTTTGCTTTTGTTTTTCATTACTTTTTGGCTGTCTAACTTGTTTGACTTGCATTGCTTGGCAGGCATACGGAAGTGGAGGCAGCAGAAGGTCTAGAAGAACAAATGTAAATATTAAGCTACTTTAATCAAACTTGTAGCAAAAGTTATATGGTTGAAATGCCTGCACTGAAAAAGACGACAATAACGGCAAAGAAACTTCAAAATGTCATGGAACAGGACACAAGAATCAGCCGTATATCGTTGTTATTTTTTTATAAATTCACAACGCTTGGAAAATGACCCATTTCATTGTGAGAAATTTAAGATTTCGCTATGAAGTAACCAAATTCAAAGGAAGTCATAAGCCATAGCTAAATATATACTCAGTTGAGAAACCTCAACATGATTTTACGGCTGGTTTCGACATGTCTACTGGGTCGTCTAAGGAATACTTACAGACCTTACATTCATTCAGCCTTCGGGAAGCTTCTTCTTTAATTGAATCTAAGTATGAGATTGCAGAGGACGTGGACGAAAATGTTTCGAGGACTCTGGGAAAAGACGTAGAGATGCAAACATTCAAAACAAACATTTCGGAACCGCACGAACGAAGCGATTGTATTACAATAGCCCAAGTTCGATATGTTAAAATTCTAATATGACTCCGAGGCTTTGGGGTCAAAATCGCAAATTTTTCACTACTCCATCGTCTCGTTATTCTCAGAAGAGACTTGAGCACAAAGAAAACCAAACCAAATATAGAAAAATGACCAGAAAGCCTCGGAGTCATGTCAGAATTTTAGTATATCGAACGTGGGCTATTCTGTGCTTGGGGACTATTGCTGGAAAAGACACTGTGTATTTCAAAGACAGTTTTATCCGCACACCTCCGCAAGGCTCTCCCTACCACCTCTATGCGTGGATATCCATTAGAAAAAAAATAAATCTTCCCAAAACGAGGGGAATGCGTTATCCGTCTTGGATTAAGATGATCCCGATCCCGAGGGATACGCAGGATTCACTTTCAAATCGTTTCATGTAGCCCTTGTGTTTTGGATTCCCAGACGACCTTCTTCTTTGAGAGAAGCACAAAGAGGACAGAGGGAGACAGAGACAGTTGTCCAGTTTACACATTTGCAAATCCCGTGCGTTTCGTGGCTTTTAATTAATCCAGCCAGTTTAGAATGTTCGGCAGAAGGAAAGATGATTGAAAGAGAGGTAGCTATGGAACATTTCTGTCGTGATCATGGCTTGGTTTCGTGGTTTGAGATGAAATCTCGCGGTTTTAGAGCAAACGCTCGCCTTTTTTGATTTGAAGAATCAAAATAGGCAGACTTCATGATAAGCTGGTGCGTCGTACATCACTGGGTTCAGCGAACAAAAGAGTTCAAAATATGATTATTTTGATTTGTTGAAGAAATGTATTTTACTGTCCCCCATGGCAAGTATAAAATGAATTCACAGAACAGGGGCGGACCCAGGGGGAGGGTGCAGGGGGTGCGCACCCTCTCCGCCCCCTGGGATGACTTGCGGCCACTTTCTAATTAACTCTGTGCAGTCGCTTGACAGACATACAAAATCTGCTCTATCGTTTGATATGTATTCTCAGCAGTTCACATTATGTTATTTCCTAGTCAAAAGCCCTCTTCTTCGTATTCGCTTTTAAAATTTTTTACGTCTTCAATCAGTTAGAGGTGCACCCCCTCCTAAGAAAAATCCTGGATCCGCCCCTGCAGAATGCTTGCTCTACGACACTTTTCATTAATTTCTCTCAGGTTGTACAACTTGACATGCTCAGGCCAGGCTGGTTCTCTCTGACGTGAGCATATTTAAGCTTCATTTATCTTGACTATGACACCGAAAAACCTGCAGAAATTTTAATTCCTAAGACTTAAAAGACTCAAAAGTCTTACCTAAGTCTACCGGCAGTGAAAAGTGACGCGAAAAACGCGATCGTGCACGTCTTATTTTCGCTGTTTGTTTTCAGTTTACGTCCCTACTCTGATAATATCTGCAAGCCTGGCACAGGCCAACCGGTAAACCAATCTCTTTTCTTCAAATGCTTGCTTATGGTGCAACGAGAATTTTTTTTTCCAAAATTCATTTGAGTCTCTGAGTCTCGTAATTACGCAGCTAAACAAGACAGTAAAGAGGTAAAAAAATCACGAAGAATTTTTTCATCGATTGTAATAAATGTTTACAAAATCGTTCATCGCCCAATCGTTACTCTAAAAAGTACAACTCTAAATTATCTGTAAACTAAATTATAACTGACTTGCTTTTACTCTGATGTGCTTTAAATTTCTTCTGTTTTTCTTCGTGCTTAATTAGTGGTTGACAGAAAACAGTTTTAAACCTTGGTTAACTAAACACTCGAAGTATTTGGGAGTAAACGTGGTTAAACGTGTAGACAGCTTTTTATGTCGATCTCAGAAACTCAGTACGTACAAAGCTAAATCTAGTATACTGTTCTACGAGATTAGATAATAATACATCAAATCTAGTTAAAATGTCTGCAACGCTACCTACTAAATCAAAAAGTGCAATTGTGAGCTTTTAATAAAAATACACCATTTTTACTCGACCCCGTACCTGAGGCAACTAGAATAAAAAAAATTGATCATCTGACCGTTTTCTGACCGTTTTTTTATTCACATAAGGGAGCTTTAGTTAAGCATCGACGACGGCGACGGCAACGGCAACGGCAACGAGAAAGTCAAAAAATCAATAGGTTTGATCAACAGAACGACCAAAACTAGAAGTCTGCACGTGCTTCACGCTTTGTTGTAAATTTCTTTGCCGTCCCTGCACAACTACGACGAAAAACGAGTAAATTTTAAGTTTACTTGAGAACGGGAACGGAAAGGCGATAAATTCTATCATCTCTGTCTGAACTCGGGCCCGGTCCCTTCTCTGCAGCTCCAACCTAATTCCCTTCTTTTAAAAAACTAGGCGACTTGGGATAATCTCGATGCGAAGTCTATTGTATTTTTCAGCGATGTTTTCTTGGACGTCGCCGTTGTCGGATCGTAAGATCCCTACTTTTATATATTGTGATACTAAAATGACAACAAAACGATTAACTAGATCTGTTAAGAAAAATCTTCACTTACACTCTTTTTAAAGTAGCGGAACCACCTCAATTTCATAAATTCATTTAGCAGTCTGTGCCAAGTTACTGCTTTAGGTGACCGCGACAATTGTCCTAAAGCTAAGAAAATTCGGAGCCTTTTCTTTCAAAAATTCAGTGAAATAAGTTTGTGACTGTCCCGGTGTCATGTAAACCGGCTACACAAGTGTGTGCACTATTGATTCACGGACAATGGCCTGAGATCACTGAGAATCTGCGAAGCAGTTCTTCTTTTCTAATGTGAATGGAATTATCTAGTATGACCATTCACGGGAATCATTCAATTCCGGAATTTCGCAAAAAAAAAAGAGATCTAAAGTCGTCAAATATTTTAGAATCTGTTTCTTACATTTTCCAAACCTTCTCAAAATTTGTACCTTTCACAGTTAAAACATAATGAAGAAAAACACGAGAAAAAATAGTTTTCGACAACTTAAAAAAAGAAATTCCGCAAATCCGCCCTCCTTACTTCCATGCTTAGATGTTAGTATAAGCCCGTGAAGATGGACTCTAAGCCGGTGTCTAATTAAACACCGAAACAGCTTTTTTTTTTTTTTTCAATTTTTTGTTGTCGAACAACGAAACTTACATAATTGCTCGTTGAAAATCATGACAATGTTACTGACAAAACTTTAAAAAAAACCAAGCAAAGCAGAAACCCGTCAATGTCAGCGAGAGCCGAAAGCACCTGGGCGATATTTGGTGACCTGGGGCCCATTTCTCGAAAGTCCCGGTAACTTTTCGGACCCGAAATCAAATTTTCAATTTTCAATTCTAGAAATTTAAAGAATAAGAGCGCTGGTCCTGGCTAGGAGACTACTCCATTTTGTTTCACTAACTGATAGTTTTATCATGCTAGATGCAAAACTATTGATACCTCGATCTTTAATGTAAACGGAGACAGCTTACCGGGCCCGTTAATTGTCGGGACTTTCGAGAAACGGGCCCCTGAGCCATTTGAACACAAACATGTAGATCACGCACGGTCACTCACAACTACCCCCGTAGAACGGGATATCAGAAAGAACCTACTGAAGAGCAAGCCTTGGATACCACTCGTCTTCATACCTAAACTCCCACATGTCACGCCTAATAATAGGAGAGAAATCATCCCCTTCAATCCCTGCAAAGATTTCAGTTTGTTTGCTTCGAACATTGTAGATTGTAAGTTTCTTTGACTCCAGATTAAGGAATACAATGAACACATCATTATTTTCAACAGAAGTGATTGAGGGAATTTCACCATCTGATCGACTGAGTTTTGGTTCCAAGCGTGAGCTGTACTGCCAGGCCCATTTTGTTTGTCCTTCGCTATAATAACGTGGACTAGAAGCGATCCCTATTTCTAGATCACATTTGCTCTCGTCACTAAAAGATGTTACCTTCAGTTTCCAGCAGTGCATGCCTTCCTTGAAAGTAGAAAACAGGGGTCCTGGGCCTTTTTTTGTCATCCTTTTCACCCCTTTGCGTTTGACACTCTTTACTTGCGGTGAAGCTAATCCACCTGGAAACTCTGAAGTAACATTCCATTTTAAGGGACTTCCATAAACCTCTTTCCCTTCAACTTTGACTGACAGAGTCACTTGTCCTCGTTCCACAGGATGATATAGGAAACTGTAAGACCCATCACCATTATCACGTATGGGAACTGGAGAATTTGCACCTGTGAGATCTGGCTCAATAGAGAAGGATAATATGGCTTCCACTTGGTGGCCTCCTTTAGTTTTCTTCTGACCTTTTCCGTCTTTGACAAGTAGCAACAAATCAACTTCTTGTCCAGCCAAGGTTTGGTACATCACGCCTTCCTCTCCCCCCAACACGCTTACAGTGCATTTCTGGGGATCAAAAGGAACACAACATACACTTACTATTTTCCCCATGTCCCAAATGGTTTGGTGCACTTGTAGCTCTAGATAGTCATCCTCGCAGGGTTTGCAAGAGGTCTTTGATGAATTCAGCTGGTCGAGCTGCTGGACTAGTTGCTTTTTCATGGCCAAAAGCTTGACATCATCTCCATCTTGTAAGGCCTGATCAGTAAAGGTGATGCCACTTCTCAACTGAGCCAGAAAAGAGGAAAGCACATCTGCTTGGTTCTCTAGCTTGCTGACTCTTATTTGACCCTCGGTGGAAACTTCATGCTTAATATTTGCACGGTAGTAATTCAGTGCTTTCACCTGCTCATCATAAAAGGCATCAACTTCTTTGTTTACTTCAGAGACTCTTTTCTGGACACCGTTTTTCATCGTCTGGACTGCTTTAATACCATCAACAACTGCATGCTCTTTGACTTTGGCTTTGGCAAGAAAACCGTGAATGATTTCTTTTTCTTTTTCGGCAACATCTGTCACAAAATCGTACTTGTGTTCACGGTGATCAACAATGGTACAATCACGACAGATTGTTTTCTGGCAGGTGCTACAGAATAATTTCAGTGTCTCACCTTTATGTTTGGAACAAAACGATGGCTTGACAAGGGCCTTTGAACCAAGTTTCTTCACTTCTATCAGAGATAAAATCTGATGACTCTTGGTGGCATTGATTCTCTTATGCGCTGTAACACAAAACTCACACATGAAAACACTGCAGTCAGAGCACCGTGAAACTGCGGAGTCGCCACTGTCACAGTGTTCACAGTTCATTGGGCTCCCTGTGGATGATGCACTATTTTGCATGCTTAATAAGGTCATGAAGTTGTTCACCCAGAAATTGGGTTGCAGCTTGCTTGCATCTCCATCAGGAACCTAATATGAATTAAAACACACTGGGTTAGAACAGTACTCAGCAAAACCTTTAATGGAACTTCCAAATAATAATCATTATAATATATATATATATATATATAATAATATATATATATAGATATAGATATGGTTGTTTACTGGCCCTATTTCCCCGCAAAATTTTATTTTAGTCAAACAAAGCCAGATGTACCCAATTGAAGGTCTTTTGTTTTATTGCTATCACTGCACACACAGGCATATAATCCCAAAGCGCCTAACTTCCACCGATCTGTTTAGAACTATGCTGAGGTCTTTTAGCCGTCCAGTCAGAGGCATGGATTTTCTTCACCCAAATATGGAATAAGACGATTGAAGGCAATTGTGCTTAAGTGATTGCTTCATGACTGCTAATATTATATGTAGCAAACCTATGAAGTGCCTCCGTTACCCAATATGACACATTGAGCTGTTTACCATTTCTTTTGTAACGTAAGTGAAAGAGAAAAATGTTGAATGGGTCCAGAAAAAATCCACACCACCCCCCCCCGGATGGAAGGCATATTTTTGGACCCCCCTCCCTTCCACCTGGATTTCCAAAACTGCTTGAGCACCCCTCCCCTCCCTTCAGGATTTTTTTTTTATTTATTTATTTTATTTTATTTGCCACACTAATTACAAAAAATATAGGAAAAGAAAAAGAAGAAAAAAAAAAAAAAAAGCTTGTTTGCTTTAAACCAGATTGACAGTTTGTCCATCTCCAAGTTTAACATATCTGAGAGATAGTTCAGATCTTTATGTGACATGAATACATTGGTATCGTCAGCGAACAATATCAGATTTAATAGATTAGAAGCATTGTTGATGTCGTTAATGTACAGTAAGAAAAATAGAGGTCCGAGGATAGAACCCTGAGGGACCCCACAAGAGATTTCATTTCTTAACGAACGGTGGCCATTATATTCAACATATTGCTTTCTGTTTGAAAAGTAACTTCTTATCCAGTCCAGCGCTAAGCCACGAATACCGTAATGTTCGAGTTTATCAAAAAGGATGATATGATTTACAGTGTCAAAGGCTTTTGAGAGGTCAAGAAAAATACCTACGGAAAATTCACCTCGGTCAAAGGCAGTAGAGATCTTATCATGCAAGTCGATTAGCGCGAGTGCAGTGGAATGATTTTTCCTGAAGCCGTATTGGTTACTACAGAGGATGTTGAAGTTCATCAGATATTGCATTAAACGATTGTAGATAACTCTTTCAAAGAATTTTGAAAAACTGGGAAGCACCGAGATAGGTCGGTAGTTGGTGAAAAGCGACTGATCATCAGATTTAAAAATAGGTATCACGCGAGCGATTTTCATTTCATCGGGAACAATACCATGCTGGATTGACAAGTTTATGATATGGGTGAGTGGTTCAGAAACAAGTAGAATGGACTCCTTAATGACTGTCATTGGAATCTGGTCGTAGCCAGCTGCTTTGCCTGGAAGAAAAGTTTTCGCAATCTCAGTGATCTCATCTTGAGTTGTAGGGTTGAAGAATATTGACTGTGTAAAGGAACCATTAAGAAAACAACGGTGTGAAGCTGACGACTGTATACCCCTTGCTAAATTAGGAGATGCTCAAATCTTGCTAAATCGAGATTGTCAGAAATATATAAGCCAACACCACCACCAGTTCTATTTGGGCGATGTTTGTGAATAAAATTGAAACCATCTATGTCTACTGAATGGGAATAATCATTTAGCCAAGTCTCAGAAACGCCAATTAAAGAGAACTTAATATTCAAGCATGTCAAAAGAATAGAAAGGCTGTTTAGATTACGTTGAAGACTACGAATATTTAGGTGTAGGAGCGAAAAATCTTCATCACATAAATTATCATTTCTCAACATTTCGTTAAATTTGTCTTCAATGTAGTAATCACAGTGGACGTCGTCTGTGCAGAAATTAACATCAGGATCTATATCGTCAGAACGAGTTAGGGAAAGATTGTGACTTGAAAATAAAGGATTTCCAAGTTCAAAGACACCCCCCCACCCATATGGATTTCCTTAAAACTGTTAGATACAGCAATTTTAATTTACACTCAATGTAGAGGATTCTTTAAGGCATTTAGTTGATCTGTTTAGTAATAAAAATCTCAATTCTGCACGAATTCTGTGTTTGTTGTGAAAGTTAATTATATTTTCATATCTTCTTAGAGGCTTCACATTTTGCAAATAAGCCCACATTTGAGTGAACTTCTCTTTTTTTCTAGACCAGGCAAAATATACGGCAATGTATACAACATTACAGCTCAAAACTATAACTATGTATTTGAATAAAAAGTTCTGATCTTTGTCAAGAAAAAATGACTACGAAACTAAGAAAATGGACACTTGGTGGGATATCACATGATGTGCTATACCACTGACCCAGTATGCAGAGTATGGCAAGTGCACACGAGCCTTTTTTAAAAAAGATTATTGCGCACACCAAAAGTGGCATTGCAGGCCACAGCGTTGCGCCTAAGAGATTTGCACCTGACCCGGTACAGGGGCGTAGCCATGATATTTTTGCCAAATCTATCCTAACCTCTCAGTTTTCCCACATCATTTCCACATCCCTTGCTTAAACTTTTGCTTTCTCATCAGTATGGTGCGTGAGGTTGTACACAAATCAATGGACTGGCAATTGTCCGTAATCTTGTTCGTAGCCCTTCTTTTGGGAGAACTGAACGGTGAAATATTAACACACTAGGGAGGTCCGGGGGCATGCTCCCCCGAGAAAATTTGAAATTAGGCCATCTAAAACAACTGGAAATGCACCTAAAACTCACATCCTTCTAATACTTAGCCTCTCTATTGGCATACACCTGTATTCTGCGGTGCTGGATCCAGACCTTGATATAATGGGGGGAGGGGGGGTTGGGGTGGGGGAAAGGCTGGTCTCCAAAAAAAAAGTTTTTTGGCCCTTTGAGCCTCAGTTTAGTCTAAAAATAAGGGGGGTACTGGGCCCCTCCCCTGGATCCGCCACTGTTCTGGTACAACAAATCATATTGCACGTGGTGCACGTGGTTAAATCTGCATGCACAAGATCTCGTCAAGTTCTGCCATATCCTGCAGACTGGGTTATCGCATGGTAATGAAGCCCACGAAGGTGAGCCCATGGATGGAAACTTAAAATAAATGTGGTAAGAGGTCTGTAGTTTGAAAGAATAATAGAATTTGAAAATGCAAAGCATTTTTTTGAAAACTTACCCACTGAAGCAGCAAGCTGTTGAAATGTGAATGAAATCGAAAGTAACCCCTGAGGATGTATTTTTAGGTTCAGAGCCCCCCCTCCCATCTGGATTTTCACAGCCGTTAACCCCCACCTTCCGTGAGATTTCCCAGCTTGCCTTCTGTCATGGGGGTGTGGATTTTTTTGGAATAGCCCAGTCTGCTTTTCTGGTTATCGGGAAAGGATATGGCACTTTATTGTCTTCAGCACAAGCTGTAGCAGTACAACTAGCTCTTTTCTTGCAACAACTATTTGCTTACTATCTTGACGTGGAGTAAGTGGTTGTCCTTCTCCTTTTGGATTGCAAAACCGTTTTGGCCGGTAAAGAACATAGTTTCCTTACTATCTCCCTGAAGAAGGAATAACTAAAACTGAGCGGTTTTTTTGAAATATAATAAAGTTTTAGCTTTTGTCGAATTTGACTGCACAATACAAGCCTCATCATTATACCCTTCACAGCTCCAAGCACGAAGGTCTTGTATGTCACACGTAAGCTTTTTATTTGCAACTCAGATATGCAAGATAATTCCATAATTATTAGGAAGTAAATTTTGATTGGTTCCTTATAAAACCCCAGCATTGGAATAGAGTTATATGCTTCTGGTGGATTATAAGTATGCTTCTGATTTACATCAATAAATATAACCTGAGATCAGGCTCTATTTTCGTTTCTCCTTGTCAACATCATCCTTGCAGGCAAGGCGACTATGTAAGAGAGAATGTATCAGAACTGCTAAAATTGGGCCTGATCTGGGGTTAATTTGATTATCATTATCATCATCGTCATCATCATTACTGAGTGTAGTCCCAATCTTTCCAAGCTAGAGAGAATGGGACACAACCAGCTGAAATAAAAAAATTGACCAAAAAAGCCTATTCATTTTAAACCCTGTTTACACGTGCTAAAAAATCAGTACGGCACGTCAAATTTTTGGCACTGTGCCTAGTTTACCCATGCCAAGACTACCTTCCAGAGGTAGTCTAAAATTTTGAGCACTGGTGCCACATTACATTTGGGACCGATACGTTTACACATCGAAAATTGGGAGTGCTGTGCCTTAAAATAGTCCGCACGGTGCCAAAAGTTTGGCGTGCTGTGCCGATTTTTTAGCGCGTGTAAATGGGGTTTTAGTATCTGCTTAGCTGCAAATTACCCAGCAGGTTCCAAACAGGTTTGTGCAATACTTCCTGCAGCAGTTAACTCACTTTCGAATCCTGCCTGCACTCAGGACAAGTTATAATGTGATCAGATCCTTGTTTCTTCACCAGCTTTTCCAGGCATGCTTTACAGTAAGTGTGCAAACATGGCAGAACCTTTGGTTCCTTAAACTGTTCCATGCAAACAGCACAAGTCAAGCGTTCAGTAACTTCTTCTGGTATAGCACTGGCCATTGTCAGTCTGAAATTAGTGAATGACAAAAAGGCATAAATCTTCAGGCATTAACATCCTTATTTAAATTTGCAGAAAATTCATATCAAATTAAAATACTTTAAATAATTTATTTATGGCTAATTGTTTCTAAAATAATTATGTTACTACCATGCCAAACACAAATGATACAAATAAATTTAGTCTTCAGCATGGCAGTGGAACAGCAATTAAAAGCCACGCTACTGCCAAGAGCTGCAGCGCAGAACGTCAGAATACCCGGCCCACCCATTATTGCACTTGCAGTAGTGAATAAATCCCTTGCAGTATTCATTACCAAATATGTGCTAAGCGGTCTCTACAGAGAAAATTGTAGAGGGTCTGTGTGCAGGCTTGGCAGTAGAATGCCGGTAATGTTTGGAAATGTTTGAAATGAGCTATAAAACACTTTTCTCTGATCATATTAGAAATAAAAACACCTAATTTAGAGCAGTGTAGGGGCACATTTATCAGTACTTATCACCTATTTTTTTTATATATACAAAAATATGTGCGCATCCTTCAATCCTTAATTCTCAAGCTCAAAGAACTGAAAATTTTGAAAAAGTTGACCTCAAAACCTGCAGATGCATACAGCCATATAAATACTTAAAAAATTTAGAAGGAGACTGGAGCTGACCTCCAAAAGTCACGTCACTGAATTGGATTACACTTATAAAAACATTAAGAAAAGTCTCGATATAAGAAAAACTAGTTCTTGAAGATTTATTTATTACTAGCTAGGATTTGAAAAGTCTGCTCCTTAGGTGAGATAGCCTGTGGGATAGAAGGGAAAAGGGGAGAGCTGGGAGAGATATCCATCATCACATTTTCAGCTTTAACATGCACATGTAATCAACAGGTCTTGTACCAAACAGTTGCATAAACAGTCAGGTATTCTAAAATGGAAAATGCCATAAAAGGTTTTAAAATTTGGGCTACAGATCCACAAATAATTTTCATTATATTAAAAAAGGTCTGAGGGGGAAATTCCTATCCCATGTAAAATCCTCAGCATTTGACAACTTCTTCAACACTGATGAACCAAAAATAATAATTTATCTTATTTATGAAAATGTTTCTCTGCAAGCTGATTTTAAGTAACGGCTCAGTCAATTACAAGCTTGCCCATCTCCCTCCCCCCACCCCCAGGCATTTATCAGGTATTTGTCATTGTGTTTCGGAAAAGCTGCAAATGCCCCAGGGTGGGGTTTAAAAATAGGGTGCAAATGTCCCACCCTGGGACAACACCAAAATTTCATTTTCCAGTAAATATTGGCTGCAAATACCAAATTTATGGAAAATCTGTAATAATTAATATATTATAATCTGATCAGACTTGTGCGTGAAGCACCTTACGCAAATCACTTGTATAGCCGCTCATTATAATTATTGCAAAAAAGATCACACTGATGTGATTTTAATTATTTTCGAAGATATTTACTATAGTGAGTGATAAACAAACAACTGATGAGCTTAATTTAAAGATTAGTATTTTCTCATCACGATGGAACCATTTGGTCAGCATTTCAATTGCTGTATTGATCATACAATGCACAAAGTTTCTGTAAACTTTCATATATCTCACAGACTTTCTCCAAACCTTTCTGCCTCATTCACGCACAAAGAAAGAGTATTTTTCTTTAAACTCTTCAAACAATTACATTCATTGTTTTTCATCCATATGCAAACTGATCACGATGGCGGGACAGATGCAAAACATACTGTGCAGTAGGGAAATGATGGGAGTGAAAACCACAATTAGTATCTTTTTACAGCACAAGTATTAAAAATATTAAAATTTTTAATTATTTATAGAAATATCTAAAGCTTAATCTGAATATTCTATTTTTGACTCATATTTTTAAGTGAAACTATTGAAAAAAGAATGACATTACCCTTTTCTAGACAAATTGACAAATGCCAAACCCCTGGGTAGAGGTTTCCTGACAAATCCACACTGCCGGGACCGACGAGATGACAAATGACAGACAAATGCCCTGGGGGGATGGGCATGCTTGGAATTGACTGAGCCATAATAATATAACAGTAATCCATGTTTAAGTTCAGTTTGTACCCAAGAAGTAGAGATATCAGACATAAGCCCTGAATGCTGACTTTGGTGGAGCTGAGAGATTTCTCTTTAATTAGATTAAAAAAACATATCCTCCAATGTGGTGATTTTCTGACATTTTATTAACAAAGAGAATTAGTTTATGCTTTGGAGATGATCAAACACAGTTATTTCATTGTCCCAGCTATTCAATTCCCTTTTTGCACTTTGGTTCTAATCTCAGTGAGCAAATCCCACAAAAAAATAAATAAAATAAAGAAATAAAAATCCCACTTTCCCAGGCGCGTAAAACCGGTTCAACTCCAATTCCCGTGATTCTTCGCCTTCACGCACAAAACAGTTTGCACAAGTTAACAGTATAAATTTATGGCTCAGTCAAATCCAAGCGTGCCCATCCCCCTGCACATTTGTCGGGCATTTGTCATTTTGTTTTGGGAAAGCTGTAAATGCCCCATGGAGGGGCTGAGCATTCATACAAATGCCCTGGGGCTTAAAAATAGGGTGCAAATGCACCACCAAAGGACAATGAACACGCAAACTGCATTTTCCAGTAAATGGGCAATTCCAGAAAATATCCATACCCAACCACGGACGGCTTCCATGTTTTAACCCCCGCTTGCCTTCGGAAATTCCAAAATGCGCTACCCCCCCATGCCCTCAGAATTCCATAGTCGTGAACCCCCCCTCCCCTTCAGAATTTCCGGTTTTTTTTGGAAGTACATTTTCGACTTAGCAACGCCTATAAGAACAAACGAACATGAATTTATGCCTCCTCAAGGCTGTGATCTAGCGGCGCCAGGTGACAAGCTTTACTCTTCAGTGACAAGAAAAACCTACGCTAGTTGCCAGGCCGTGCAAACTCCTTTTTAAGTCCGAATTTGGCTATAAAAATAAACACCACTTAAGGTAATTTTACTCCTCTTTGTTTTCTTGTGCTGTTTTGACGTTTACAAAGGAAAATAGCTCAAACAGACTGTTAAAATCTTTTGGCGGTCAAATATACCGTCGAGTCGTGTTGCGTCCTTTTATAAGTCATGTAGTGCGCACGAAAAGCGTTCTAATCTGACAGGCGTTCCTTGGAAGTGAGGGACTGGTGCGAGTTTTTTACTGTTTATCGGACGGTTTCGGACGGGAGTAACAAGAAATTTGCAAGCGGTATTAAAATATACATTTTCAGTTTTTATTCACGTGACAAGAAATTCATCAAGGTAAATGTGAAACCAACGTTTTACTGTTCACTTCTATAAGTTATGAGCGTAAACACGTGTCTGATCTATCGATGCTTGTCTTCTGCTTCCGCGGTCATACGTTCGTGGTTTATTTACAAACTACAAAAGTCCACAACAATAGCGTTTTCCAGGAACTTACTCTACACTTTCTACTCCAGAAATCCCACCTGTGGAATTCCCCCATACCTTCGGATTTCAAATCGTAAATACCCCCCATGCCTTCAGAATTCCATAATCGTGAATCCCCCCTCCCCTTCGGAAATCCTTAAAGCCGTCCGTGGTATGGTATGGATATTTTCTGGAATCGCCCAATAAGCTGCAAACACCATATTTAATTATGAAATGATCAAAATGCATGAAGTGCCCTACACAAATTGCCCCAAGCCTCTAGTTATAATTACTGTAAAAAAGATCACATCCATCTGATTAGTACAAATGACAGAACTGTGCACTAGAATTTTAATGGATAATATTCCAGAAAAAGTCCACACCCCCTCCCCCCAACAGAAGGCACGGTTTTTTGACCCCTCCTTCCACCTGAATTTCCGAAACTGCTTTAGCCCCCCCTCCCCAAGGATTTCCACATTCAAAGACTCCCCCCCCTCCGGATTTCCATAAAATTGTTAGACACCATAATTTTAATTTACTGACTCAATGTAGAAGGATTCTTGAATAAGGCACTTGGATGATTTGTTTATTAAATAAGCCTCAATTTTCTGTGAATTCTGTGTTTGCTGCGAAAGTTAAGCTGATTACATTTTCATGATCACATCTTCTTAAACAGACTTACACGTTTTGCAAATAAGCTCAGTCCACATTTGAGTGAACTTGAACCCTACAAATTATGAAGCCCGAAACTAAATATGTTAACTCAAAAGGTTCTCCTCTTTTTCAGGTTTACCTCTCTTTGTCGTTAAAAAATGACTGCGAGAGAAGGGAAAAGGACACTTAGTTGGATTTTACATGACGCAATATACTGCTACCCACACGCCTTTCAAAATAGCGGCTGAACAATCATGAACAACCACGCTTACTTGTAAGGTGTGTTCAGTGTTAAATCACCCTGAAATAGCATTGATCTTTCTTCTTAATTCAAGGTAAAAATCATTGTTTGTTTTACTTGAATTGAGCCTTTTTTGTGAATTATGCGATTTTTCTTGATATCTTCAAGTCAGTCACACGTCACTTCTCCCTACAAAAGTAACAAAAGGCGAGCCTATAGTTTGAAAGAAGAATAAAATTTGAAAATGCCATTAATTTTTTAATAATAAATTTCAGTAATTTTTTGAAAACTTGTAGATTGAAGCGATTGAAACATCAATAAAATCGAAAATAATTAACCCCCGAGGATGTATTTTTAGGTTCAGAGCCCTCCTCTCATCTGGATTTCCAGAGCTGCTAACCCCCCCTCCCGTGAGATTTTCCAGCATGCCTTCCGTTGTGAGGGTGTGGATTTTTTCTGGAATAACCCAATGATACCTTTCTTATTTTTGAAGACGTTTAATATAGTGAATGATAAACAAACAACCGATGAGCAACATGAGTATTTTCTCATCATGATGCAACTGTTTCATTAGCAAATTACTTGCCGTATGGATTGTACAACACACGAAGTTTATGTTAGCTTTCAAATATCTCGCAAGGTTTTAATAGACCTTTCTGCTTCAACCATTCATGCAAAAAGAAAGTGTCTTTTCGTTTTAACTCTTCAAACGATACATTGATTTTTCCTCCAAGTGCAAACTGGTCACGATGGCGGCAAAACTTTGAGACAATACCGCCAGCTACGCAGGCTAGGACCGACAAGATGACAAATGCCCGGGTGGTGGGGGCTGTACATGGGCACGCTTGGGATAGGACAAGTGCATGATGATGATATTTGACTACAACTACCAGAATTCATTTCGGTTTTGCTTTGTTATTTAAATTTGTCAATCCCATTGAGGATTAAAGAATAACAGCCTTAATTTGCGCAAGAAAACAACAAACTCAAGGATTCTGGTAGTTGTAGTAAAATGACGTCATCATGCAAATTTTGTCCTTTTGACTGAGCCATTAATCCAAACTGAAACATTCCTTGCCTGTACATGTATTACGGTTTGTCTCTGATTGTAGGGGATAGGGAGGGAATATTCACCATAAATGATTACCAAATCAGCTGTCAAACTAAATACGAGCTTACTTCATTTTCATCCCTAAAGAGCGTCTGAAATTAACTATAAAACAAATGCGTCTCCAGGGTTAATTTGTTCTCGCTTTCAGTTTTCGGGAAAGTGTGGCATTAGCTGTGAATTAAAGTATAAATGCTTATTAATAGTTTACCAAGAAAAGAAATTACGACCAACCTTGAAAACTAATCACGGTGCAGCGAAAACCTCTCAGCTACTTAGGGGAAAGGCGGAAGTGGACCAGCGTTTTGACAATTGTTCCCGGATTGACTGAGCCCGCGATGAAATTTACTGAGGAAAGAATGGACAGAGGGAACTCTCGAGGGTAGTGTAAGCACAAATTCTGCCAAACTGATGCAGAGATCACTGATTCCTTTTGGGGCATTTGTATCCTTAAATTACCTTTATTTAGGTCAATTTGTATTTATATTCGCATCATTTTTTTCGTCGCCTCAACACCTGTGTACCCCTGGTTTCGGCATCTCATTGTAATTTTTGTAGTATGTATGTAGCCAAGACGAGTTTATGTCATGTAACTTCATCTAGGGGTTAAGATACCAGAAGAGGTGTGAAATGGCTAAATTAATTCAGGCTACCTGCACCCAGATTGTCTCTTTTCACTCGTCAATGAAGCAACGCAAAAGTGCTCAGGGGCACCCAACGGCAATTTTCGGGAAAATATCTGTTCGGAAGACGATTTGAGACCTAGAGTTTTCGGAGCATTTGTTGTAAAATTTCTTGCTTGCCAGCCTCTCCTAGGATTTTCGAACATCGACAAAATGGTATAATTGCCCATTTTTAACTGATTTTGACCCTAAAAAAGGCCACCTAGAATTTTCGGGAGCCTTTTCCTGGCTGAAATTTTCGAGAAGGTAAGTTTTTATCCCTATAATTTTCGGATCACTAGACTTTCAGCTAGGAAATCCGAACAGATGAAAAGTTTTCAGGAGATAAAAATATGCCTATATTTACCGTTTGAATACTAAAATACGTTCAACAATGCTATGTTAAGTGGTTTTGAACTATATCCTCGTTGGGTGCCCCTGAGTGCTGGCTACACAAGTAAACTTTAGCCACCCTAGCAGCGAGCAGCTAGAAGAAATGGCTGCATTTTGCAGGTTAAATAAACTTAGAGCACAAGGTGACTATAGATATTTTCAGAATCATTACATCACGCACGCAGGTATAATTTGGAACGATTACTGCGTAGTGATTAGAATACGAACAGTTCATTTTCTATTCTTGATCAATAATCCGTAACACAAAAGCTGTTTACTTTTATATTATATGTTGTAGCTTGCATTCACCATCACTTGCTCAAGGGTCATCATATCTTTGCAACGTTATTAAAAAATTAACCTAAATTACTAATAAAGAATTTTAGACAGAGAAAACTGTTGTTGTGAAATATAAACAAAACTGGAAAAATTTGATAAAAATGCATCCTAATAAATGGAAAAAACAGGCAAAAAAGGAAATGAAGACTTCACTTGACCTTGGGGTCAAGTACTTGCCCATCAACTTGACTGAAAGCACGTTCCATTGCAATGACGTATAAAAATATACACACACTGAAGTAAACAGTGTTACAGCAAAACCTTCAGTTGTTATGAAACAACCATCAACTTCGCGTGAAAGAATCAGTGGATAGCTCACAAAAAGCAACCAGATCAACAAAGTCATCCCAAAAAAAAAAAAGAACATTACATCGATCAGAATTGCCGTGGAAGATTTGAAATGGAAGTCCTAGACTCGATCAAACAAGTGTTACGCACGCAGGAAATGGAGGTCGCAGAATCCACAGATCCGCAGGATGGAAGTGAAGTTTTGCACACGGTTGAAATGGACCTGACGGATGCAAATGATGTGGCAGACGGAAAGGTTATGAAGGAAAAAGTCACGTTCTTGGAAATGAAAACATTCAAGAGGAACGTCCGTTCGTTAGAGGGCTTGGAAGAGAGCACTGAGCTGGACCCATTGAAGATCATCTGCGTCGGTGAGTTTGCAGGTGGGGTTCGAGCAAAGGGCGTTTTTATCAAAGACTATCTGGGAATTAAACCTACAGCTAGAATCCACCCGTTCAACTCCATAGATTTTTACTTAAAAAGAGTGAACTGGTTGCGGCGAGGAGACCATAGAAGTCACTTCTCTATAGTTCTTCAGCTGAGCGAAATTTCGGAAATGGAGCGATTTTCTGCCATGACGAAGGTCTTCTTTCAACATAGCGCAGACGAGGTACAAAAAGTATCCGTGCAAGGGATCGTGCAAGAGAAAATCATATGAAACCATTTGTGAGAACATCGTTTCTTGGTACCAGACCCTCGTGTCTTCCCTCCCCCGGGAGGCCGTTTTTCGCCGCAGACGACCGAAAGCCCATTTTATGACTGGACGCACAGGCAGCCCAGTAATAAGTAAAAATCATTACATTCTCACCAACAGAATTTTTAAAACATAGTCACTGGCAATAATGTCACTATTGTCTTTGTAATTGTACTAAATGAAATAAAACTTTACTGTAACATTATGTGACTCTTTGTTAAGATGGATTCCCACTGTCTCGTATTATTTTGGTGTAAATTTTTTCATGCATAAAATAAATTAGAGGCAATGAATGAAAGGTCACAGGAGATCTTCCATACATTTCTTCTACAGTAGAACCTCTCCTTTTTGATACCTCTGTTCAAGGGACAGCTCCATTCATCAGGGGACGCAAAATTTGGCCCAGGCCTGCAACAACGTTTTATTTGTTACCTCTATTAAAGACACCTCTATTCAGGAGAAAGGGACACTTTTTCTGAGTCAAAAAACCTGGGTAATTAACCTCCATTCAGAGGACACCATTAATAGCATCCAAAAAGTGACTATAACCACAAAAATTGTCAATAAGTTTAAGTGTTCACTAGTCGCAATGGTGACAGCTTTCAAAACATGAATTAACTCACACTGACTTAAACTGATGTACACACAACATCCCAGAGATAAGTTAGTCATGAGTTTTTATGCAGTCGACTCCTGGTAACTCAAACCCTCTATAACTTGAACCTCCTGCTAACTCGAAGCAATTTTCACTTCCCTTTAGATCGTTTCCTATATAGTTTTACCCTCAATAACTCAAACTCCTGATAACTGGAACTTTTTTTCTATTTCCCTTGAAGGTTCGAATTATCGGGAGTCTACTGTACAATATCTAGCTGCTTGAAAAAATGACTGAGTCAAATTCCGAAATAGCCTGCGGGAACAGATGCCTTTCTCGAAATATGTCTCCTGGGTGTTAATTGTATGCAAAGTTTCAAATAGATAAAGAATGGAACATTTTGCTTTCCTGAAAAATGTTTGCTTTGTGCTTCAAGCAACTTTTATGAACTGCTGATTGGCCACCAAACAACTTTGTCTAAGTGGCCCCAGTTACATTAATCGTACTGTAATAAAGATTTCATTGATTTCAAGTTTATTTCACAAGACAAATTTGCTTTGATCTATTTCCCTTAACATTTAACTGTCAAAAATCATGTCTTTATTTTTCATCAGCAACTTTACATTTTTCTTTGAAGTGCTCTTCTACTGACAGTGATTTTTTCTTTTCCCATAATTCCTGAATCAGTGGATCCAGTTTATTTGCAAGAACCATCTCATCTATTTCGTTGTGACTGAACTTCTTGTATCTCTCATCTTCTTCATGTTTAACCAGTCTCCATATTGTATTGGCTTTCTCCTGTTCTTCTTTTGTGAGGTACACTTTTCCAACACCAAGGGTGGCTTGCTCCACTGAATAAACACTGATGTAACGCTAGAAAAAAGCAATCAATTTATTGGGAGGAAGATCCTAGTTCCAGGAGGATCCTAAAAGATGGAGCAACTTCTTGTTGGGTTTAAATATGCAGAAATTTTGGTCTGTGTGGTGCCCTTCAAGTAGAGAAGGATTGAGAAGGAATTAAAAGTGATGGACAACAAAAAGAAAAATGGAAATATTTGTGCCCTTCTGTTTACTGGCCTTTGATAACTAGCAGAGTTATCACAAGTATCAGCTCGTGGAAATGAAATGGTTGGCCATTATTGCCATGATTAGCCACTGTTTGCCCCTGGTACTAGGATCTTCCAAGCACCAGCAGTTTATAAGGTCAGGTGCGGATCCACACCGGTTTCCATCATTTTATGGAAATTGGTCACTTTTTTCATAATAAATATGTTGTTAATAATAAAAACACTTTCCAAGTTGAAATCTGCATGGCCAATATTCTGTCTGAATGACTCGGAAACCCAGGAAAGGGGACTTTAAGGAGTAAAAAATTAATCCAAACAATTTCCTGGGGGAGCCCGCCCCTGCACCCCGCTAGAAGCTTGCGCCTTCAGCGCTCGTTTAGGAAATCCATCAGTTTTTATCCTAGATCCATGCCTGATGGTCCTAGGATCTTCCTTAAGCTGAGAGGTAGGAAGATCCTAGTACTAGGGAAAAGTACAACCTTTTGCACGTGCACTGAACATAAAAAAGTATCAATAACTGACGGATGATCAGCCTTCTAAGATCTTCTTGGTGCCAGGATGTTTCTCCCTCCATGTAAACAGCCCCTAAGCAAAGTATACCTTCGACTCCCTCTTAACAGACACCTCAGTCTATAAGAAGGACACCTCCCTACAACAGACACCTAGCGTTGGTCCCTACCTTTCTTCACTCCCTTTATTTGACTCTCTATAAGATGGACATCTCTCTAAGATGGACGCTTATACTGCCGGTCCCAAAGGTGTCTGTCTTAGAGGGAGTTGACTGTACAAATATGCAAAATAACCAACCGTTTCTTTAAACCCAGAACTTGAGGTTCCCAGGCCAAAACTTTGCGCAGTTTCATGGACAAGTTTTCTTTGTTCTTTTGTGAGACTTGCGGAAAACTGAAGTACTGCATCTTGGTCTTTCCAGCCTATCTCACGAAACCACTGCAAAAAAGCAAGTCAAGCAATTTAAGGACCCTTCCTCTGGCATTGTTTTGCAGAAATAAAGTTCTTGATTGACACATGAACTTTAGAACAGGGTACCCAAAAATGAAAGCCCTGGCGGGAGAGGGTGGGAAGGTTTCCTCATGCCTTCCCTGCCACCTGGTTTGGTTTTCATTGAAACTATCAGATAATCCAATCAATCCAATTAAAAAACAATTAATTAATATTACTTCACAATAATGCTGTTTGAAAACAGCCAAGTATGCTACCCTAAATCTAAATAATAAAACTCAGGATTCATTCCTGGAAAGATGCACAGGTCAACAGAAGTAGTTCTTTTTTAAAAGTTACACTTTTTTGTGACATTCCTGATGATTGGCTTTACAAGATTGTGTAGAGGGTATTTTGAATTGTTGAACGGAAAGTTTTAGATATTAATTTTTACAATGTATATGATGTACGTCCATGCAGAACTTGTTTTCTGAAAATGGTCAACTTTTGTAGTAATCAACTTACCAGCATAAGTTCTCGAAGCTCTTTATATCCAAATGGGAATTTAAACTGTTGGGTTTTTGGGTGATCACTGTTTTCTGTATCAGATACCATTTTAAAGGATTCAATATTATCTGAAAAATGAGAGTGTCGTTATTAAATTTTCTTAGACAAGTCATCCAAGTGTACGTCCTAATGGGTCTTTGTAACTTAAACTAAGTGATTAAATGTCACTGAGAACTCTTGTAAACTTGTATCCTGTTTTAGGGAGAGTAGTAAAATAAGCGAAAAGCAGGCATTCGCACTGTTAAGAGTTTTACAGTTTTTTTACTCCTGGCATGAAGAGAAATGATAATGACAACTTTTGGGACAGTCAATTTAATTTTGTTAGAAACTATACAACATTTTTATAATTTTCCCAGTCTTACACTAACACAGAAACACAAATTATGTGCCTTAGAGGGGCTTTTCACTTGTAATCTTTACAGTCCTTACCATATGAGTTGTCTGATCTCAGTTTGACAGTAAAAATATCTGTCTTTTCATCTTTGGCTACTAATTCAGCTAGTGACCTCTGGCGGTCTTCTGCCTGATTTACTGAATTACAGCCCTGTATTTCTTTAGATCTGGCTCCAGGTGGAACATATCAAGCTGCCATAACCTTCTATGATCCTGTATTAAAAAGTTGGGTATGACTGTCATGTTTGAACATTTCCTCTAATAATAGCAAAGATTACTAATGATTGCTTCTTAATAATTAGCAATATCAGTGTTCTCACCAGGCCGCAGCCTTGCGGGATTCCCACAAGAAAAACTGAAATGGCGCATTAAAACCAAGAAGATGCGCCCGTTAGGGAGCAGGGGCAAGCTACGAGTCAAACGGACTTAAGTAGTTTTAATGGTCAACCTAACACTAAAGCATTCTGTTTGTTTGAATAAATAAAAAACATGATATCAAATGAGTCAAAGTCTTTAACTTTGTTGCCGAAACTTTCATTGGTCCCACTCACGTCCCACTCACAGGAAAAAATAATTAACCGATTCCCATTTTTGGACATTTTAGGGTATTTAAATAATACCTACAAAAATCCCAAATTTGGAAGAGTGAGACAAGTCCCAATCAGGGAACTTGGTTGGGAATTCCCTGGTTGGGACTTGTCTCACTTTGCCAAATTTGGGATTTTTATGGGTATTCTTTAAATACCCTAAAATATCCAAAAATGGGAATCGGTTATTTTTTCCTGTGACTACATCGTAAACTCCTCCTCCGAATCGTAAACACCTCTTCCGCCATATTGGATCAGGTAGGTACTTCATGTAACAGACAATTTGGAGTGCGGGCTCAGGTTCTTCGTACCTCGTGTTTTTTGTAACTTTGTCCCCCTAATGTTCTTACAGGGCCCCTATTTCTCAGAGGAGGGGGCCCTGGGACTCCCCAAGGCAAAATCCTGGTGAGAACACTGCAATATAATATTATTGGATGAGGCTGTGTATGATCTATTACGAATTATTAATAATAATTCTTATCAAGGAAGATGATATAACATAATACAGTCGAACCTCGATTTAAGTCTGGACTCATTGGGACCAGACGAAATACAGTAGTCCGGATAATCGAGGGTATGGATAATCAAAAATATAAATTATATTAATGAAAAGCAAAACCCAGCAAAACTGATTAAATTAAGAAAACGACATTTAATCGTGAAACAACACTTTTACAAATCATTTGGAATATACAATGTCGTCTTCATCTTCACTCTACTAACGTTATATTCAGCTGACAAATTGGTTCCCTTTTCTCCTTTCTCTAATCGCACAATTATAGATTTTGTTTATCTTTTATCAAAAGAACGGATTGCTTGTGCTTCAAAGACATGATGATCATGAATAAACGTTTGTGATGCTAGCTTGTTTGTTTTGCACTGACTGGTCCCCAGTCATCTCTAAGTTCTCTTTACTCATTAATTATTTACCAGGTAAGTGCTTGGGTTATGCTCTTTGTTAAAGAGCCCGTTCTAGTCTTCCACACCAAATACTAATAATGAGAGACGACTGGGGAAGAGTCAGTGTTTTGCATACCACGCCAAGCGAGCCATAGAGCGTGAAATTTCACTTAGCAACAATGCAACTCTGAGCCAATCAGAACTCATTCGAATGTTCTTCATTAGTTACGACGCGCGCGAGTGCTGCTTGTGCTCTTTGAAAGCAAAAAACCCTTGCATTTGACTGCACTTTTCAATGCTGTAGTTTTAAAAAGGATATGGCTACGGATCTTGATCGTGACTAATAAAATAATATTCATGACCAAGTCGGGACCAGAGAAAAAGTCCGGATAATCGAGAAATCTGGATAATCGAGGTTCAGATAATCGAGGTTCGACTGTACCCTCAATGATCTGCATAACTCTTTAGGTCACATTAAAATCAAACTGTTGTGTGTGAATAAAACACTTTTTGTTTCATTCATTCAAAATAATTCCTAATTTAACAAGAAGCTGAAATTTTCTGTCTTCATTTGCCTCTTACTCTGCAAATTCAGGATTATATAAAGGGATGTTCTAGCAGATATTGTACAAATAGCAGGTGTCGTCCGGCGAGAAGTATTCTTGCTGTTCTTTTTAGGCAGTAATTCAGAGATTTCCTCTTCAAAAATGTGTAAATTTTCTGCCATATTCTACAAGTCTACCAGAGTCTAGTAGCAGGGGTTGTGATCCCACATTCCCACTCCTGTTTTATGAAAACCCTGCATTGCTGCTAAAAGGTATATTTAAGTCATGACAATCTTCCGAATTCCTGACAGAAAGGCAAAAGAACCCAGCATCCTGTGACCAAATTTTGATGAATAATGATGCTTCATGAGTACCAGTCAACTGAAATATACTGTTTCCTGTCAAGATATTTTCCATTTTCCCAAATCCTGCCCCAAAATATGTGTGGTCAAACCCTTCCCAGGGCTGTCAACTCCCCCTCCCCCCCGAGCCCCCTCCCTACCCAACATCTCCAAATATTGAAAATTGATGGAGATAGATGACGTCATAACGAAATGTACATGACGTCATTTACGCAAAAAATACTCGTTGACTCCAATCGTAACGAATTTGCGGTGGTAAAAATGTGCGAAAAAGATGTTGTTGGCATTGTAAAATATACGAAAATGTTTCATGTTAACAGTAAAATAACTCAAACAACGCAAACTATATGTTAGCTTCAGATAAAATCTTTAGGCAGTGATGCATCGCCACGTGCATAGAGCCCATTTTGAGCTGATACATTACGAGAATACATGTACCACCAAACTAATAATAATTGGACTTGAGCGTGCATAAAAGCCTATGAATCTCATCTATTACCTTTGATGATACATTGTTTGCTAAAATAAACCACTGCTTTGCTTACCCAAGGTCCTTTAGTAGGACAAAAAGGCCGTCCAACGACGCAGACCGCCCTTTCTAACAGGATCAAAACAGTTTCGTGACAAAAACTAACAGGCGACCATCAAAACCGAGTAGGGAGAATGGAACCTACTGTCTGTCTTTTCGGCACGGTCGCACATTAACGTCGCACAGTCGTCGGTACGGTTGTCTAACCGGGGCGGGGCCAATGGCGGTGCTGTGGAGGGGGGATAGGCGATTGTTAAATAGGTGCTATCATCCTATCAAACTCCTGATCAAAGACAAAGTCGTTGGCGACAGAGATTGAAGTAATCGCCCACACAAAACAGAAAAAAAAACAAAGAATTTCTAAAATGAGCCTTTCGAGGCCCCCTTGGCCTTTCCGAACATATGCCCCTCAAAAAGGCTCTAGAAAACTAAAAGCTCAGAGGATTTTAATATTAAATTTTGTTTTGCCTTTGTTTTCTCCTGTCTTTTTGTCTGTCTTACGTTCTTGACTTGCTTGGCGGGCATGCGGAAGGGGAGGAAGCAGAAGGTCTAGATGGACAAATGTAAATATCATGCTACTTTAATCAAACCTGTAGCAAAAGGTATTCTGAAAGGCCTGCATTTAGTGAAAGACGACAAGAACGGAAAAGAATCCTCACCTCAGGCTTTCTTGCTTTTTCATGAAATCAGGACACATGAATCAACCGGATATCGTTGTTATTTTTTTATTTTTTGGTAAAGTTCTTGGACATTATCCCATTCTTAAAATTCGACAACTCTTGGGGAATTGGGACAATAATGTCATAAAATTAAAGATTTCGTAATAAAGTAACCACATCCAAACAAGGTCATAAGCCATAGCCAAATAAATACTCAGTTGAGTTGATGATGATTTAACAGCAGGTTTCAACATGTTTCAATGGAATGTCACGCTTCTCGCGCGTCCACGCGTCCACTGGGTCTGATTGAAAGCAAGTCAGTTGTAGAACTGAGAAGGTCTTAATTGTTCGCTTGTCCAAAACAGAATTGACAGTTTCAAATTAGCAGCAAGACTTGGTGAAGTCTCTTCGAAACTCACCGACATCGAAACTCCTGGACGACATCGAAAAGTTTCTCGGGCGAAAAGCCCGGTGCTTGATAAGAAATCTGTTCACCACCCGGAAATGAAATCTTCTTTTCATGATTGAGATTCAAGAAAATGGAATACTTACCGACCTTATACCCATCCAGCCTTCAGGAAGCTTTTTCTTTAATTGATTCTAAGTATGAAATTCCAGAAGACGTAAACGAAAATGTTTTGAGGACTCTGAGAAAGGACACAGAGATGCAAACATTCAAAGCAAACATTTCGGAACAGGACGAGCGAAGCGACTGTATTACAATTCTGTGCGTGGGGACTATTGCTGGAAAAGACAGTGTGTTTATCAAAGACAGTTTTATCCGCACACCTCCAAAAGGCTCTTCTCTACCGCCTGTATGTGTGGATATCCATTTGAAAAAAATTAAATCAACACAGAACGATCAGAATGCGTTATCTGTCTTGGATGAAGATGATCCCGATCCCGAGGGATTCGCGGAATTCACTTTCAAATGTTTTCACGGGGCCCTTGTTTTTTGGATTCCGGAACATCCTTCTTCATTGAGAGAAGCATTAAAATGGAAAGAAACAGTTGTCCAGTTTGCACATTTGCAAATCCTATGCGTTCTCGTGGCTTTTAATCCAACCATTTTAGAACGGATGGGAGAAGGAAAAATCATTGAAAGCCAGGTAGCTCTGGAACATTTCTGTCGCGATCATGCAGGCTTCGATTCGTGGTTTGAGATGAAATCTCGCGGTTGGAATGGTGAAGTTTTCGAGCAAGCACTCTCCTTTCTGATCAATCAAATCAAAAGTAACTGAGTAAATTTCACCAGAAGTGTTCAATAGTTTGACAACACTTTAGGATTCAGGAAAACGAAAAATGATTACTTTTCACTTCGATGTTCTTTTGTGCGAAAATCAGCACAGGAATGAAAGCACCGAAGTCAACGAAAGAAAAATAAATTCATTTTACTTCTTCCATGGAGGAATGGGGAATTTTTTAATAGGTAATTTGAGTCGAGTATCGCTCGTTTCTTTAATGTTTTATTAATTTTTTCTTTTGGGAAAAAAAATGTGAAACTAAGTATATACCGTAAAATTCCGAAAATAAGCCCCTCCATGTATAAGCCACTCCAAATATAAGCCCCCCAAACTCGAAACGCAAAAAACCCTCCGTTAAATCGCCCCTCCAGATATAAGCCCCCCAGGGGGCTTGTACTTGGAAATTGCCCTCAAATACAAAGTAAGGCAAAGCAAAAACGTTAAATTTCCTTCCAACTATAAGGCTATCCCAATCGATTTTGAAACGCAAATTTCCCTCTGTAGATAATCCCCTCCAAAAAACAAGCCCCTCAAAAAGGGTCTTTGAAAAATATAAGCCCCAGGTCTTATTTTCGGAATTTTACGGTATTTGATTCTTAGGCAGCCTTCACACTTGGTGCTCGGACACGGTGCCCCAGCACGGTACTCGCTAAGGTCTAATGTGAACACACCCATTTTTCAAGTACCCACGCTAGAATTCTGGCACAGTGCCAGTACCCGAGTACAAGGTCCCAACCCGTGTGCACACAATTTTTGTAAGTTCCGGGCAGTCAACGGATTTGTTGTTGCTGCTAAGGTAATGTTTCACTTACTCATGTTTCAAAATGGCGTCTGGCAGGGCGAAATGAAGTAAATGGTACTCAAAGTGTGAACACAGTACCATTTTGAGCCGGTGCCCCCCACCCCCTAGGCACTGGTTCCCGAGCACCTAGTGTGGACAGCCCCTTAATCTAGAATCATGCTTGACATGAATCATTGGTGTTTCAAGAGTGGTGTGAACTGGTTATTAGAGTAAGATAGCAGTCACACTTAAATCTTTCGCATGGTTAACTTTGTCATATTTACTATGTGGTATAATTCAAATCACGATTGACTTTGGTTCGGTATTAAGATTTATTATACGTTTATAACTGATATAAAATACCGACCGAAAGTTGGCCATGAAAAGACATACAAGTAAAGCTAAGATTTGAGTTTAAATACCATCTTACTAGCCAAAGTTCTCGCGCACTTTAGTTCGTCAGGTATCCGGCACAGCATTTTTAATCGATATTTGAAACTTCAAAGCTAATATACAAAAAACAAAACGGTAATGTTTTATATAATATATTATACTGTCCTAGTTACCCATAAATATGTACCCCCTTAAAACATTCAATGTATCGAAAACTGCCAGTGTCACAGGCTAATAGCCGTACATTCCCAGTTTGATCACAAAAATAGATTTACTGGCCGCGTTTTTGCGTTGCTTTCCAAGAAATACTGTCAGTATCAAATTGCAAATAGTAAGAGATTAAAAAACC
>CALNXK010000191.1:192500-257500 GCA_942486035.1 Porites lobata
TCAAAACGTTTTTATTATTAGTATTATTCGTTAATTTCAAACGATTTTAATATATGTATGTAAAAATGAAACTATCTTGCCGCTTGTTACAGAGCTATCCGTACTGTAAAACGTCAAATGAAAAGTTATAACACTCACATGTCTATTAGTTCTTACAAATGATTTTGTCAATGAAAATCGACGACAAAAATTTCCGTTCTCTGGCTTAATTAAGAAGCTTGGGTTGCCAAAAAATGTGTTTGTAAAACACAACCGAGTCAATTATCGTACGTTAAATAAATCAAAGCATTACTTTAGTAAAATAGAATCTTAGGGTTAACTTCCCGTGGCTAGTGCCGGAAAAAAGATTGGGCGACCAGATTACTTCAAACCCTCTGGTTGCCTTCCCTTCGCCGTGCCTTATGAGCTTTGCGTTAGATCTCACGGTTTATTATTTCAGAATCAAGTCGCTATTAAAATGAAGCTGTTATAAGTCGGTTGTAGTTACTGATGTTCAAGAATTCCAAATGTTCCTGTTTCGGGAATCGTAGTTTCTCTGGGATTAAATCATTCTCGTTGAGTAAACATTAATTTATCACAGGTAAGTAAATGTACTTAATTTATAACATCGAACCTCGTTGCTGACGCCGTTTTGTGTAATGTCCCTCCGACTACACAGTAATAGATAGAAGATAGTATACTGTTCGATCGACATAATTGCAAATAATTTCATTCCTCCCGTCAGAATAGATTATAGGCCGTCATTAAAATGTTTCTCGGGTGGTAAACTTTAGCTTCTCGTAATATTTTCTGAGTCGGCAAAGGGTTTGTGTTTCATTTCCATTTTCTCTTTAGTAGCAGATATAAACCCCGCTCTCGTTAAGGTCTGGTTCTTGATCTTCCAATAATCCCACTCGAGTGATAGTTATTTTTCTTGCTATCGCCTTTCATAATTATGGTTGTGCGATCAATAAGGAGCGGGTTCTTTTTACAGTAGAGCCATGCCTTGAATACTATTTCGCGAGAAGTAACAGTTGACGTGTGTCTCCACGCGAGTAATATAAAGCCAACAAATGCGCGTCCGTATCTGGAAAACATCTTTATTATGTCAAGAAATGTCTTATTTACACGTCTCGTGATTCCCACGCCGGGTGTTTTTGGATGTCGGCAAGTGCGAAAAAAGTAATTACCGAGGATTTCAAAGTAACACCTCAGTCGTATGAAGGCGCGAATTGTGATCTCCCGTTTCAGTTAATCATAAGCCATGGGTAGATTCAATCTACCCTTAGCCTAATTTGCATATTTTTTTTTGGTGAGCAAAGCCCGTCATGGGTGCATGAGCTAGCGTCATCATTTTTCCGATGTCCGTTATTTTTTTGTTCATCTTGAGCTTAAGATAGTCACTGTTGCAGGGTTTGCAATGGAATTGTGATGCATTGAGCTGAGCAAGACGTTGAATGAGTTGTTGCTTGATGGACAAGATTTCTAAGTCATTTCCATCTTTTAGAGCTTTTTCAGCAAAATCAATACTATTCCGTAGCTGTGCGAGTGATAATGCGAGCATTTCCTCTTGGTTGCAAAGTGCCTTAAGCTTGGCTTGGCCTTGTGTTTTCACTTCAAGCTTTAAGTTTGCCCGCATTTCCTCTAATGCCTTTACCTGCTCATCAAAAAACACATCTACATCTTTGCTCACCCTGGTAATCTTTGCTTGAACGCGAGTTTCCATGGCTTTCACTGTTTCCAATCCTTCTTCAACGGCAACATCCTTTGCTTTGGTTTCTTGAAGAACGGCTTCAACAGCTTTTCTTTCTCTTTCAGCAACATCTACTACAAAGTTGTACTTGTGATCTCGATGATCAACAATGGTGCAGTCACGGCAGATGGTTTTCTGGCAGGTATCGCAATAGAGTTTCAATACCTCATCAGTATGCTTTGTACAAAAGGCTGGCTTGGCAAGGGCCTTTGATCCAAGCTTTTTTACTTCAGCTAGTGACAAAATCTGATGGCCAAGAAATGCATTGATTCTTTTATGCGCTGTTACACAATACTCACACATGAAAACTTTGCAATTGGTACAACGTGAAACAGCTGAGTCACCACTGTTGCAGTGCTCACAGACCAAGGGCTTTCCAGTTGATGTGACGCGTTTTTGAATGCTCAATAAGGTCATGAAATTGTTCACCCAGAAATTTGATTGCAGACTTCCGACGTTTCCATCGTCGATCTAAAAGCAAAAAACAGGAAATGTCTTGACTTCTAATCATCATATAATTTAAGCCAACATACAAACACTCGTGATGATTAATAGCAAGTAAGGGAGTGGTCATTATTTAGGATACTAGCAGCCTAGTCCCCAGGCGTTCTCTCTTGCAGCTCACAGTAGAGTCCAGGATTGACCGAGCCAAAAACGTCTAGGGACTAGGCTGGGTCTCTAGGATGCGAGGTCGAGTTTTTGGAAGGGACTAAGGAGTTTTGGAGGTTTCTGAAGGAAGGGGGGCTATTCATTGTACTGGGAATTTGAGGGAGTGGTTACACGTGGGAATGTTTTTAATCAGTCTATCCATGCTGCCTTATAGTGAGCGAAGTCAAGACGGTATATGACTGATAACCGTCTGCAGTTTACATTTGACAGCCTGAATATCAGTAAAATGAGTCTAATTGAAACAGAGCTTGTCAAACAAGTCAACAAAAAAAGAACACCTGATAAAAAAAAAAAACAAACAAACAAACAAATTTAACCTAAACAGACCCTATCATTCAAAAGACAGTCATTACATTTTTTGTGAAGCAACTAACCGTTGGTAGCACTGTAATTAACGTGCGGCTTAATAGTAACCATGTATGGAAACAATCATGCAATTTTCCACTAGAAATAAAAAGTTGTTTTTACAGATTGAAGTTCATTGAAGTTCATTTGAAACTTACTTTCACATCCTGCCTGCACTCAGGGCAAGTTATCACCTGGTCAGATCCTTGTTTTTTCACCAGCTTTTCCAGGCATTTTTTACAGTAAGTGTGAAGACATGGCAGAACCTTTGGTTCCTTAAACTGTTCCATGCAAACAGCACAAGTCAACCTCTTCCTTAACTCTACGGGCACAGAAGTGGCCATCGTCTCAGTCTTTAATGTGAAGCAAAATGACAGGGATTAATAAGAAAAGGAATTCAGTGAACGTACGTGTTTAGGAAAACTGTTTAGCTGTGGCCAACTGGTCGTGGTGCCAGTTAAGATCAAGATTAAGATTGGTTATCATTTACATGGACAAACCGGTCGGTCCACGGTTTGGGAAAATGGTAATCAAAATTCAGGACTGGTAAATTTCATCCCGTTATACTACTACATGAGAAATTTCTGCAATTTGATTGGCTCAGAGCAGTGGTATTTCAGCTTAATTTGAAATACCTACATGTGAAAATTACAAACCTTTTGCGGGTAGTAGTATAAACAAATAATAGCATGATTTGTACGTGATATTTGGCATAAATACCACTTATGATATTTCAAAATTGTCTCAAATTTCACTCGCCTAACGGCTCGTGAAATTACGTATAACAATTTTGAAATATCACTCGTGGTATTTATTCCAAATATCACTACAAATCATGATATTACCTATACTAATCGCGTTTACCATTTACACAAATCAGAGAGAGCAAGTATCCAAAATTAAATACTTAGGTATCTATATTGACAGCCACCTATCCTGGCATGACCGTATCGACTATGTTTTTGATAAAGTCAGTAAGAGTATTCATATTATGACAAAGATAAAAAGTTATCGAGGAAATCAATGTTTAACAAGTATTTACTATTCTCTTGTTTACCCATATCTCATATATGGTTGCTTATTGTGGGGAAATAATTATGATAACCATTATCACAGCTCCTACGTCTACAAAATAAATCAGTTAGAATAATGAATGACGTTCCTTTACGAGATCATATCACTCCTCATTATGTTCATCTAGGTTTATTAAAATTTCGTGACATTGTTAAAATTTATAATTGTTTGTTTTTATATGATTATGTCTCTGATAATAAGCCGTGTAATTTTCCATTATTTCTTGTATCTGAGCTACATAATTATTTTACACGAAGTGCATCTGCTCAGTAATTACACATACCCCACTCAAAAATTAATATTCGAAAGTTTTGCCCTACCGTTATTAGAAAATAATATTGGAACGATATCCCCCTTTCTATTCGCAATAAATCATCGAAAATCCTGTTCAAAAAGGCACTTAAAAAATATTATCTTGCTCAATATTGACTTGTGTGCGTGTTTGTGTTTTAATGAATAACAAAGCTATAATAGAATGTGGTCATGCAATCTTGTTAAAGGGCCATAATTAGTCTTACTATAATGTGCCCTTCTCCATTCTAACTTTTTTTTTGATTATTATTATGTACACGTAGTTTAATCAACCTTGTACTAATTAATATTGTTCAACTAATGTGTTATCTATAGGATGGAGTAAAAATACAAATACAAATACAAATACAAATACAAATACAAATACAAATACAATACAAATCAGTTCCATTTACCGAAACGACCGCGAAAGTCTGTAGCTGGTATCTAAAATGGAATACGAATTTCCATTTGGAATATTCCGTCCGGAAAAATGCTTCTACCTTTCATAAAATGTTCTGTTGCCCCCGAACATTTTCGGCTGGAACGACCCAAAAAGTCGTGTTCCATTTACTTTCCAACCGTATTTTCCGGAAACCTTTTTGTAAATGTTAAAAAAACCTAACACTCAACCTCTCAATGCTGTGAAATGCCTAACGTAGACCGTCACAACTTTTGTATGTTACTGTTTTGTACGGTTGGCTTTTTTCATGAAGTAGGACGCTTTCTTTTCAAAGTCTGTAATACTTCTCTACTGCATGCTTTTAATTCGTTTATTAACATTTATAATCTCTTAAAATAAGTGATAGAGATAATTGTTAACCCTTAAAACCCCTAAGATCAAAATTTGAATTCTCATTTGTTGCCCCTATTCATTTCCTACAGAAGTAGTGGGGAGAAGTTGATAAAATATCAAGCAAATTCATCTTGTGTGATCATGTCCGTAATTCTCATGACCACTCTGTTTTACAAAGCATTGATATTACAAGGAGAAATTTGATGCTGATCACTCTTAAAGCTTAAAGGGATAAGCAACAGCGACCATTCGGATTCTGCTTGCGAGTCTCCAGTATACTGTGGTTAGAACGTCCGATAGAACTCGGAGGTTCCGTGATGAGTTCGAATCTCATCTGGAGCTAGGAAACCTTTCTGCATGAGCTTTTGGATCAGGTTACATTAATTTCTCTTTCTTTCAAAATAGTCGAGTTACTACCCCGCCTTTCCTAGCGCCTACGCGGTTGGAAGTTCTAGCGCCACTCCGATCACTCGAGCGCCAAATCAAGCTTGATTTATCTTCTACGTTTTCTCAGAGAGAAAAAGGGTGTTTCAAGACAGTGTCACTACAAGTGAAGAAGAATACAAAGATATTTTAAGGCATAGTTGGGAAATGGTGTCTTGCAATGGAGTAATAATAGAAACTCATTTCCGATTCTTATCACAATATTATTATTCGGGCCTAGATTACAAGCACTGAAGCATTTCAGTTATCTTTAATTTGATATCCCGCAAGATGTTTTCCTGGCGTTGGGAAAGCGGTCATCACCGTAAAATAAGAGTATTTGGCCTCAGATCTTAATTATAATATCACGCGTGCAAGGAAACGGAGGAAGTCGGCCACGAAGAAGAATGCGGATCAAGAATTTTTTCCACCCAGCTCAATCACATCAGTCCACTCTTTGTTGCATGTTACGCGTACCTGATCATGAAAAGCATGAATAAAAATGATGTATTTCGATTTTCTTCAGGCTACCGACAGAAGTTTGCATTTCATGGATGGACTCACTTTGTCACTTTTTGCATCGGCTGCCCAAACCCTAATGCACCGTTTAATCGCACAGATTATTCTTCCAATAAAATATATCCTAATAATTGAAGCTCTCTTAGAGGAAACCACAGCCACTTATCAATATATTATCACATTTCATTGAATGAGGTATAATGGAACAAAAGGATCTGTCCGTTGTGACTGAGATGAGATGGAAATAATTAGCCAGTTTTTTTTACAATTTAGCCTACTTCTCGCTTTTCTTTCGAGCTGTATTTTTCTTAGAAGAAATGAAATGTGCCTTTTGTCGATATTTGTTCGCTGACCGCGAAAAAAGGATAGTTAAGGATAGTTATTTACACTGAAGGATCAGTAAATATTGGGAAATATATAAGTCTCAGTCTAATTACAAACAAAATAGGAAACTAGTGATTCTGAACAAATACTTTGTTCAACTGCCAGCTGTATTTCTCCTGCGTTTTGGCCTAACTGATACACTAACACCTGTGTGGACACCTTCGAGATTTTAATTACACTTCGGAGCAATATGATGAGTAGTTCAATGCGGCAGAGGCCAGAGCCAGCGCCCATTCAGAAAATAGAAACTACAAAATTTCAGATTCATTTTCAGTAGAGTTTGACGAGACTTCGAATGAATAAAGTACTAACCATTTTATAGTATTTAGAGAACATAAAAGCGACATACCTTAAAGACTTTAAGCAAAGTTCTTCGAGAATGAGATCTAGACGCTCTGATTCGAATGTACACCTTGACGCGCGGAATGTTATGGTCGAGTAGCCGTAAATTTTCCGGGAATTAGATGAACCCCGTGCCGATGGCGTTTACAGCTGGAAGGTGCTAGAAAGATCCAGAAAGGTCAGAAAGAGGCAAGTAAGGCTACAAGAGGAGGAATTGGGGGCAAGGGGTTGCTCACTGAAAAAGCAATATACCTTCCAATCTTGTTGCAATTAGTTTACGAGGAGCGCACTGATATGACTTCAGCAAAAAGGCAAAAAGCTTATCCGAGTAAGGGCCTAAAGCTGACGATCCATCTATGGCAAAAGACAGAACGTTTAAGGGGGGATTAAAGTTGATTTTTTAGGGAATTAGGGTTGAATTGAGAATGAAAGAAAGAAGGATAGAAGAGGGTATACTCGTAAACCAGTTAGTCTGCTATTTGGCTCAGGGCCACCTTGTTGTGCTGGCGGACTGTCTGGTCTTTGTCTATTAATTATTCACTTCAAATTTTAACTTTTAACTACCGTCAAATCCAATATTTCTCATCCTCTAACTTTTAACATTTACCTTTCAAACTTTTATTGATTACAAATATTCTAATAATCACCAAATAATTCTCAAAAACTCATCGTTCCAAGAACTTCAGGATGAGTGATTTATTTTTAAAATCGAATGACATTTTGACGAGATTTTCAAGGAAAAGTGCTCACGTATAATAGAAACAGGGCGTTTAACTGTACCCCCCATAACAGTAGTCATAAGAAAACAAAACAAAAAACAAAAATCGTATATAGCGTTTTCAGCTAGCAGCCAGAAACCCGATATAGCAGGAGGATTTTGCAGATGGACAACACTTTGTTGTTCTCTTTAAAAAATAATAATAATATAAAAAAAAAAAACAGAAAAATGAAACTATTATTTAACGACTGGTTTTGTGAGATAGGAACTATGCTGCTCTTCAACAGGTTTTGATTTAAAATTTGGGTTCGGGCCCGAAAAGTTTCCGGGCCTTTCCCAAGCAAAAGATTAATTGCTAACAAGGTTGACCTGACCCAACCTCTTCCCCAGGTTGGAGGTTCACCTGCATCTCGGAGCAAGGATGGTTGACCGTCTTGACCGGGACTACCTTATGCCATATGCACACATGACGCCTTTTCAGTCGAAAAGAATTTCCATTTTTGTTTTGTTTTTTTAGCGACCAAGGAGACTGTAGCTACTCGACCAGAATTTGCTAGGCCAAGAGGTATGTTTCCATTTATGTGCAACATCTCGGCTGGCGTGTTTAGGGGGGTTGATAAGCTTCAAATTCGCACTGCAGTGAGGAAAATATAGGCAAAGGAAAAGAGAAAAAGCAAAGCTCTCTCACGTCTAGTTTTAAGATAGTTTTTGAGCAACAAAAAAAGGTCGACTGGTAAGGATTTTAGCAGCAACAACGTTTAAAAAATGCAGCTGGATTTAAGAAGAGTGGGGTTTTTTTTGAAAAAAGACATTTTAATGGAATTGAAAGAAGCCAACAACGAAGGCATGCAGGAGACTATTCACTGAGGATTCTGAAGATTGTTTTCATGGGTTTTGTCGTTATTTTAAGTTGCAGTTTGGAGGCAAGAACAGTACCCTGTTTTTCACTTCCTCACCTACCCCTTTTTATGCCAGCCACGCAGGCTATCAACATCCTTACAGTGACCAGCACCTCACAAGAACTTTCTTTTCACATAAAGATCATGATCAAGAACAAAAGAAAATAATGATCACCAACTTATGAAAAAATTGTTGTATTCTTACATTGGTGAGATTAAGCATCGCATTTACGGCAAACGGCAAACGTAGAATTTGTACCACGTGACCAAGTTTCCCCTTTACTTGTCGCTTACTTTGCATTATAACTACACGAAAATCGGTAGAGTCATACCAATTATCTCCATAAGAATTGTTTTAAGCTGTTTTTCTCATATTCAAAAATGCCTCAACTTGAATCTCACGTTTGCCATTGTCCGCAAACGCGATGCTTAATCTCTCCTATTATTTCTCAGTAGTACAACAGCACGTTATGGAGAAAAATGGGAAGAGTAATTATGCCTGTTGATAACAGGGCTAATTCCACGGTAACACAGTCTACTAAATGATAAGGGTAAAATGATTTTCATCTCGTTTGTCATGACTACTATAAGGTGAAATGACGGGATAAACGTCTCCTTTCACACCTGTAAAGACTTCTGCCTCTCGATGTCGATGACTGTAAATTATAAGTGTACTCGTGTTATAATTGAGATAAATAGAAAATATGTCTCCATGCTGCAAGGAAGTGATAGAGCACTTTGCCGGCGCGTTGTCAGAACGTGAGCAAACTGTGTCGCGATATCTTAGGCTACCCTTCTTCCTCATCTTCTAATATCCTGACTCTTTCTTCCCCTGACATCGCCCCGTGCAGCTTTGGTCACTGCATCAGCAAAGGGTAGTTCATCAACATATTTCGTACAGGTAACTCCAATTTCGTAATCAAATGCAGAACGTGTTTCATTTACACGTCTCAAACACTTCACTTTCCAGCAATGTTTTCCTTCCTCTTGTCCATCCTGTTTTGAAGATGAAGTTAATTGACCAAACTCTTGCCATGACTTCACTTCTGGCTTCACTGTCCACGTAAAAGGACAACCAGGTACATCCTCCCCATCGACTGTCAATGAGAGAGTACAAAGTCCATCAGTCTCTGGTCAATATGAGAACAAATAAGAGTACGCACCATTGTCACGTACAGGTAGTATTTGGTTTCTATCGACCTCTTTGATTATGGCACAAACAGAATATTTGGTCCCCAGTTCTGTGGGCCCAACAGTTCCATTTTTTTTAGCAAGCACAAAGTCCACAGGCTGCCCAGCCAATGTCTGGAAGAGCACGCCTTCCTCACCTCCTACCATACTCAACACAGTTGAAAGTGTCAGCAGAGGTGCGGACTAACGTTACCATTTTGTCAATGTCCCCCATTATTGTTCTATCCAGTTGTAGATTACGGGGTCATTTTCATGGGGTTTGCACTGGACTTGTAATGCATAAAGATGAGCTAGACGCTGAACAAGTTGCTGTTTCATTGCTAAGAGCTGTATATGATCTCCATCTCCCAGTGCCTTTTCAGCAAAATCAGCACTACTACGAAGCTGTGTCAGTGAAAAAGCAAGCTCTTCCTTTTGGCTCCAAAGAGCCTTAAGTTTCACTTGACCTTGTAATGTAATGATGAACTGCAAAAACTTCAGAATCGTGCAGCCCGTGTCCTATTAGATGCATCTTATGATTCTAACTCTGAGAGTTTACGTGAGATACTCCAATTGAAGGATGTAAGACACCAGCTGTTATTCGATCGTGCAGTAACGGTTTTTACTCACTGAATGATCTGGCTCCGGAATATTTATGTTTCATGTTCATTCCCAGAAATGAGTTTGTGAACTATCCTTTACGAAATCTTGAGAATAACCTGGTTGTTCCTCATACACGAACTAATCGTGGCAATAAACGAAGTTTTAGTTACAGCGTTGCTCCATTATGGAATAGTCTACTTCCTCAAGGGCGGATCCAGGATTTTTTTTTTAGGAGGGGGTGCACTCGTCTCTTGCTCTACTTCAACACCAATAAACCAAGTATTTCTTTTTTTGCAGAATACCAGTTGTATTAGAAAACCGCAGGTCATCTCAGGGGGTGGGGGGTGCGCACCCCCTGCACCCTCCTCCTAGATCCGCCCCTGTTCCTCTGGATCTTCGCCATACAGGAACCCTAAACTCATTTAAAGCAAAACTCGGCAATGCTACAATTTCTATCTCACGGCGTCCATGTAAAGCAGAGTCATGTTTTATTTATCATTTTAACTAAGAAGTTTTCGATAAGATTATAGAGCTTAGTATTTATATTTTATAATATTTATATATATATATATAGTATTTATCAATAATAATTATGTACCAATATTAATCATTTGTTTCTTTTTAAACCTGATGGAATTACCGTGACAAAATAAAGTTTGATTGATTGATTGATAGGAAGTCTGCAGTGGCAGCCAACGACTGTTTCTAAAAAAGGAAACCTAAAGTTTTCGGATTCAAAACTGTGATGGAGAGAGGAATCAGAAAAAATTCTCACTTTCGATTCGTACTACGTACGTTAAATTGCATCTAAAATTTTCGGAGAATAATGCTATAGCCCTTGTACTTGTTTTCGGAAAGACTCAGCAAGTTCCCCTAGGATGGCCATCTAGAGATCTTAAGTTACTCTGGATATCCTAAAAAGTGTTTTTAGTGTATTTAGGAGGAAACTGTCGTTGAATGCCCCTGTCTGATAGGAAGTACACCTGCTTCTCCTGTAATTAAAGATCTTTGCCTAGATCGCTATTGACTTTTTTATCGACAACGTCTATGTCCGTTATGTGCGTATCGGAAGCTTTGTTTTCCGGCAAGAGTAATGGTACACCAATGGGCACTAACAGCGCACCAGCTATCCAGTTAAGCAACACTTTTTTATACATCGACGATTTATTCAGCGTTAACAATGAGGAATTTGGAAATGACATCAACACAATTTACCCTTCGGAATCGGAACTTAAGGACACCTCCACATCAAAACGGATGTGTGTTACCTCGACGCAAGATTCCAGCTTGGTGACAACAACTCACCTTTCTATGTAAGCATCTACGTTAAGATACGATAAGAGAGATGACTTTACATTCCGAATGGCCAATTTTCCATATATGGACAGCAACATCTCCACCAAACTGGCCTATAGTGTTCATCAGCATATCTAAGCTGGTGAGGTATATGCCAGGATTTGCACGACTCCAAGTTGGACTTTGTCAATGGACTTCGCCACCTTTAATCGCGTCTCAAACAACAAGGCTTCAAATCCACTCTACTACTCAAATCCCGGGGGGAACACTCAAGGGAAGTTTGGGTAGAGGTGTGCCGCCGAGGCCTTCAAACCCCGACCCTGTTTAAGACAAAAATTGCTCATTTCGCTACCCTGTTTAAGACAGGAGACACTACTTTCTGACCCTGGTTTGTTTTGTTTTGCGTACAGAATTAAGTAATTTTCCACTCTAAAATCGTGGAAATAGATATTTAGGAGAAAAGGTATTGATATTGCAAATGTAGACCGCTCATCGCAAGTTTTCACTCTCTTTGAAAGGTTCCAGTTTTCAGTTTTTCTTTAATTGATTTTAAGTTTGAGATTCCAGAGGACGTAAACGAGGACTCTGGGAAACGACGTAGAGATGCAAACATTCAAAACCAACATTTCGGAACAGCACGAACGAAGTGGTTATATTTCAATAACCCGCATTCGATAAATTAAAATTCTAACATCATGACTCCGAGGCTTTAGGGTCAAAATGGCAAATAATTCACCACTTCATTGTCTCGCAGTTCCCAGAAGAGACTTGAGCACAAAGAAACCAAACCAAATATAGAAAAATGACCAGAAAGCCTCGGAGTCATGTTAGAATTTTAATTTATACGCGAACGTGGGCTATTCTGTGCTTGGGGACTATTGCTGGAAAAGATACTGTGTATATCAAAGAAAGTTTTATCCGCACCCCTCCGCAAGGCTCTTCTCTACCGCCTGTATGCGTGGATGTCCATTAGAAAAAAGTTAAGTCATCACAAAACGAGGGGAATGCGTTATCCGTCTTGGATTAAGATGATACCGATCCCGAGGGATACGCGGGATTCACTTTCAAATCTTTTCATGTAGCCTTGCGTTTTGGGTTCCCGAACAACCTTCTTCTTTGAGAGAAGCACCAAAGAGGACAGAGAGAGACAGAGACAATTGTCCAGTTTACACATTTGCAAATCCCGTGCGTTTCGTGGCTTTTAATTAATCCAACCAGTTTAGAGTGTTCGGCAGAAGGAAAGATGATTCAAAGAGAGGTAGTATGGAACATTTCTGTCGTGATCATGGCTTGGTTTCGTGGTTTGAGAGGAAATCTCGCAGGTTTAGAGCAAACGCTTGTATTTTTTGTTTTGAAGAATCAAACGAGGCAGACTTCATGAAAAGCTGCTGGTGCGTCGTACATCACTGGGTCCAGCGAACAAAGAGTTCAAAAGATGATTATTTTGATTCGTTGAAGAAATGTATTTTACTGTCCCCCAAGGCAAGTATAAAATGAATTTACAGAATGCTTGCTCTGCTACACTTTTTATTAATTTCTCTCAGGTTGTACAACTTGACATGCTCACGCCAGGCTGGTTCTCTCTGACGTGAGCATATTTAAGCTTCATTTATCTTGACTATGACACTGAAAAACCTCTAGAAATTAAGTCTTGCCTTAGTCTACCGGCAGTAAAAAAAGTGACGCGAAAAACGCGGTCGCGCACGTCTTATTTTTGCTTTTCTTGCTTTCAGTTTACGTCCCTACTCTGTTAATATTTGCAAGCCTGGCATAGGCTAACCGGTAAACCGATCTTTTTTTTAAAAAAGTACAACTCTAAATTATCTGTAACCTAAATTATACCTACTTGCTTTTACCCTTATGTGCTTTAAATTTCTTCTGTTTTTGTTCGCGCTTAATTAGTGGCTGACAAAAATCAAAAGACAGGTTATGGACAAAACAATTTTAAACCTTGGTTAACTAAACACCCAAAGTGTTTGGGAGTATTCGTAAATAAACGTGTAGACACAAAATGTCGATCTTAGAAACTCAGTACGTACAAAGCTAAATCTTCTAGTATTCTACTGTTCCGCAATATCAGATAACAATACATAAAATCTAGCTGAAATGTCTGAAACGCTACCTACTAAATCAAAAAGTGCAATTGTGAGCTTTTAATAAAAATACACATTTTTACTCTACCCCGTACCAGAGACAGCTAGAATAAAAAAAATACCGTAAAATTCCGAAAATAAGCCCCTCCATGTATAAATAAGCCCCTTCAAATATGAGCCAAAAAACCGGTAACGCAAAAAACCCTCTGTTAAATCGCCCCTCAAATATAAGCCTCCCGGGAGCTTGTACTTGGAAAATTGCCCTCAAATACAAAGTAAAACAAAGCAAAACGGTAAATTTACCTCCAACTATGAGGCTAGCCGAATCGATTTTGAAAAGCAAATTTCCCTCCGTAGATAAGCCCCTCCAAAAATAAGCTCCTCAAAAGGGCGCTTGAAAAATATAAGCCTCAGGACTTATTTTCGGAATTTTACGGTAGATCGTCTGACCGTTTTCTGACCGTTTTTTCACATAAGGGAGTTTTAGTTAAGCAACGGACGGCAACGGTAACAAGAACGTCACTGAAAAAGCAATAGGTTTGATCAACAAAACGGCCAAAACTAGAAGTCTGCACGTGCCTCACGCTTTTTTGAAAATTTCTTTGCCGTCCCTGCACAACTACGACGGGAAATGAGTAAATTTTAAGTTTACTTGAGAACGGGAAGAGACGGCAAGGCGATAAATTCTATCATCTCTGTCTGAACTCAGGCCCGGTCCCTTCTCTTCAGCTCCAACCTAATTCCCTTCTTTTAAGAAACTAGGTGACTTGGGATAATCTCCAAAAAGTTTAAAGGATGCGAAGTCTATTTTTCAGCGATGTTTTCTTGGACGTCGCCGTTGTCGGATCGTAAGATCCCTACAGTTATATATTGTGATACTAAAATGATAACAAAACGATTAACTAGAATTGTTAAGAAAAATCTTCACTCACACTCTTATTAAAGTAGCGGAACCACCTCAATTTCATAAATTCATCTAGCACTCTATGCCAAGTTACTGCTTTAGGCGACCGCGACAATTGTCCTAAAGCTAAGAAAATTCGGAGCCTTTTCTTTCAAAAATTCAGGGAAAGAAGTTTGTTTCTTCTTTTGTAATGTGAATGGAATTATCTAGTATGACCATTCACGGGAATCATTCAATTCCGGAATTTCGCAACAACAAAAAAAAAGATCACTGAGATCACTGAGAATCTGCCAAGCAGTTCTTCTTTTCTAACGTGAATGGAATTATCTAGTATGACCATTCACGGGAATCATTCAATTCCGGAATTTCAAAAAAAAAAAAAAAAAAAAAAAAAAAAAAGATCTAAAGTCGTCACATATTTTAGAATCTCTTTCTTAGATTCTCCAAACTTTCTCAAGATTTGTACCTTTCACAGTTTAAAACCAAGAGAGGATAAAGGGGGCAGGTAATTCGTCTCGAGTTATTTTTAAGACCATAGATCCCAAGGGGAATTAGACAACAGCCAATCACATAGCGCGAATGTGCTCCGCGTGGATGACCCACGTTCAGAGCCACGGGTCCTTCACGAATTGACGCAGAAAAAAAATGGCAGAAGACGCGGAGAGCGCTATTTGTTTTGTCGACGAAAACGACTAAAGAGAGATTTCTGCTAAAGCTGTGTCAGCGAAACGGAAATTACAAAAGAATCGCCCTTCCTTTCTTGTATAGAGCTAACAGTACAGCAGGGAAATCCTTAACACACTGAATATTCTCTCAGGATCATTTATAATTTACAGTTTAAAGAGAGCAATTTCTGGTTTGATATTTATTCTTTTATTAGTCTTTTATTTTTCAACAAAAATAACACTTGGCGTCCTACTTGCTTTATTATACAAACGAACGGTTTCAATAGACCGGCGAAATTTCTCATTTTATTAAAGCACTGAGGTTACGACAACTTCGAGTTAAACTGATTTCACGGGTTGTCAAAGAGTCCAGCGATTCCCTTTTCCCGGGTGAGCACCGACTCATTTCGCTTCAATATTCAGAAATGCTCTCGAACTCTTTACGCCTTTCGCCCGACATGTTTTGCACGGCGTTTGGTCATGCGAAAACCTCCACGAAGCATCCACGCAGCGCGCGAGGTAGCTTTATCCCGATTCTAAAAATAACTCGAGACGAATTACCTATGGAATAGGGAGTATGGGGGATGCCTTATCTGTCCCCTTTATCCTCTATTGTTTAAAACATAATGAAGAAAAACGCGAGAAAAAATAGTTTTCGACAACTTTAAAAAAAAATCCGCAAATCCGCCCTCCTTACTTCCATGCTTAGATGTTCCTATAAGCCCGTGAAGATGGACTCTAAGCCGGTGTCTAATTAAATAACGAAACAGCTTTTTTTTTTCCAATTTGTTGTTTTCGGACAACGAACCTTGCATAATTGCTCGTTGAAAATCATGACAATGTTACTGACAGAACTTTAAAAAAAGCCAAGCAAAGCAGAAACCCGTCTATGTATAGTGTGTGTGTGTGTATGTCAGCGAGAGCCGAAGCACTTGGGCAATATTTGGCGACCTGAGCCATTTGAACGCAAACATGCAGATCACGCTCGGTCACTCACAACTACCCCGGGATATTGGAGAGAACCTACTGAAGAGCAAGTCTTGGATACCGCTCGTCTCCATACCCAAGCTGCCACATGTCACACCTAATAATAGGAGAGAGATTATCCCCTTCAATCCCTGCAAAGATTTCAGTTTGTTTGCTTCGAACATTGTAGATTGTAAGTTTCTTTGACTCCAGATTAAGGAATACAATGAACACATCATTATCTTCAACAGAAGTGATTGAGGGAATTTGACCATCTGATCGACTGGTCTTTGGTTGCTTGCGTGAACTGTGTTGCCAGGCCCATTTTGTTCGTTTTTCGCCTAAAAAACGTGGGTAAGAAGTGATCCCTATTTCTAGCTCACATTTGCTCTCGTCACTAAAACATGTTAACTTGACTTTCCAGCAGTGCATGCCTTCCTTTAGAGCTGGAAGCTGGGTTACGGGATCATACAGTGATCCCTTTTTCCCCTTTCTGCGTTTGGCACTCTTTGCTTGCGGTGAACTGAATCCATCTGGAAGCTTTGAAGTTACATTCCATTTAAAGGGACTTCCAAAAACCTTTTGCCCTTGAACTTTGACTGACAAAGTCACTTGTCCTTCTTCCACGGGATGATATAGGAAACTGTAAGACCCATCTCCATTATCACGTACGGGAACTGGGGAATTTGCACCTGTAAGATCTGGCTCAATAGAGAAGGATATTACGGCTTCCACTTGATGGCCTCCTTTAGGTTTTTTCTGACCTTTTCCGTCTTTGACAAGTAGCAACAAACCAACTTCTTGTCCAGCCAAGGTATGGTACATCACGCCTTCCTCTCCCCCCACCATGCTGACAGTGCATTTCTGGGGATCAAAAGGAACACAACACACACTTACTATTTCCCCCATGTCCAAAATGGTTTGGTGCACTTGTAGCTCTAGATAGTCATCCTTGCAGGGTTTACAAGTGGTCTTTGATGAATTCAGCTGGTCGAGCTGCTGGACCAGTTGCTTTTTCATGGCCAAAAGCTTAACATCATCTCCATCTTGTAAGGCCTGATCAGTAAAGCTGATGCCACTTCTCAACTGAGCCAAAAAAGAGGAAAGCACATCTGCTTGGTTCTCTAGCTTGCTGACTCTTATTTGACCCTCGGTGGAAACTTCATGCTTAATATTTGCACGGTAGTAATTCAGTGCTCTCACCTGCTCATCATAAAAAGCATCAACTTCTTTGTTTACTTCAAAGACTCTTTTCTGGACACCGTTTTTCATGGTCTGGACTGCTTTAATACCATCAACAACTGCATGCTCTTTGACTTTGGCTTTGGCAAGAAAACCTTGAATGATTTCTTTTTCTTTTTCGGCAACATCTGTCACAAAATCGTACTTGTGTTCACGGTGATCAACAATGGTACAATCACGACAGATTGTTTTCTGGCAGGTGCTACAGAATAATTTCAGTGTCTCACCTTTATGTTTGGAACAAAACGATGGCTTGACAAGGGCCTTTGAACCAAGTTTCTTCACTTCTATCAGAGATAAAATCTGATGACTCTTGGTGGCATTGATTCTCTTATGCGCTGTAACACAAAACTCACACATGAAAACACTGCAGTCAGAGCAACGTGAAACTGCGGAGTCGCCACTGTCACAGTGTTCACAGTTCATTGGACTCCCTGTGGCTGACGCACTATCTTGCATGCTTAATAAGGTCATGAAGTTGTTCACCCAGAAATTTGGTTGCAGCTTGCTTGCATCTCCATCAGGAACCTATGAATTAAAACACGCTGGGTTAGAACAGTACTCAGCAAAACCTTTAATGGAACTTCCAAATAATAATCATTATAATATATTATATAAATATGGCTGTTTACCGGCCCTTTTTCCCCGCAAAATTTTAGTTTAGTCAAACAACGTCAGGTGTATCCAATTGAAGTTCTTTTGTTTTATTGCTATCACTGCACACAAGAGCATATAACCCCAAAGCGCCTAACTTCCACCGATCTGTTTAGAACTATGCTGAGGTCTTTTAGCCGTCCAGTCAGATCGAGAGGCATGGATTTCTTTTTCACCCAAATATGGAATCAGACGATTGAAGGCATTGTGCTTAAGTGATTGCTTCATGACTGCTAATTATTATATACACCTATTTCAATTAAGGTTGCTTCTGAGAAGAGTGATGCATGATCCATGGTTCATAGCCCGCGGTGCATTTATTGTAGCAAGTCTTTATTATGTGTCCGCAACGAGCCTTGAAACGTAGAAAGCAAACGCTGGTAACGCTTCTATGCTATAGTCAGCAGAACATTAAGACAATGTATTTCAAAACACTGAATCCCAGGCTTTTTAATTTAGGCAGTGATTTGAGGTTAGGTTTTTCTCTGTGGTAATATGCAAATGCTGCAAATTTTCAACGAGTTTGCTTGGCTCATGCACGTGGGAATTTTGGATGGAGTTAAAAAAAAAAACAAATTCAAGGCGTTTGTTGAACAACAATCAATAACTTAACATTACGTGTTTATCTATTTTCGAGGCAATTTTTTTAAAACTGAATAAAAAAAAATAATAGCGTTGATTTGCTTTATTGAAATAACCAGCATTCTGGCCCATGCAAAAATGCAGCTTAATCAGGTGGTAAAACCCTATTCATTTAATGTTGTTAAAAGAAGAGGCTTCTAATTTTTTACTATGAGATTTTAAAAATGAAATTTTTCAGCTCGCTCATGCTTAAGAATTTTAGCAGCCATGTGACTTGAAAGCTCTCTTCAACACCTTTTCACAAATGGTCTCCATTATTTCAATGAACGTGAACACGATTAAACTTCCCGCCACAAAAGGGTTTACCATAGTGCACTGCAGGCTATGAAACATGGTTCACAGGAGCAACCTTAATTGAAATAGGTGTATAACAAACCAGTATGAAATTCAATGTTCCAAGTGCCGCTGTTACCCAATATGACACATTGAGCTGTTCACCATTTCTTTTGTAACGTAAGTGAAAGAGAAAAATGTTGAATGGGTTATTCCAAAAAAATCCACCCCCCGATGAAAGGCATATTTTTGGACCCCCCTCCCTTCCACCTGGATTTCCAAAACTGCTCGAGCACCCCCCCTCCCTTCAGGATTTCCAATTTCAAAGACCCCCACCCATCTGGAATTCCATAAAATTATTACACTCAATGTAGAAGATTCTTTAAGGCACTTAGCTGATCGGTTTATTAAATAAAAATTTCAATTCTGACCGAATTCTGTGTTTGTTGTGAAAATTAATTATATTTTCATACCTTCTTGAAGAGGCTTCACATTTTGCAAATAAGCCCACATTTGAGTGAACTTCTCTTTTTTTCTAGACCAGGCAAAATATACGGCAATGTATACAACATTACAGCTCAAAACTATAGCTATGTATTTGAATAAAAGGTTCTGAACTTTGTAAAGAAAAAATGACTATGGAACTAAGAAAATGGACACTTGGTGGGATATTACATGACGCGCTATACCACTGACCCAGTATGCAGAGTATGGCAAGTGCACATGAGCCTTTTTTTAAAAAAGATTATAGCGCACACCACAATTGTGGCATTGCAGGCCGCAGGGTTGCACCCAAGAGATTTGCACCTGACCCAGTACAGGGGCGTAGCCACAATATTTTTGCCAAATCTATCCTAACCTCTCAGTTTTCCCACATCATTTCCACATCCCTTGCTTAAATTTTTGCATTCTCATCAGTATGGTGCATGAGGTTATACACAAATCAATGGACTGGTAGTTGTTTGTAATCTTGTTCGTAGCCCTTCTTTTGGGAGAACTGAACGGTGAAATATTAACACACTAGGGAGGTCCGCGGGGCATGCTCCCCCGAGAAAATTTGAAATTAGGCCAACTAAGACAACTGGAAATGCACCTAAACCTCGCATCCTTCTAACACTTAGCCTCTCTATGGGCATACACCGTACCCGTATTCTGCATTGCTGGATCCAGACCTTGAGATAACGGGGGGAGGGGGGGTTGGGGAAAGGCTGGTCTCCAAAAAAAAATTTTTTTGGCCCTTCGAGCCTCAGTTTGGTCTAAAATTAAGGGGGCGCGGGCCCCTCTCCTGGATCCGCCACTGTTCTGGTACAACAAATCATATTGCACGTGGTGCACGTGGTTAAATCTGCATACACAAGATCTCGTCGAGTTCTGCCATATCCTGCAGACTGGGTTATCGCACAGTAACGAAGCTCACGAAGGCGAGCCCATGGATGGAAACTTAAAATAAATGTGGTAAGAGGTCTGTAGTTTGAAAGAATAGTAGAATTTGAAAATGTAAAGCATTTTTTTGAAAACTTACCCACTGAAGCAGCTACATGTCTGAATCGAAATCTACGCGCTGTTGTCTTATTAGCACCGGTTAGGAGATGGTAACTAGTTGAGATTACTATATACACCGGGTCGTGTTTCAGAAGATAGATAAGATACCCATATAATCCCTTTCCTGTGTTTTTCGAGGGAAAATTAGTTTTGACAATCTTTGTACTCGGTAGTGTTTTCAAGTCATTACGCAGCATACCCACGTACGGAATGATTGATTTTTCTCTGGTAACTAAGTGTGATCGGTAGGAATCGATGGCAGGTCATATATTGTATCTGAATATATCCCTAGTAAGTTCGAAGTGTTTATTCGAAATTTGGCTATTTGACAAGGGTGGGATGGACGATAAAATAGCCATGATTGCTATGCGCAGGAGAATTTTCAAGAAAAATGTTCCAACTTCTAACGCACAGCAAAGCTGCATAGCATCGCTAAATCTGTGCAGCAGATTCGTTGTCCATATACCCATACGGGTCTTTGAAGAATGTACTTTACAGTAGAAACTATGAGGTCAGAAGGGGACTGGCCACGAGTAACCACGAGTAACCAACTTTGTTCTTAAAAGATAATTAGATTTATTTTCTTTTATACTCATCGTGGTTACTCGTGGTTACTCGTGGAAATTCCTCCTAAAGAGCAATTTTAGCCATTATAACCACTTTAATGCCTAGAAATCTATTAAGTTTCCTATCCTTTTCACTTTGTTCTTTGTTTCGATGCGTTTCGATAAAGGAGAGAATAAGAAATGGTGAGCGACGCGCCTCATTGCACGATGTCAAGGCACGGTTAAGCGTGACACGAAATGTCACGCACTGAAAAAAACGAAATCGCCTTATCCTAATTGTTCTAAAATAGGTATGATGAAGTCCAACACAGCAAATAAAAAGCCACCAGGGTCTTACATCCCAGCATAAAGAAATGAATTCAATTACCTTTCTAAAGGACGTACGGCCACTTTTGAGATTCAGACAATCGGCGACAAAATTGTTGAGACATTGTACTTAAATAGGGTAGTTTCGGAGAACAAAGGAATCCGCACCCCTCCCCTGTCCCCTCTATTCAAAGTTGGGGTGTTTGTTGTTTTCTATAGGCAGCTAGAACAAGGGCACAACATTGCACGGAGGGGATAGGGGAAGAAAACTATATTTCCTCCTTTTGAAGTTAATAAAACGTAAAAAAGCCCAGTTTTGGGCGAAGGGTCTCAACTCATTTTGTCGCCGATTGTAGCTGTTGAAACACGAATGAAATCGAAAGTAACCCCTGAGGATGTATTTTTAGGTTCAGAGCCCCCCTCCCATCTGGATTTTCACAGCCGTTAACCCCCACCTTCCGTGAGATTTCCCAGCATGCCTTCTGTCATGGGGGTGTGGATTTTTTGGAATAGCCCAATCTGCTTTTCTGGTTATCGGGAAAGGATATGGCACTTTATTGTCTTCAGCACAAGCTGTAGCAGTACAACTAGCTCCGCTATTTCTTGCAACAACTATTTGCTTACTATCTTCAGGGGGCACCCAACGTCAATTTTCGGAAAATATCTGTTCGGAAAACGATTTTAGATCTAGAATTTTCAGAACATTTGTTGTAAAATTTCTTACTTACCTGCCTCTCCTAGGATTTTCGAACATCTAAAAAATGGTATAAGTGCTCATTTTTAACGGATTTTTACCCTAAAAAGGTCACCTAGAATTTTCGGGAGCCTTTTTTCTGGCTGAAATTTTCGAAAAGGTTAGTTATGATCCCTATAATTTTCGGATCACTAGACTTTCAGCTAGGAAATCCGAACAGATGAAAAATTTTTAGGAGATAAAAATATGCCTATATCTACCGTTTAAATACTAAAATACGTTTAACAATGCTATGTCTAAGTGGTTTTGAACTATATTCTCGTTGGGTGCCCCTGTATCTTGACGTGGAGTAAGTGGTTGTCCTAATCTCCTTTTGGATTGCCAAACTGTTTTGGCCGGTAAAGAACATAGCTTCCTTACTATCTCCCTGAAGAAGGAATAACTAAAACTGAGCGGTTTTTTTGAAATATAATAAATTTTTAGCTTTTGTCGAATTTGACTGCACAATACAAGCCTCATCATTACCCTTCACAGCTCCAAGCACGAAGGTCTTGTATGTCACACGTAAGCTTTTTATTTGCAACTCAGATATGAAAGATAATTCCATAATTATTAGGAAGTAAATTTTGATTGGTTCCTTATAAAACCCCAGCATTGGAATAGAGTTATATGCTTCTGGTGGATTATAAGTATGCTTCTGATTTACATCAATAAATATAACCTGAGATCAGGCTCTATTTTCGTTTCTCCTTGTAAACATCATCCTGGCAGGCCGCAAGGCGTCTATGTAAGAGAGAATGTATCAGAACTGCTAAAATTGGGCCTGATCTGGGGTTAACTTGATTATCATTATCATCATCGTCATCATCATTACTGAGTGTAGTCCCAATCTTTCCAAGCTAGAGAGAATGGGACACAACCAGCTGAAATAAAAAAATTGACCAAAAAAGCCTATTCATTTTAAACCGTGTTTACACGTGCTAAAAAATCAGTACGGCACGTCCAATTTTTGGCACTGTGCCTAGTTTACCCATGCCGAGACTACCTTCCAGCGGTAGTCTAAAATTTTGAGCACTGATGCCACATCACATTTGGGACCGATACGTTTACACATCGCAAATTGGGAGTGCTGTGCCTTAAAATCGTCAGCACGGTGCCAAAAGTTTGGCGTGCCGTGCCGATTTTTTAGCGCGTGTAAAAGGGGGTTTTAGTATCTGCTAAGCTGCAAATTACCCAGCAGGTTCCAAACAGGTTTGTGCAATACTCCCTGCAGCAGTTAACTCACTTTCGAATCCTGCCTGCACTCAGGACAAGTTATAATGTGATCAGATCCTTGTTTCTTCACCAGCTTTTCCAGGCATGCTTTACAGTAAGTGTGCAAACATGGCAGAACCTTTGGTTCCTTAAACTGTTCCATGCAAACAGCACAAGTCAAGCGTTCAGTAACTTCTTCTGGTATAGCACTGGCCATTGTCAGTCTGAAATTAGTGAATGACAAAAAGGCATAAATCTTCTGCAGTAACATCCTTATTTAAATTGGCAGAAAATTCATGTCAAAATACTATAAATAATTTATTTATGGCTAATTGTTTCTAAAATAATTACCGGTATGTTACTACCATGCCAAACACAAATGATACAAATAAATTTAGTCCTCAGCATGGCAGTGGAACAGCAATTAAAAGCCATGCTACTGCCAAGAGCAAGCGCAGAATGTCAGAATACCTGGCCCACCCATTATTGCACTTGCAGTAGTGAATAAATCCCTTGCAGTATTGATTACCAAATATGTGCTAAGCGGTCTCTACAGAGAAAATTGTAGAGGGTCTGTGTACAGGCTAGGCAGTAGAATGCCGGTAATGTTTGGAAATGTTTGAAATGAGCTATAAAACACTTTTTTCTGATCATATTAGAAATAAAAACACCTAATTTAGAGCAGTGTAGGGGCACATTATCAGTACTTATCACCTATTTATTTTATATATACAAAAATATGTGCGCATCCTTCAATCCTTAATTCTCAAGCTGAAAGAACTAAAAATTTTGAAAAAGATGACCTCAAAACCTGCAGATGCATACAGCCATATAAATACTTAAAATATAGAAGGAGACTGGTGATGACCTCCAAAAGTCAGGTCACTGAATTGGATTACACTTATAAAAACATTAAGAAAAGTCTCGATATAAGAAAAACTAGTTCTTGAAGATACTAGCTAGGATTTGAAAAGTCTGCTCCTTAGGTGAGATAGCCTGTGGGATGGAAGGGAAAAGGGGACAGCTGGGAGAGATATCCATCATCACATTTTCAGCTTTAACATGCACATGTAATCAACAGGTCTTGTACCAAACAGTTGCATAAACAGTCAGGTATTCTAAAATGGAAAATGGCATAAAAGGTTTTAAAATTTGGGCTACAGATCCACAAATAAATTTCATTACATTAAAAAAGGTCTGAGGGGAAAATTCCTATCCCATGTTAAATCCTCAGCATTTGACAACTTCTTCAACACTGATGAACCAAAAATAATAATTTATCTTTAATATTATGGAAATGTTTCTCTGCAAGCTGATTTTAAGTAACGGCTCAGTCAATTACAAGCTTGCCCATCTCCCTCCCCCCACCCCCAGGCATTTATCAGGTATTTGTCATTGTGTTTCGGAAAAGCTGCAAATGCCCCACGGTGGGGTCTAAAAATAGGGTGCAAATGTCCCACCCCGGGACAACACCAAAATTTCATTTTCCAGTAAATTTTGGCTGCAAATACCAACTTTATGGAAAATCTGTAATAATTAATATATTATAATCTGATCAAACTTGTGCGTGAAGCACCTTACGCAAATTGCTTGTATAGCCGCTCATTATAATTATTGCAAAAAAGATCACACTGATGTGATTTTAAATATTTTCGAAGATATTTACTATAGTGAGTGATAAACAAACAACTGATGAGCTTAATTTAAAGATTAGTATTTTCTCATCACGATGGAACCATTTGGTCAGCATTTCAATTGCTGTATTGATCATACAATGCACAAAGTTTCTGTAAACTTTCATATATCTCACAGACTTTCTCCAGACCTTTTTGCCTCATTCACGCACAAAGAAAGAGTATTTTTCTTTAAACTCTTCAAACAATTACATATTTCATTGTTTTTCATCCATATGCAAACTGATCACGATGGCAGGACAGATGCAAAACATACTGTGCAGTAGGGAAATGATGGAGTGAAAACCACAATTAGTATCTTTTTACAGCACAAGTATTAAAAATATTAAATTAATTATTTAATATAGAAATATCTAAAGCTTAATCTGAATATTCTATTTTTGACTCATATTTTTAAGTGAAACTATTGAAAAAAGAATGACATTACCCTTTTCTAGACAAATTGACAAATGCCAAACCCCTGGGTAGAGGTTTCCTGACAAATCCACACTGCCGGGACCGACAAGATGACAAATGCCTGACAAATGCCCTGGGGGGATGGGCATGCTTGGAATTGACTCAGCCATAATAATATAACAGTAATCCATGTTTAAGTTCAGTTTGTACCCAAGAAGTAGAGATATCAGACATAAGCCCTGAATGCTGACTTTGGTGGAGCTGAGAGATTTCTCTTTAATTGGATTAAAAAAACATATCTTTCAATGTGGTGATTTTCTGACATTTTATTAACAAAGAGAATTAGTTTATGCTTTGGAGATGATCAAACACAGTTATTTCACTGTCCCAGCTATTCAATTCCCTTCTTGCACTTTGGTTCTAATCTCAGTGAGCAAATCCCACAAAAAAATAAATAAAATAAATAAATAAAAATCCCACTTTCCCAGGCGCATAAAACCGGTTCAACTCCAATTCCCATGATTCTTCACCTTCACGCACAAAACAGTTTGCACAAGTTAACAGTATAAATTTATGGCTCAGTCAAATCCAAGCGTGCCCATCCCCCTGCACATTTGTCAGGCATTTTGTCATTTTGTTTTGGGAAAGCTGTAAATGCCCCATGGAGGGGCTGAGCATTCATACAAATGCCCTGGGGCTTAAAAACAGGGTGCAAATGCACCACCAAAGGACAATGAACACGCAAACTGCATTTTCCAGTAAATAAGCTGCAAACACCATATTTAATTATGAAATGATCAAAATGCATGAAGTGCCCTACACAAATTGCCCCAAGCCTCTAGTTATAATTACTGTAAAAAAGATCACATCCATCTGATTAGTACAAATGACAGAACTGTGCACTAGAATTTTAATGGATTATTCCAGAAAAATCCACACCCCCTCCCCCCAACAGAAGGCACGGTTTTTTGACCCCTCCTTCCACCTGAATTTCCGAAACTGCTTTAGCCCCCCCTCCCCAAGGATTTCCACATTCAAAGACTCCCCCCCCCTCCGGATTTCCATAAAATTGTTAGACACCATAATTTTAATTTACTGACTCAATGTAGAAGAATTCTTGAATAAGGCACTTGGATGATCTTTTTATTAAATAAGCCTCAATTTTCTGTGAATTCTGTGTTTGCTGCGAAAGTTAAGCTGATTACATTTTCATGATCACATCTTCTTAAACAGACTTACACATTTTGCAAATAAGCTCAGTCCACATTTGAGTGAACTTGAACCCTACAAATTATGAAGCTCGAAACTAAATATGTTAACTCAAAAGGTTCTCCTCTTTTTCAGGTTTACCTCTCTTTGTCGTTAAAAAATGACTGCGAGAGAAGGGAAAAGGACACTTAGTTGGATTTTACATGACGCAATATACTGCTACCCACACGCCTTTCAAAATAGCGGCTGAACAATCATGAACCACGCTTACTTGTAAGGTGTGTTCAGTGTTAAATCACCCTGAAATAGCATTGATCTTTCTTCTTAATTCAAGGTAAAAATCATTGTTTCTTTTACTTGAATTGAGCCTTTTTTGTGAATTATGCGATTTTTCTTGATATCTTCAAGTTATCACACGTCACTTCTCCCTACAAAAGTAACAAAAGGCGAGCCTATAGTTTGAAAGAAGAATAAAATTTGAAAATGCAATTAATTTTTTAATAATAAATTTCAGTAATTTTTTGAAAACTTTTAGATTGAAGCGATTGAAACATCAATAAAATCGAAAATAATTGACCCCGAGGATGTATTTTTAGGTTCAGAGCCCTCCTCTCATCTGGATTTCCAGAGCTGCTAACCCCCCCTCCCGTGAGATTTTCCAGCATGCCTTCCGTTGTGAGGGTGTGGATTTTTTCTGGAATAACCCAATGATACCTTTCTTATTTTCGAAGACGTTTAATATAGTGAATGATAAACAAACAACCGATGAGCAACATGAGTATTTTCTCATCATGATGGAAATGTTTCATCAGCAAATTACTTGCCGTATAGATTGTACAACACATGAAGTTTATTTTAGCTTTCAAATATCTCGCAAGGTTTTAATAGACCTTTCTGCTTCAACCATTCATGCAAAAAGAAAGTGTCTTTTCGTTTTAACTCTTCAAACGATACATTGATTTTCCCTCCAAGTGCAAACTGGCCACGATGGCGGCAAAACTTTGAGACAATACCGCCAGCTAGGACCGATAAGATGACAAATGCCCGGGTGGTGGGGGCTGTACATGGGCACGCTTGGAATAGGACAAGTGCATGATGATGATATTTGACTACAACTACCAGAATTCATTTCGGTTTTGCTTTGTTATTTAAATTTGTCAATCCCATTGAGGATTAAAGAATAGCAGCCTTAATTTGCGCAAGAAAACAACAAACTCAAGGATTCTGGTAGTTGTAGTAAAATGACGTCATCATGCAAATTTTGTCCTTTTGACTGAGCCATTAATCCAAACTGAAACATTCCTTGTCTGTACATGTATTACGGTTTGTCTCTGATTGTAGGGGATAGGGAGGGAATATTCACCATAAATGATTACCAAATCAGCTGTCAAACTAAATACGAGCTTACTTCATTTTCATCCCCAAAGAGCGTCTGAAATTAACTATAAAACAAATGCGTCTCCAGGGTTAATTTGTTCTCGCTTTCAGTTTTCGGGAAAGTGTGGCATAGCTGTGAATTAAAGTATAAATGCTTATTAATAGTTTACCAAGAAAAGAAATTACGACCAACCTTTTTTGAAAACTAATCACGGTGCAGCGAAAACCTCTCAACTACTTCGGGGAAAGGCGGAAGTGGACCAGCGTTTTGACAATTGTTCCCGGATTGACTGAGCCCGCGATGAAATTTACTGAGGAAAGAATGGACAGAGGGAACTCTCGAGGGTAGTGTAAGCACAAATTCTGCCAAACTGATGCAGAGATCACTGATTCCTTTTGGGGCATTTGTATCCTTAACTTACCTTTATTTAGGTCAATTTGTATTTATATTCGCATCATTTTTTTCGTCGCCTCAACACCTGTGTACCCCTGGTTTCGGCATCTCATTGTAATTTTTGTAGTATGTATGTAACCAAGACGAGTTTATGTCATGTAACTTCATCTAGGGGTTAAGATACCAGAAGAGGTGTGAAATGGCCAAATTAATTCAGGCTACCTGCACCCAGATTGTCTCTTTTCACTCGTCAATGAAGCAACGCAAAAGTGCTGGCTACACAAGTAAACTTTAGCCGCCCTAGCAGCGAGCAGCTAGAAGAAATGGCTGCATTTTGCAGGTTAAATAAACTTAGAGCACAAGGTGACTATAATAGATATTTTCAGAATCATTACATCACGCACGCAGGTATAATTTGGAACGATTACTGCGTAGTGATTAGAATACGAACAGTTCATTTTCTATTCTTGATCAATAATCCGTAACACAAAAGCTGTTTACTTTTATATTATATGTGATAGCTTGCATTCACCTTCACCTGCACAAGGGTCATCAGATTTTGCAAAGTTATTAAAACATTAACCTAAAGTACTAATAAAGAATTTTAGACAAAGAAAACTTTTGTAGTGAAATATAAACAGAACTGGAAAAAATTGATAAAGATGCATCCTAATAAATGGGAAAAACGGGGGCAAAAAAGGAAATGAAGACTTCACTTGACCTCGGGGTCAAGTATTTGCCCATCAACTTGACTGAAAGCACGTTCCATTGCAATGACGCATAAGAATATATACATACTGAAGTAAACAGTGTTACGGCAAAACCTTCAATTGTTATGAAACAACCATCATCTTCGCGTGAAAGAATCAGTGGATAGCTCACAAAAAGCAAGATCAACAAAGTCATCACAAAGAAAAAAGAAAATTACATCGATCAGAATTGCAGTAAGGTTTGAAATGGAAGTCCTAGACTCGATCAAACAAGTGTTACGCACGCAGGAAATGGAGGTCGCAGAATCCACAAATCCGCAGGATGGAATGGAAGTCTTGCACACGGTTGAAATGGACCTGACGGATGCAAATGATGTGGCAGACGGAAAGGTTATGAAGGAAAAAGTCACGTTCTTGGAAATGAAAATATTCAAGAGGAACGTCCGTTCGTTAGAGGGCTTGGAAGAGAGCACTGAGCTGGACCCATTGAAGATCATATGCGTCGGTGAGTTTACAGGTGGGGCTCGAGCAAAGGGCGTTTTTATAAAAGACTACATGGGAATTAAACCTACAGCTAGAATCCACCCTTTCAACTCCATAGACTTTTACTTAAAAAGAGTGAACTGGTTGCGGCGTGGAGACTATAGAAGTCACTTCTCTATAGTTCTTCAGCTATGCGAGATTTCGGATATGGAACGATTTTCTGCCATGACGAAGGTCTTCTTTCAACATAGCCAGGGTGCACTGGTGTTTTGGGGGCCTCGCGATCCGTCATCGCTTACCAGAGCCGTGCAGTGGAAAGCCAAGATCGAACAAGAAGTTTATTCGCCGATTCCTTGCGTTTTAGTGACGGAGAATATTAAAGATTCACAGTTAAAATCAGTGGAGTGGATCGGGCCAGGGAAAATATTCGAAAACGAGTTGGCTCTAGATAAGTTCTGTCGAAGACACGGTTTTGTGGATCATTTTGAAATCAAATGCCGTGACTGGGAATCTGGAGAAAAGAGCGTTTTCGGACAAGCTGTGACCTGTGCTCTTGACGAGATTTTGCAGAACGAACATAAACATGACAAAACTTGGATTTGACTCAAAAATAACCTGTACAGAGTGAGCTTTATTACTACCTAAAGCCGAGCGGTTTTTTGGATTGAGGATCTCATTAACTTTCACTTTTTTGGAAGGGAAAATTTGTTACGAAATTTTTCCTTTGCTGTCTTTTTTGCTAATCCTATTATTGTATAACTTTGCTTTGTAATAAAAGCACTACCTAAAAATGTTAAGTAATTACTCTAAATATCCATTCACAGTTAGGTTAGTTTTTGGTAGTCTTCGAAGCTTCCCATTCGGCGCGGAGCGGGTGACAAGACTAAGCTTGCACATTATTCTCGTTACATTTAATATGTCTTGTACTGTAATTAAATTTCCTAGAGTGCAATATTAACCATGTACATTGACAAAAGCATAATGAGAGTAAAGATTATTGATTATCATTAAAAAGTCACTGTACGAGCTACGTACTTACTAGCTACCTGAATAGGCCATTTCCGAGTTCCAGAAACCCCCACTTTCAATACGAGGCTAAGTGCAAATAATGAGTTTCATCTACATGAGAATAAAAAACCATTACGCACTTAGCAGAGGCTTCGGGCATCTCGGAACAGGGGCACCCATCGAGAATGTAGTTCAATACCACTTAAACATAGCATTGTTAAACGTATTTAAGTATATTTAAACGGTAGATATATGCATATTTTTGTCCCCTAAAAATTTTTCATCTGTTCGGATTCAAGATGAAAGTCTAGTGATCCGAAAATTATAGGGATCAAAACTTACCTTTTCGAAAATTTTAGCCAGAAAAAAGGCTCCCGAGAATTCTAGGTGACCTTTTTAGCGCAAAAATACGTTGAAAATGGGCAATTATACCATATTTTAGATGTTGGAAATTCCTAGGAGAGGCAGGCAAGCAAGAAATTTTACAGCAAATGTTCCGAAAATTCTAGACCTCAAATCGTCTTCCGAAGAGATATTTTCCGAAAACTGACGTTGGTTGCCCCCGTCGGAACTGAATGGCCCATCGGCATTATCGACATGCGTAAAAGAGAAGTGACAGGACAGCTTGTCCGTTCTCTGTTTTTCGAATTTCCCATAATACACTCTGTTTGTCCCCTAAACTTTGTATAAATATATTGTTTTCAAAAGCTCCTGGGAGGACTGCATATTCTCAAGAGCATTTAAATAAAAACAACTTATTCAAAATTGGGTGTCGGGGACACAAACAAGCCATACAAAGCTTTGTAAATTTGGGTAAAACGTTTTTCCTAATATCTCGCATATGAAATATCTCCAGACCAGACTAGATTCGGGACTTTCTGTTTGGGGTTCGTCATTTTTGATTTCCTGCCCCAGTGAAAACCGAGAATAGGAATGCGTGACAAACCCCTAATAACGTCTGCGGTCAAGACTACTATTATGGGGGATTCGAAAAAAGTCAATATGGTCGAGCGGGCTACACAATCCCCGTCGTAACAGTGTCGCTACTAGCAACGTTCTTCACGCCGGGTCGCCTCCATTATTATGATATTCCCGGAAAAAGACACTAATTAACTGTACCGACACCTCTTTATACTGATGGACAGTCCTACTGGTCTTAAAAATTCTACCAATCAAACTTCTACTGACGGCCAACTTTCTACATCGCCCACCTCTCCATAACAGCCACGTTTTGTTACAGAGGATATGCATACTTTTAACCTCGGCCACCGTGATACTGTTGTCCCCATGGTGGCCGTTGTGGAAAGATTTGGCAGTTGATGCAATTTTTGCTATTATAATTTCAACACGGGCTGTTTAACGAGGACATTTACACCTTCCCTCTGCGACGTATTCACCCTTTAACTTCAAATAATCTTCCCACCGTCCCCCCACCCCCCACCAACACCACCACCAAGAAAAAAAATAAAAATTCCAAATTTCTTCTTGTGAAATTCTAATATTTAAATAGCACTACGCAAATGTTCTACCAGAGAGATTTCATTTGAATAGTAACACCGTAGGATTTTATCCACAGACACCAAAGTTAGAATGATGAATGAACTCTTCATAACTCAGTCTAGGAGAGAAAAAGATTTTATGCCGATACCCCAAAAGTAACTTCGGGAGCTCTCATTGACGTCACACTATTGTTCCGATACAGTACCACAGACAGAGAAGCCACTCGCGATCGAGTGTTGGCATTATTTGGCCACTTGTCTGAGTGGCAGTTTAATTGACTATAAAACTGACGCATTAGTTAACAACGATAATGCTATGTACGTTATTTTCACCAAAGATGGGGCAAGAAATTAATCCAATGAACAAACTAAGTGATAAACGCATAGAAGGTCTGCTGACTCATGGCAAAGTGGGATGGGAGGGAGGGAAAAAAATTTTTCCGCCGAGATGTAATCGCTGTGATGGTGAAAGGAAGAGAGAGCAAACGCGGGAATGCATGCTTCTTTATACGAACACTCCCTTTGGGCGATAGAAATGATTGGCTCTTGAAAGAGAGGTTAGATTGATGCGAGTCGGAAGACCAACCATGTAGACCACAAAGGCATATTGTATCGACATAAATAACATTATGCCTTAACATAATGTTTGGTTATTACATTACGGATCACACTTGATGTCATCAGTGCACAACAACTTGTCCACAAACTTGTCCGGCTTGTAAATTATAATAATAATAATTAAAAAAAATGATTATAAGTTTCCACAAATATTGTAATCCTAGTTGACAAATTGGTACTATTAAAAGTACTACCGATTTTCAATGACGAACTAAAAACCTCTAAATGGCAGCTAATACCGTGACGGACAGCTCTGCTAATAAAGCCCGCAAACTGATATAAGTAACTGAAACTCCAATCAAATCTAACCTTGCTACCAGTGTATTAAATGATAAATCTCATGCAGTTCAGACACTACCAGTTATAAATGATTCAAGCTGTCATTCTAAGAATTTTGGGGATAAAACTAAGCCGACAATAGATTATTATTGGAAAACACACAGTTACGTTAAATTAAGGAAAAAAAACATCCAACGCGAGTTAAACTATTGGACAAATTTGATTGCGATGAAACTGAACCATTTCAAAGTAAAACTACGATGAGCATTAATAAAATTCATAAGGCCACAATGTATCACCAGGTGGTTGCTTTCGGGAATTATATATATCGTGATTTAAGTCAAGTTAAGGTAATCGTGATTTTTCTCTTCATAGTTAATCAACACAGCAATGAAGAAAACATCTCTGGTGAAAAGTAACTCTAGTGAAAAGTTAAGCTGATTACTTTACACCTACTATATCTCTCAGTTAGTAATCGCGCTGTGGTTGGTCAATAACATTGAAAAGTTTGTTTGGTCCCCAAATTAGTGACAGAAAGACTTTGCAAAACTAGTCTGTTCACAATCCCCTATTTTTGCGTAAGATTAGCCACAGAGAGGCCCCCTTGGTTTCAAGTGTACTGAGTCTAGCCTGAGCCACCCGTGGTAAGCGTTCGATCTCGACGATATTACGCAAAAATATGGGACTGTAACCAGTCTATTATAAAACTGTTCGTTTCGTTTTGTAAGTGTAGTTTAAGCATAAGAGTATGACGGTTTAGGAACCTTTTTTCCCGCCAAAATAACGCTGGTTCACGCGCCACGTAGGCACACTACTTAGTATAGAGGCAGTATCGTCCTGGTAGTCGTCCTTGTCTAACTTAGAATCGACATTTCTCTATTTGCTTTCAACAGCCTAACGAAAACCTCACTACAGGGCATTTTATCGAATATTTAATCAACCCCTCCGGCTGGATTTAAATGATGTCGCCTGACTTCAACCAAGCCCGGTTTAGCCTTCGTCGGGGGAACAATGTGGGCAAAGGAAAACTGCAAGAGAATTTAAAAGCATGTTTTAACGCACCGTAAATATCGGTCTAACAAAAGTGTAACTGTGAAATCAGAGGGGTAGCTACCTGTACGCACGTTACGCACGTGCGTACCTGAAAAAGTCGAAAATAAAAAATATAATAATATGAAATAAAAATGCCAATTATCTATTCCTCAATTCTTTTGACTCTATTTGCTTCTTTGAAATATATTTTTCTAAAACAATGGACTTTTTTTTAACACCCGAATGAAGAAACGCGCGAAAAAGCGCGTAAATAGCAGCAAGGTAGATATGTAACGCATGACTACGTTATATTGTAAAGTGAGAGGGGGCTAGAGAGATTTGGAAAATTGTGCGTACCTCTGGAAAAATTCTGGCTACGCCCTTGGAAATGTTTTAGAATAAACAACACTAGAGCAATTGGCCTTACACAAAATGATAGGTAAGATCATGACTCAAAACTCGAAATCAAAATTCTGAAGCGGCCTCGTTTTTCTGTCTTTGCCTGATACATGCATATGTGTAAGGGGCCGCGTAGCTCCTTGGTTGGTGGACAGTCGCCTAGGAGCTTAAAATCTCTGGATATTATATTTGATCAAGTAAGACCACGGTAACAACCGCTGTTCGGGAAATGAGCCCGCACTTGTCCACCTCTCTCGGAAAGGACTCGGGAGAGCGGCACAAATCAAACATGAAAAGTTCTTTTTCCCGTCGAGTGAACACAGAGAGGGAGTGAGTGTACTCACATCGTGCGCAAAATCTATCCAGGTTCCTGTGTTGACGTACATTGAGCCTCCGTTCTTGGTGCCCTTAATTTCATCCTCTTTCCAGGTATGAGTGTGGGCAAGGACGATAACATCCTCTTCACAACGTGACAGAAAATCATTAAATCTTCCCATGGAGCCCTTGAGCAGGCTGAAAGTCTTACTGGAACCAAACTGTTTCATGACAAAAAAAATAGTAATAATAATAATAATAATAATGCCCATCCACACTGACAGGACTATAGCAGCTAATCGGCCAAACATTGTGCTAAAGAACAAGGATAAAACCTGCCTTCTCATTGACATGACTATACCCCTCGACACCAACTCCTCAGTCAAAAAAAACCACGGTAACGCTTACCAAATACTGGAAATCGAAGTTGAGCGAACGTGGGGGCTCAAAACAACAACCGTCCCAGTGGTTATGGGAGCCCTTGGCACCATCAAGAAGGACACGGAGAATCACTCCAACAAAATCCCTGGCAACATCAACATACATGAACTCCAGAAAATAACTCTCATTTCTACAGCCCACCTTCTCAGGCGGGTCCTCTCCATCGAGTATGTAGTAACCCTCTTTGCCTCCCAGAGTCTATGGTTTGGACTCGGATAAGCTCATGGACATTACTAACCCTGGAGATCCACGAGTAACAGACAAAGAACTGGAAAAATAGAGAAGTACCGATTTCGTCGCGAAGAATTAGGAAAGTTGTGGAAGCTGAAGAAAGCCACAGGTGATTGGGGCATTGGGAGCTGTATCCGATATGTTTGAGAAAGCTTAACGTTACTATCAAACTTGAAGTGTGGTCAGTGCGTTTGGGGTCACGGGGTCCGGATACGTCACCAAAAAGAAATAACCGAAAAGACATGGGAAAATCACCACCAGTAGTAGGTGAGACATCAGAAGCAAATCAGACTAAAAAGGTTCGCTATATATGGTGGAAATAATGTTACCTTGGTAATGGCACGCTTGAAGTAAGGATAATCAAACACATGCTTCATCTTAACAGCCGTTCCATCATCTAGATGAATGTAGGCATCTTCTGATATAGGTTGACCCAAAGCTCTTTCAATGAGTGACTTTGTAAACTTTTTCTGTGCAAAGGAACAGGCCAACATTTCCATGACAAAAGATTCCGTGATGTGACAACGGATGCTACTAAGTAACTCTGCTGTGATGTTCATAATGATCTGGCAGTTGAAAATGAAATAAAAATACCGCAATCAGTATTATATTGCGAAACGTAAACTATAAAACAGAAACACCCATGCATAAAATATTGTGGATTAGCAACATCCAGGCTGTAGTTTTATTTAAGCACCTAGTACATAAGTTAAATACTTTACCTAACAAGAGAAGTAAAATAATATTCAAGAGCCTTTTCAGACTGATTTCTCACTAACAAAAGGAGTTTTCCTGAAAGGTATTTGGAATATAACAGACGATTTCACATATCATTTAATCTAAGAGCCTTCATTCGTTTACAAACTATTCACTTAAAATCTCCAGTCATACGATCAAACCGGTACCGCTTTTTGATTTTATTTGTGATCGAAACCATCTTCGTATAAATGGCAACATGAATACGGTACCAAATTGTTCCGGATCCGGAAAAATCTCCTCTTGTGTAAACCTAACAATAGACTGAAGTAGCTTGTTTCAGGCTCCAGAATGGTAATGCAGAGCAGTCGTGCTGTGAAAACGGATGCGAAAAACGCGACATACCTGGGGAGAGAGAGGGCCATCGCCCCCTTCTCCTTGTTATAATTTCGCAACGTTCCTACAATTTGAGAGCCTGGCACAGGCTACCTCAGAAGAATCTCTACAGGCAGAAAGAGGGGCTCTCGAATTCATTAATGCAGGTTTTTATTGTAGAAGGGAGTTGATCGCCACTACGGAAGTACAGGAATGGCAAACAAGACGCTAAGTAGCCGTAAAATACTACTTATATGTTGCATACTTCTTCCGTTTCACTCTCGTGTTTGTCCGCTGTAGCGACCGCCCTTGTAACGTAATACCCGATCGGTCTACCACCCAACGGGTCATCTGGATGAGAAAGGGAGTAGGTGTTAAAAATATCCCAGTCATGACCGTGTCCAAAGCGGATTCTGTACGTCTGTCCATCGTCGCTTTTGATGACATAAATGAGGGACCCCTCAATGAATTCCACTCCGTCTCCCATCAGTGTTTTAACTGTCTCGGCGTCCATCTCGTGATCATGATTTCCTCGGAGGTAGAACACTTTGACTCCATCTTCCTGAGTCATTTTAAGAACGCTCTGAAAAAGAAGGCTGCAGGTTTCGTTGGATTTCCAATCTTTGATACGTTCCTCGATTGTCTTGGGTTTCACATCAACTCTATCCAACCACATCTCCAGAGTGTCTCCAAGCAGTATTAATGTGTGAAGACTTGTCTGTCAAAAACAAACATCGAATAATTAACAATTATTGAATATGGCTGATTTTGATGTGAAAAACTATGCAGGGCGCAGAGAATGTTGTATGCATGATGGCCTCTTAAATCTGCAAATTCTCCATATCATACGAAAGTTGAATTCAATAATTGTTGTATCATTTATTCAAAAAAAATTTTTAAGTTCTTAACAACCTTACCACCTAGTAGACTTTATTCAAAAACACTGCCTGTTTCTCGTCACCGTTTCAGGATATAAACTGAGATGGCGCTTTTTCTTGTAGATACTCCTCAAAAAGTAGATGACATCCATCGAGCAGTATTTTTTTGCGTATTCTTGCATTTCTTCCTTTCAGTTTTAGTCAGTAATGCGGTTATTTCCTGCTTTAGTTCACTCATGCATAAATCGCTAGGTTGCCACACCGTTGTCTGGAAAGTAGCCTCAAAAAACAGCCGACGCCACCACTGGTTTCTCCTCGAAATGACGTCTGACAAACGAGCGCGTAAATTCCGTACTTATGAGGAACGTCTGCGACTCAGCCGACAGTAATAGCGCTTTCTACTAATGACGTCACAAATTTCTGGTCCCTGCTGTGACTCAGACATTAAACCTGACCATTGTAAGAGTTTAGTATGAGAAAGTCTGGAAAGTCACGTTAAGCAACAAATTTTCGTCGTCTTTGAAGATGTTTATCGTTAAAGGAAACAAAATGTACCTTGGTTTCGATAATAAATATCCTGAAAATAATCAACTCATGCTAGGAGCCCATAACTGCTCGTGCCAAGACAGTGTTAAACGTGGAAAAAACTGTACAGATAAGTGGTTTTATTTCTTATGCGGCGTCACATTTGCTGTGGAAAAAAATATGCTAAAATGTGTGGAGAGCAGGGCTTCATAGCTGTGCGTGAAACGGTGCATTTGGTTAAATTTACAGGCAAAGGTTTCTCAATTTTTTTTTCTAGTGGTTATGTTACGTTACTTAGTACTACGGGATATAAAGTACTAAAGTAATCGTCGCGGATTCATATGGTCTACCTGGCCGCACAACAACAGCACAAACTTATACAATTTCCGGTTTGTGCTAATGTTGGTGTGCTTTTCACCTTAGATATTCTGTCACAGGCTTGCGAGAAGCACATCCAAACTCGATTTTCTCTTTAGCAATTTCGGTTTTGGACTATTACACAGCCAATAATGTCATGTCATGATTCAGTGCATGGCGGTGCTTTCTGCCTAAGATACAGAGCTAGGAATCCGATTTCAGTAGCCTTCTTTGATCGAGTCGCTTTATTTTCTGATTTTAACCATTTATTTGAGTTACTGGACCAGACTTTGCTCCCAATAGCAGTAGTGCCTTTTATATATTGGAATTATGCTCAAAAAACATTTTAAAAACGCTAACTGCGAATTTTATGAACAATTTTCATGTCGGAAACGTATGTTTCCCATACTAAGCCTTGGAGTAGAATGCAACATTTGTCTGAGTCACGCGGGGGGTCTAAGGTGACAAAACCTATTTTTAGTAATAGAGTAAAGCGCTATTCCGTACTGATGACGTAGATCAGTGTTAACATAATAATTCCGGTAGTCCTAGTGTTCCAAATACAATTTTTTTCAATTTTACGTTTCTCTTGCGAACGAGCTCCAGCAAAACTCAAATTCGCCTGCTTGAGAAGAACATAGTCCGACTGTTTTGTTATATATTCATCGCGCTTACATTTTGATCTTTGTAGTCTTGTCTTTTTTCTGTCATTCGTAAACAGTAGCTAAAACAATGTAACTACTCCGTCGTCCAATCAGCGCTCATGACCGGATTCTGGACATATTTTACTTCATCAGTATGGAATTTCTGTCGCGTAATCACAGACGTTCCTCCTCGCGCAACGTCCCCGCGGCGAAGAGCGAGGAGAAAGGGCTGTTTTCGCAAGCTAATCTGTCTGCAAAACAACGGCGAAATATGTAACAGGATTCGGGTAGGTGGCATGATTGGCCTGTTAAAAAGCCATTGTCGATTTATTGAAGGGAAATTCGAAACGCATTTCTGGTAAATCGTTTACCTCGTTCAGGGTCTAGAACAAGGATATCGGTGCTGCTTCGCCGGATATTACTAACCGAGGTAATATTATGTCTGCGAAGCAGGCTACTAAGATTAAGGCAATGACACACGGTTTAACATATGATGTAGCCCATCCCCTGGGGTCTCCAATATTACAGGGACAGAAATGCTCATTGTCTTGCATAGAGGTGTTTAATTGTAAATTTTGCTCTAAATTGCAGTGTTTAGGTAAGGTGAGGTAACTTCATTTAAACACCGTAATTCCTTTAGGTCCAATTACAATCCATAATTATAAGAATTCTTGGTTTTCTCATGACGTCACCTTAATTCAAAAATAAGAATTATCTTAGGGTTATTGCCAAAGAGACATAAGAAAATTACGCCGTTATACTGTGTTGAAGACAGCATTCCGGCAACTAAAAAAACTTCAACATCTTTTGAGCAATTTGTAACTATTTCCAGTGATTTTGTTACCTCTGCGCGGCCTCCGTCTCTGACGCACAAAAATCCCCAAAGACGCAAATTAATTCATGGCAAGCGAATGATCCATCTATTTGGAAATTTTTTGGTAGAATATATTGGTTGTTTGATTTCTGTGGCTGTTGTTTAAAGATGCATAAATATTTTAGTCTTTTTTGTGCTCTAAATATATAGAAGGGCGATATTTAAATTTCAGTATACTGTAATATATAGTTTTGGCGTCTGTCTTCAGATTAACTGTTTGGTTACATAAAGGCCCAAGCATGTTCAATTTAGAACTCTATTTTTATTTTTTATCTGGCGCTCATTGGTTCTGGACAAGGACTCATGGTTTTTCATAAGATGAGTCCCAGGACTCACCATAACTGTTTGTAACAAAATCATTGTATAGGCCTTTTTCAAAAATACCTATTACTCTTTGCTGTCCCTCCAAACTTTTGCATAAGCATTGTTTTAAATTTCTCTTGGGACTTACAATCGCCCCAAGAGAAATTGGAAACAATGCTTATGCAAAATTTTGGAGGGACAAAAAAGAGTATTATGGTATTTTTGAAAAAGGCCTATTCCCCACTTCAGAAACTCCAGGGAGACTGGGTACAAGCGTTAGGCGTAGTGGTTTAGAGTTGCCTTGAATACCGTTGACCAATCTAACTAAGAAAACTGCTTGTCCACCGAAAGGATTCCAAAAATCGTTTCGTCGAAAGCTAGTACCCTGAACTACTCATTCAAAAGGCTACGACATCAGCAAGTACACAATTTATTGGGCAACAAATTTTAAATAATATTTAGCCGTGCATCATTCGCGTTATCGGACCCTGTAATGTTGCCTACAGAAAACAGCCCTTCAGTCTCCGTACTATACCTTACCTTTGCAAGCTCTACTAAGTCTTTGAGAAAGGTCTGGATTCTGTTGTTTTCATTCTTACTCCAGATGCTATCCAAATGAAGGTCGCTCATGCTAATGATCACATTCCTTTCTGGATGGTTAGGATTGTCCATTTCTCGCACAGTGACCCCTTCTCCATGACTGTCGATAGAGGGGTCGTACCTTACGAACCAATGAAATAAAACATGAGGAAAAAGAAGATGGTTAATTTACCGCAACCACCTTCTAAACCAGATATAAAGATATTCGCCCTTCTACATAATTATAAATTGTCTAATGTCCTGTAACCGATGCACTTATCCACTTATTCACTTTTTCCTTGGCCACAGAAAAAAACCCTTAACTGACCAAGCTCAGTGTTCGGTTACTTAGATAGCTGGATGTTGGCCTCCGAAATAATAGATCCCTACTGATTTATTTTTCTTCTTTCTTGTCTCACAATTTTCGTGTCGAAAAACATTCTTTACACGAGTCCATTTCATACTTACTTGGCTCAGAGGCTTGAGGGAATAAAAAAAAAGAAATGTACTATTCACTGCTGGTCCTCAATATTAGTTTTTTTCTTTTATTCCTCCAAGCCTCAAAGCCAAGTAGGAAATTTAAAATATGGAAAATGGTCCGCATTGAGGCGAGAAAGCCACCAAAAAAAGAAAACAAACTATGGAATATCCTTTCCATTATAGATATTCTGTCGCCTTTAAAACAATCTCCGGTCATTGCGAATTTAGAATATTATTGCACTTCATATTTATACCGATAAAAAAGCGAAAAAAGAACTTGGCCAATAATATTGAGGCATCTTGACCTTACACTAACGCATACAAATAAAACCGACAAACCTTGATTCTTTCTTGAGCGGGACATTCACATTCGGCTTTGATAGCCATGTTTGCTTTGACCCCAAAGGAGTCAACTTATTAATCTCATCCCAGATGTTCTTCTGATCCTGCTGCTCCAGAGACGAAGAATCGTCATCATCTGAATCATCTGATTGGTAGTCAGTCATGTCTGATGACTCGGGATCAACATCCGGGAACTTTACTTCGCTTTTAGACAGAAGTTCCAAGTCTGTTTTTTTAGCAGGAGGTGCGTCAGTTGAATCAATGATTCCTATAAGAAATGACAAGATCACAGACTAGATTACAAGATAAATTTAATAGAGAAACTTTCGGTAATACAACAGGAGAGTAAACACCGGCAAAAAGAAAATCATCTTGCGTGAGATTACTCTGATCTGTGTATTGGGATTTGGAGCCAACAATGTTACCTCCGAGGGGGTATGAGGCTTAACATATAGGTTCATGACAATCATACCTGGATTGATTTCCAGAGACTTCAGAGCACGCAATACGTGGCGACGAGCTGCCTTATCGCGATGCAAATCATCTTGAGCATGCGCATCCAAAGCCTTTAAAATGTGCGGATAAACATCATGCACTGCATCTCTTCCATAAATGCAGTCCAAGTGCCCATAGCCAGGAATCTGAATCCAAGAATACTCTTGATGCGGGTGGGCTTCTTTTACAAGGTTGAATGTAGTCAAGGTGCTCTCAGGAAGATAGCAGCTGTTTTTCTCTCCTAACAATGAAGCATAGAAGTCAGAAATACCAATTATCACGGTGATTCTCTTAATAGTGTACTTGCCTAGCTTTTGGGTGAATGTGAGGCTCGAGTAGATAGATCTTGTTTAGATCAAACCGTCCTTCCAAATTTTCCAATTCTTCAGAAAATCATCAAATTTGAGGATCTTACGCCGATGTTGCACAATTATACAGAAGTATGAATGAATAACGGGTAAATCTGTTTGTCTTCTATACCCAGTGAGTATCTTTAAAGATCCCGCATTACGCGGGCGCCTCACGTTCTCAAATCAACAGGGCGACCGTTGAACACAGGTTCCACCGAAGTCAAGAGCATGTGGTATACACAGTGCAACAATAAATGGCACCAAAAAAGCGGGGCATTGGATGTCTGATTGATCAAGGATGGCTGAGTAACGAAATGTACAAATTGACACATACTACCACGCGCATTGTACCCGAGCCATATAACTCTGTACATCTTGCAATAAGCATTTTTTTCTTGTGTTATTTCCAATTTTATGATAAATATAAAACAAAATATTGAACAATGCATCAACTTTGGTCTTCGTTTCCATAAACCCATGACATTTTGCCTTCCTAATCTCTTTATTATGAACATACGATAAAACTAAAGCCATTCTCTTCATAGTTGACTTTAGAGAAATTTTTCTTACCAACAATAAAGCAGATTGGCATATCTAGTCGGTTAATATGCTTCCTGTATGCTGCGCTATCCATCCGATCATCCTTGTCCACATCAGGCAAATAGATGTCTTTTCCTGAAGCTGAAACCAGCTTTTTTTCTCTCATCGTCAGAGCCAACTGGGCGCTGCACTCTGCTGTTATGTAGCCAAAGAACTCGTGCAGAGTATCGTGCGTCAGTGGAGTGAGATTTTCATGTTCCCATAGAAGGCCATAAGTAAAGGTTATTCTGCTCAATTTGACATGAAACAAGAGAAAAAGGTTTTTTCAATTATGAAAGAGATGCGATAAACGAATTCATCGTGCCCAAAGCTACAACCACTTGTAAAAAAACCGGCTTCATGTTTTCATGTTTTATTAAAAATTGCTGATAGGCACACATCTATGAGAAATAAAAGTCACGTCCTAACTCGTTCCTTCAAGTTTTGAGCATGGTCTCGTATTGTTAGCAAATTTCTCAAGGGGAAGGGAGGGATCACAATTACAAGATCATTGATAGGCCGTTAAGCCCAAATAAGGTACTGATGTCTCAAGTATTTTTGCAGCTGGTTGTAGTGACACCACATTTATATAATATCTTTAACAGGGGCACCCAACGAGGATATAGTTCAAAACCGCTTAACATAGCATGGTTGAACGTGTTTTAGTATTTAAACGGTAGATATAGGCATATTTTTATCCCCTAAAAGCTTTTCATCTGTTCGGATTTCCTAGCTGAAAGTCTAGTGATCCGAAAATTATAGGGATAAAAACTAACCTTCTCGAAAATTTCAGCCAGCAAAAGGCCTCCGAAAATTCTAGGTGGCCTTTTTTAGGGTCAAAATCCGTTAAAAATGGGTAATTATACCATATTGTAGTTGTTCGAAAATCCTAGGAGAGGCAGGCAAGCAAGAAATTTTACAACAAATGTTCCGAAAATTCTAGATCTCAAATCGTCTTCCGAACAGATATTTTCCGAAAATTGCCGTTGGGTGCCCCTACTTTAATAATATCTCTAAACATATAAACATCATTTCCCTTTATCCCATCCGTTATACTTAAAACTTACTAACTTTCTGGGCTGAATTGTTTGAAAGGTGGAAAACGCTATCCACTGGCTAAATCTCTATCAAGTCGGTACCATCATTGGTTTCCCTACTACTTTAGCCCGATGGATAGTGATTTATCCGTTGGATAACGCCATTCAACGATTAAACAACCAGGGCCTGGTAGTGAGCTTATAAACATTCCAACGGGAAACTTCAAACGGTAATTGTCTTTAAGGTTGAAAGTACATTTCTACAGGTTTTGCTCCATACCTGTGGCAAACAGGGTTACGACAAAGTTCCTCATATGGCAAAAACAAATAATCAACGCCTTTGACAAATTTATCAAAAAGCCAGCCAGCCCAGGACGTATGATCGTCTGTGTCAACTGTCAATCCCTTAACTCCGACAGCCTCCATTACTCCTGGAATATGAAGCCCAGCTTTCAACTTATTGAACGAGCAGGGAATGGGATTAGCAGCCACTTGACTCGCCACCAGACTCCTGACCTTTCCCTCAAGCGCGCCAGACAGGAGAGAAGCAAAACACACCAAAGATCCGGCACAGTGCGCCACCACCTGAACGTCTTTCTGCAGGAAGATATACAAACATCATCCCAATTCGTTCACCAGGCTTTAAGGGGCTACGCCATGAGGATATTGCTATTTTAAGTCAATTCTGTGTTGATTATGATTGACGGCAGCGAAAAACGCAATTGCGAAGGCGGCTTTTGAACTTTAGAGTTCACATGTTTGAGAAAAGCGCAGTAAATTGAAATTAACCTGACTAGACTCATTCTTCAGTACAAAATTGAAAACAATACATTATCTCAAGCGAGGTTTGTCAGGCTAATTTTAGTTCACACTAAAGAATATCAATCCAGCAGACGTTTTGCATTGGCTCCATTCAGTCAATAAAACTTAAGCTTCAAACTTTATTGTGTCTCAAAACTCCTTTGTTCAAATTGCCCCTTAAGTACACATGCCAACTCTTTTGCGCACTGAGATCACGTATTTTGTCAAAACCGACGAAAACAGAATAAATTAATACTGCCAAGTTTTGGACATTTTTCTCAGTTCGTCCTCGCACTTTCTTTTCTTTAAAAGCTCATTGGCTGCATATCGCCTTATGATAAAGATGTCAACATACAGCAGTTCTAAAGAAACTGTGTTGCATGCAACCACTTTTACCAACACTTCTGGTTTATATACCTGCTTAGTGATTTCTATCACTTTATTGATAGCCGCTGGGTAATCAAAAGCTGCACAGTCGTCCAGTGAGTAGTCCTTGCGAACCATTGATGGAAGATTACACGAAGTGCGCCAATCAACGAGCCAAACATCATACCTAGTGAAGCCATGTAACTGTGCTCAGTAGGTGAACACAGCTTTTAAGGATACTACTTATAAGAAAGACTTACATGAAGTACCAACCGCTTTCAATTAAGGAAGAAAAGGTATGAGCGAGAGTATCCCCACATAAAAGGGGAAAAAGGAATCTCATCCAAAAAAATTTGGTTCGTCCGATAGCTTAAGGCACATTTTCACAGGCAAGTCTAAACTCTTTGTTTAACTCGCAACATGTTTCGTGCTATGTTGAACAGTGGGATTGAGAGAGTATGACGATATAAGTTTGCAGTATTTCATACTTCAGTGGACCAATTCAATGAGTAAAACAAACTCTATACAAACAAAACGAAATGAGAAAAACAGACCTGTAAAACTGATGGGAAACGGGTAAATGAATGCTGCGAGTACGCATAGCAAGGTGACTGATTTTATCTTGTAACTGTTAAAAGAGTATCTGACCGACGAAGAATTTACAGGATACTAGCTGTTTTAAGAACTACAACAGTTCGTGTACGCGTCTGTATTTCTGGTTTCTTTTCCGAGTTCTGAGTATTCGACAATGTTATCGCAAATTAATACATCTTTAGTCAACTGCGTTTTGTAAATTCAGCAAATTTGTCGGTGGAAATCCAGTTTGAATACCAGGTGCCTGGCATGTTGGATAGTGGAGTCTAATGACAAGTATCGGTTTAATACAGGTTTGTAACAATAGAAATGACCCTTGCATCCACTATTTAGAGGTCCGCGTCCGCTGAAGAGGGGTGACCGCTTAACAAGGGGGAAAAATTGGTGACTTTGGCTACTGTCCGCTTAATACAGGTTTCACTGTAAAGTTTCTTAGCCAAAGAAGTTCACTTATGTCCAGAGAAGCACGCAAGGGCGAAAATGGCGAATCTGGCGAGAAATAGCCTGAGGGCTAGCGGAAACGTAAATGAGATTACAAGAGGTGCACCTTGTATAGTAGAGAAGTTGACGAAAATGGAAAAACTGCCTGACATAACTGACAAATCTGGTGAAAATAGCGAATATGGCAAAAATTTGCCATGGGTTTGGTAAATATTCAAATTGGATACCAAAAATGCCCCTTGGAGAGTGGCGAATATGACGAAAATAGTGAAACCCTGTCAGCAATGATGAAATAGGCGAATCTGGCAAAACAAATTCGCCAAAGGGTTGGCAAAAATTAAAATGACCTTTGACAGGGGCTATTTTGGCGAAAATGGCAAATTTGGCGAACAACCGCCAAAGTCTAAACAATATATTCCAACGACAAGTCAAAGAGGCCCAATGAAAGTGGCGATTTTGACGAATGTGCCGAATTTGGCGAAAATGGCGAGCATAGCAAAAATTCGTCAACCCCGTAACTATATGCCAAATGAGATCGCAAAGGAGCCCCTTGGAAAGTGGCGAATTCGGCGAAATTCGTCGAAGATGTGACTGAACTTCTTATGATATGTTCGAAGGGTTCCCTTCAATAGTGGCGATTTTGACCAAAATGGTAAACATGGCGATGAGACCAAACTGGCGAATTCGTCATTTTCGCCAAATTTGCCATTTTCGTCAAAATCACCACTTTTCAAGAGGCCCCTTTAAACACCTTTAAATTTTCGCCAAACCTTTGGCGAATTTTCGCCAAATTTGTCATTTTTCCCAATTTGCCATTTTCGTCACTCGTCACTTTTCAACGGGCCCCTTTGGACATCCTTGAATTTTCGCCAAACCTTTGACGAAATTTCGCCAGATTTGCCATTTTCGTTGTTGCATGCATTTCTGGTCATACGAAAAGATAGAAGGGTTACTATTATTGAAGGGGATTAAGCCCCCTCCCGAGGGCAAAATTAAATGACTTGGAATTCTAACATTTGAAAATTTGTTTTCGCCTCTGCGATATTCTCAGGCCCCGCCTGTCCGTAACAGAATAACGACGGATATCACGTTTCTCGCCAAAATGACGCTGGTTCACGCACGCGCACTACTAGCTATTGAGAAAATCTCGACCTCGTAGTCGTCCTCGTCTTAGAATCTAAAGGTCTCTAATGGGTTACTACAGGATACAGTGGCAAATGTAACATCGTACCTGTGTTGCACCAGATATTCCACAAGGTTGGTGTCAATTGTGTCAAGGCTAAACATTCCACTACTTACTCCAGCTCCGTGAAACATTACAACTGGGCCTTTTGAGCCACCATTGTAGCGAGTCAATGCTATTTCAAACTGAAAACATAACAATTTTATGTAGTTGAATGAAGGAACAAAAGACTCAAGGGCAAGCAACCACTAGCCAGGATCTTGAAAAGGAAAAACAAGAACATGTGCTTGCTTTGATTTGTCTCCGTTCAGATGAAAGCCTTCCTGGGTGGTGAGTACTCCCTTGTCTTCTTCAAGCTTCCCAATCAGTTAGAAGGGATTGTTAAAAAAAAAAACATTACTATTCGAACCGTTTAGGAGACGTAGAACCTGGCGGTATGGCCTATCTTCCCGCCGTCGGGGAGCGCAAGGAAAATTGGGGTAGAGATGTGCCGCCGGGGCCTTCAAACCAGCCCAATTGCTCATTTTCCTATCCTGAAAAGAGACTTTAATTTATTTTATGGCCCAGAATCATTTCGTCCGCACAAAGAATTAAGCAATTTTTCCAACTAACGATCGTGAAATTACATTTTTTGGAAAATTTCAGTGAGCAACCCTAAAACCTACAAAAACTCACCTTGTCTTCAGTGGTGCAGTTGAAGACTTCAGGAAGGCATCCACGCAGCTCCAGAGGTCTTTTCTTCCTAGGCGGAGCATCAGGGTTAAAGTACTTATCAAACGAGGAGACTGGACCGTACACATCCCAGAGGGTTTTAGCAAAGAACGCACCAAAACGTGCTATCCAATACAGCTTCTCACGTGTGCTCTGGGTATTAATGATCTCCATTGTCTCAAGTTGCTTAGCAAAGTTGGCAGCAGTTATGTAGAGTGTTGCGTTGCCCAAGGGCTCTTCCTTACCAAGGCGGAAGATTTTGACGAACAGTGTTGTGGTATCTTTCAATCCAGTTTCACCAAAATGGTCCTTGTGGACATACTTGACACCTTCAAAGGAAAACCGCCTGCCCCCATCTCCATTAAGAGTCATTTTATACACCATGTTCTTGGTGTCGACGTTCTCTTTACTGGTACTGAACAGCTGAAAATGGCCTACCAAAAACAAAGAGACACACCAGTTAATCGCCTTGTTTTCATGAGTCTCCCCGTGGCTTAACAATCAGATAGAACGCCTGCCCAGTGTTTCACAGGTCATAGGTTCCAATCCTGTCACGGACTTGAAAATTCTTATCTTTGTTTCACACTTGAGACATTCTGCTGGATTAGTAATAACTCTCTAAAAGAGACACTCCGTTCATCCAATTCTATACAAGGGTTCTTTAAACTTTACTTCACTATTATTGAAAATGCTTCTGTATCAAAAGCTTACATAATAAGAATATCTTGTAATCCAAAAAATTATTATAGCACAAACAAAAACAGTGGAAACTCCACATGTGACCACCTCTCGTAAGCGACCATCAATCCAAAAGACCAAAAGTTTTTCAGTCAAAGCCTTATAGTTGGTACCAGTCTCGTAAATTAACACCTCTCGTAAGCGACCGCGATCACTTCTGAGGCGACGGTCTTATAATCTTGTATTTTCAAGCTCCTGTAGGCGAACGCTTGACTCATGATCTACTCTCTGTGTTCACTGTATGTACAACTCTACACTCTATCTAACAAATAACTTTAAGTGACAAATGGAACTACACATATCGTAACTTAGATATTGCATACAACAAATTCTCCTGCAAAAAGTAGATTTCGTGGGACCTCTTCTCGGAAAATACCCCTTGTGGATCGATTCTCAAAAAGGAGCACACTGCATTTACTGGAATAAGCGCTGCATTTGTGACAAAAAGCGCTTAAACGCTTAAACGCAATATTCGTTTATTTAGGTCCCTTTGAAGTTAGATCAATCCTTTTGAAATCGTAGGAGTGACTTGACAGACCTTTCACGGTATTATTCTTGGTGTTACCCTAGATAACCCTAAATCTCTCTTGGTAATGTACTTATACACATTTAAAAAACAACAACAACAAAAGCAGTGCACATACCATCAGAAACCGTCAGTGGAGATGAGGATAATGCCAGACATGTCACTGTTCCACTTATTTTAGCAGAGTGAGATGGGTCACAGTTAAGCATCTGTTCCACATCATCCGACTCAATGGTAAGTGTAAATTCACAAGGCATTTGTTTGCCTTTGTTGCTCGATGATTCATATGTCCCCACCATCTTTTCTGTGAAGCGAATTCCCGGCTTTGGTTTGACAAAGCTAGTTTGATCTGCAAAAAAAATATTATTAATATAGAGTCCTGAGACGTTCACAGAGTGTTTACAGCCCACCGAATGACTATGGCTTGTGATTTCAAACTCCAATTTTGCCACAAACCAGAAGCAAACTGAATTTTTCCTGACAAATTGACCTGAGCCTGTGATCCATTAAAAACAATAACTGATTAACCGAGAACTTTAAGAAAACACATCACCTCAACGAGTTGTACACCTGAAACGATACGGTCATGTGACACTGGTCACCGGATAAACTATTTTGACAACTGTCAATTGACCACAACATGGGTGTCCAATACCAAGTTTAACACAGCTTGTATACAACTATTTCGGGAACGGTTGTCGGAAAAAGTGCAGCCGACAATCCCGACGGGTATTGTGGGTGGTTTTGAGGGCACTGTTCTTCAACGAAATTTGAAAGAATGGTACGGGAGGCCACGGACGTATGTTTGCGAGTGCTAAAGAAATCAACAAAAGTAGGTTCGACAGCTTCAGTCGTTAGGGACAGTGTATTGATCATATCCCATATTACCTTTTGGGATTGTCACGTGCACATTTCTTCCAACAACCTCTCTCGAAACAGCTGTATGCTTTGGACATGTAGCTACAGTGTAGTGTGACATTTCAAATCCACTAACACGACAGGGGGGGTGTACGTACGGACAATTTTGTCAAACCAAAATTTCTTGGACGCAAAGATAACCAAATTTTATTACGCACGGTTCTCCGCTACAAACTGTGATAAATATTTACTTGTAGTACTTTATGCAACCTACAGCATTTAAAAACAAGTACGGTAAATAGAACTCACCCAGTGGCTTGAACGTGTCATAATCTATATGCCAGCCCTCTCTTTTAGCAAGAAGTCGTAGACAGCGTTCTGCCAGGCACGAAATAGTAAGAGTTGGGTTGACACCAACAGCTATTGGAAGAATTGCACCATCTACAACATAGAGTCCTTCAAGCACATTACCAGAATCACCTAAAATGATATAAGTTACCATGCATTACTTTAACTTATAAATTGAGCCAGGGCTAAAAGAGAAGTTTTCAATAATATTTATAGTTTGTTCAAACAAAATATAAAATCGTGTAATGCTAAGCGGCAAAGGCAACGCCGGAGAACGGTGAAAAACAACAATAGGTCTGATTAGCAAAAAAGCGACTTTGCACGTGCAGCACACTTTTTTTTTTGTACGTTTCTTTGATGTTGTTTTGCACGACTACAACGTGAAACGTCCAGAAACTTCTTAGTTACACGTTTTTTGGAGGAAATGTCGTACGTGTCTCGTTCACTTTTTTTCACTGCTGCTCATTTTCAACTGCATTGGTGGCCGCTAGCATTTCTCCTTTTGTCACCGCCGCTACAATATTTTCATGTTGTTATTCCACAAAAAAATGTATCCAGGGGGGCTTGCAGCGAGGTCTGGAACCGAGTTTACATGATCGCCCCAGTTAAGAAATTCGGCCGAGTGAAACTGAGTACAAATTTTCCTTGAAAACAAATATGGCGGAGGATGGAGAAATGGAAGGACGATGAGTTTTTGCTCGGTTTTAAGTTTTCCCGCGAAAAAATATCACAAGAAGGTTTCTATGAGCTTTTTTAATGGACCTTTTGGACATCAGGAGGCGTGATTTGTGAAAAGTTCATGGGTGACTTCACTTATCGTGATTCGGGATCTCGGCAAGTTCAGTTATTTTTAAGCTTCGTGAATTTTCGAGCGTCCATCTTGCTCTTATTGCTTCTTATATTTTTCCACTTACAGTGGTATTAAAACTCTCTTAAGTTCCTTATCTTAAACATATGCTACGAGCACAATATATTGGTATGGGTCTTGCAACAGTCATATGTGAATGTTCATTAAACCACTGGTTTTCTACTTCGCTGTTCGTAAGTTTGTTTGTGTACACCGGGAGGCACAACAAATATTTATGGGCGTGAATACAGAATAAAGGGCCAATTTAGTAAAAACCAGGGTAAATGTTCCAATCACTTGCTTCAGATATACTGGGTCTGTCAGTATAAGCTATTTTTAATATCAAAAGGCTGCAGGGAGGGGTTCATTGAACCTTCAAAACCTTCACTGGAATGTCATTGGAGTGATAATCAATAAATTTCCAACAGCAATACCGTTTATTAGTTTTGTATTAGATAGTTACTTCGGTTCAAGTATTTCCTTGAAATTGTTGGTACAAAAAGTACCCTTTAGTGATGAATTATACTTGAATGATAATAGTGGTTTAGTGTAAGAACAAGAGGCTAATTTAGTTGCTAATAAGAGTGAGTACATCAGGAAAGGGTATGCGTTGAGAAAATCCCTCAAAGGACTGAAGTACCGAGAAACAGAAAAAACAAAAGTGAATGTTTTGCAAAGTTTATAAAGACAATCAGAAGAGGCTTGAAAAATATACAACTTAAGTTTATTGTTTGTGTAAGTTATGAATCTGATTTACAACTAAATTATACAAGGTAAAATTGCTTTTTTATCAACCATCAAAAGAAGTTATTGTTGGGCTTGAGCCCTATCCTCTCAGCAGTTCTTTCTACGATACTACCCTTGGCTTATTTGGCCTAGATGGGTATGTGCTGCTGATTTAGGGTGGTGACCATCCATTTCACCCTTTAGAGGTTTGAACAAGGTGTCTGTTTGGGTTGTGAAGGTTGAAGAAGACCTCACTGTGGTCTATAGAGTACAGTCTATTGGTACCACCATTTTTACCCCAAGTTTTGCCATGTTTCTAAGTTTAAAAGCTACCTTAATTCTGTATGCTAAAGGAAATGAATCAGGATTATAATGTCTCTTGGCTTAAAAAGGGTAGGGAAATGCACAATGTGTCCTACTACCCATACTCTCTTTCAGTGTAAGCCCAGGGAGGTGATCTCACATTTTAACTCCCTTTTACCACTTATTGTAACAGCAAAGTCAGTGAAGGCTTATGGTCTCTGAAACATATTTTTGCAAGCCTTAACACAAGTTTCTAACTGTTATTGTTGACTGCAACTAATATTATCTTAATAATCATTTTACATTTTTTTTCGAAGGCATCCTATGGTGTTTTCAATATCCACTAGTACAAGGCAATTTTAAAGCTGAGAGGCTTTACTTTGATTTCATTAACAGTAAACTACATTTTTACACAGACACAAACTAACCTGGTAGGTTGATGTCCAAATGTGTAAAACATTACATGCAACCATATGGCAAAAGGAAAGGCAAAAATAGAAATGTCATCATTTTTTTAATTTCAGAAATTCCCTTTGAAGCATATTTAGCCAGATGTAGTCCTTGTCAAAACATGCAAACTTGAACATTTATTTTCTGACCCTAGCTAATCGTTTTAAACCATACTCTTGTTCCAGTGGGTAGTGTAGCTTTTGGAATAAAATATTTATAATTTCTCCCTCTTTGTTTGCAACAAAACAACAAAACAACAAACTGAAGGCAGTGTAGTGACTGCTGTCATGAAAAGAGAATTCCAAACACACAAAATAATTACCCTTTCATTTGCCTATATTCATTTCTTAAAAACTACGGTAAAGTTTAAATTAAATCACACGAAGATAAGAACTTATTAAAGAATATCAAGAGTGAACGATCTCTTGGCGAAATTTATTTAGCTTCTATTACATAATTAACAAACTACATGAACTACGAGATTTGACCATATGACACTCAATCATCCAACGCAACTCTGCCAGGATAAGTTCACAATCAAGGATGAAGAATTAAGAATCTCAATCTTCATTTCTTTTCGTCTTAAACGTGTACGAAAACCGTAAACAACTCTGACAACTCTTCTATTTGACCACGGCCACCGCGCTTTTTTTAATGTCACGAAGGATTAATTTTCGGCCTTTCACTTGAAAATATAAACTCTTCTACATACGCATTGGAAGGTTGGCACTTTTTCTAGTCGTATGGGTCTTCTAAAAAGAAACACAGCTTGAAAGCCTGTAGTGAGCCAAAAGGTCGGGCATCGACGAACATGTACATGTACAATGACTGTTCACTGGTCTCGTTCTTAGCGCAGTAAACCGCATGTAACATGACAAACGCAAGACCAGAAGAAAGGAAAACGTAAGACCCACATTACCGCGGAAAAAAATCGGTTACAGCAAAGAAAGCAATGACCAACAGGACCAAAACCAAATTCACTTCACACCGTCGAATCTCCACGAAGACGAACTTCTTGATGTTGTTGTTGTTCTCAGCCCGTTTCGCGCTTGCTCGCTACAGTTCTCGAATGATTGACAGATTTCTTAACTGGGGAGATCATGGAAAAACGAAAAGCGGCAAGATCAAAGGCCGTTGCCAGCCCCCCCTTAATGTATCCTTTGTTTTTTTTTATCTCTCGCTCTAGATCTCTGTCCCCCTTTTTTTCGTTGAGCTTCGCTGGCCTGCCGCCTACTTCCTCTTTTTCTCTGTCTTTCTCTTGCTCTATATTCCAAATTTGTGGACCTGACAAATAATCTAAGCGTAATGCTTTAGACAACAAGAATACAGAAAGAATTTCCATTTTCCGTTTTCGTCTTTATTGACTCTTTAGTTGTCTCTGCTTTACAAGACGCGGGTGGCTATGCAATTTTCTGCCAAAATAACCTCGAGTTGCATTTCGGTTGCCATACCTGTTGATTGAGTTATTTTACATTGGTATGCGTTTGGTGCCGACGGACGGTCGTTCGGTGTCCGGTCACGTGATTACCAATTTCCTTAATGAGTGACCAGTTGGGTTACTGCGGATTTCAAGTGACAGGGATGATTGAAGGATTTTTTTGGAATTGAAATTTTCAAATCCGTTATTTTTTTGGGTTGGAAAATTTGGCAAGTATTTTTTAGGTGGCTTGATTTAAGTAGGGATTGTTTTGGGTGTTCAAAACAATCTCAAGATTCGTGGTAGTGCCCACGTTCCCCGGCCACCTTGTTTAGCGACTGTTTTAATAATTAATTCATTATATTGCATCTGTTTCATAAAAACAGTTAACAAGGCTTGGAAATTCAGCATGGGAATTTTTTGGGATTAATGTTTGGTCGAGGGAATTTTGGGGGTTCTGATTTTTCCCCCATTCGATTATTCCCGTCACATGAAATCAGGAGGATCCCCCCCCCGGGAATTGTTCCAGCACCCGGAAAATCCCCATGAATAACAATTGGTGAGTAATGATTATTCCCTGAATTTAAGAAAATTCAGAAGCATTACTTTTAACTTGACATGCATTTAATTGATCGCATTCCAGAATAAGAATACGCAAAAGTTTTGTTGCAAATTTCCTGTGCCATGATTTTTGGGCCACTTAATCGCTACATGCAAAGGGATATTTTATTTCAAGCAGATTTCTAGCTATTTCAAAGCAATGAATGCCAAAATGAGTGATTTTAAGAGTTTATTTCTTAAATTTTTTATTATTCTGGAACACGGTCAATTGAACTGTATGCCTTTGATCTAATGTGTAAATCAGGCAGGAATTTCTCCAGCTTTGCCAGCACCAGAGAAACTTGCCAAATTATATGATTTGAAATCATACAACAAAAATGGATATCATTATTTCACATTTTACAACAAGTTAATCCTCTTGCAAAATAAAAACAGTAATGTTATTACACAGATCATAGAAACGAAACGCTCATCTTTATAAACAATGAGATACAGCGCTGTAAGAGGGCGCTCTAAATGCAGTGACGTTGCCACTTTAAGCAAGGACTATAACGTGTTTCAAAAAGAACTAAATAATGTGCGAAGAATCGGCGTAGGACAAATTTTTTTATACTCCTTTTGTAGATAGTTCTTTTTAGGTTACCCTAATTAAATATACCGTAGTTTTAATGGAGTAAATACTGTGCTTAATTACCATCAAAGACTTGTCCAGCATGGTTTACCACAGCAGTTTGTCCAGATTCTCCCATGGGGCAGCCACCAAGAGGATGTGCTGAGATGACACTTTTACCAAGAGCAGGAGTCCACATGGGATTTTGCACAAACGTCCCGCTGAGACCTGCAGTGACTTTTTCCATTGCCTGATTGCAAGTCACAAAGTTTTCCTCATAGCCAACTCTCTTCCAGGTAATGTCAACACTGTCGTTAGTGTTATCGTAAGTGATGATACCGCTTGCATCATCATGGCTCATGCACAAAAAAGCAAGGCTTTTGTTGATTCCTTTGCCCTTTAGTTCCTAAAAGTGTTAAAAACTGTTTCTATTAACTCAGTTCTATAACATATTGGTTCAAAATCCTTAATATTATTGAAGGAAACTCTAGTATACTGGCAATTATTATTCACCAAGTGTTGAGCTTAAAATGTCACAAACGTAAATACTAGACACACATTTAGAGTGCTAAGGCCTCCACAAAATTAATTTAGTTTTAATAATTATTATTAACTGGGTTAACAATAAAAAAGATTTCACAAAGAGATTCAAAAAGCAGAGGTGCTTTTAAGCCCTCCACCATCGAGGTCTGAAAAAATTTATTTATTTTTTTTGTCACAACTCCTACCTGCCATGCCCTTTCCAGTAATTCAGCTGAGGAGTATTTCTCAATCCCGATCAGTTTGGCTACAACCGACAAACCAACAGAGTACATACCAGAAATCACCGATGGAGGTGTTCCATCTTCAACTACGAAGCCCTTTTTGTGGTTTCCATTAGTTTTTCTGAAATCCATAACAGAGGTTATGCAAGGGCCTGGAGGTTTCTTATTTCTTGCCATGTGTTGAGTTGTTAGCCCAACAGAGTTGGCCTTCTTTGCGCCATTGAAGCTGAAACCCAAGACATCGCCATTTGTGGAGAAGTTCTTTCCTATTTGGTTAGATACATTAAGCCCCCGCTCTCTAGATCGAAGCAACAGTTTGGTAGAGCCAAGTGCTCCTGCACCTATGATGACATGAGTAGCTCGTATGGTTTCTTCTTCAACAGTGAAACTGCCCCTGACTAGCCGCTTGTATTTTACCATCCACTCAGCAGTGCCAGGTACCTTGGTTACTGAGATGACTTCTACCTTTAAAAGATTGGTAATCAGCGTAATAAAAATTTCATGATGCCAAGGGCTTAACAATATTGACTATAGCCCAAGCAAATGGTCCAATGAACTAGAGATTTCTATTGACAGATAGTTGATAAGGTAAGCTGATATCTTTCAAAGCTGGTAGAACTGAGAGATAACCCTATCATTGTTTTTGTAAAATTCTACTAGTACAGTGCAAATTCTGGGGGTACATTATGGTAATTTCTGGTCCACAACTTGCAGCTCACATTTACCTGACAATTCATTTAGTAAGAACTACTTCTAAATCATAATGGCTGAGTCATTTCCTAAGTTTAATGCAAAAGATCTTTCCTTTTCTATCACTTCTGCCAGGTTACTTTAAGTGTGTTCATCTTGACACAAAAGTCATCAAAATGAGGTATATTTGTAGCTTTCCAACTTGTAAATTACTGGTAGCTCTTACAATGATACGTACTGTCCTCATTTGCTTGCTCTTACAACTAATAAAAAATTCATTAACTTTTAAAGGCCTGTAAATTCACTATCAGGTGCTTTATTGATTTAAAGAATTAGCAATATTATAAACATCTTACTGGCCTTTTTTCTGTGGACCATGAACTGTTAATATCATAGATCCTCACTTTTTCGTTTGATTTATGGCCCAAGTGCTACGACTGCGGCTACTCATGTTTCAGTAAATAAGGACCAGTTCAAAAGTGCAACTTTTCATGTACCGAACTTAATACCTATTTGGGTCGACCAAAATGATGTACGTTTGATGGTTGATTCAGACAACTAAACATCGGACTAGACGTTGGAATAGACGTCGGCCTACATTCATTTTCACAATGTGCAATGGTCTACGAAGCTCACTAGTCAAAATAAATTAAATTAGATTTTCATTAGATTCGGCACATGAAAAGTTCGACGTTTGAAGCGAAGTCGCTCAAAATTCCCATGTGGGCCACTCGAACTTAATTCATGGGTCAACCCAAGTAAATATGTCGGACTGTGATCAAATGATCCAAATGTTGATATTTTCATGCACTTAATTGAAGTGATCAACCTCGTTCCCAGGAGAGAACCCTGGGAACGAGGTTGTGAAATGATTAGGTTCGAAAAACGAGAAGTTCAATTTTTGAACTGGGCCTATTAAGAATTGTCCTAGTGACAACTCAGGTCCTACTGTACCTCTGTGAATATCTCTGCCCCGTGAGCCTTGGCATCAGGCAAGTAGTTCATGTTTAGAGTATTCTTTGCACCAACATTACAACCACCGCAGCAGTTTCCACAGCCAGTGCACTTTGGCTGTGGAACTCCAACATGATTGGATGGTTTGTCCTCAAATGTTACATAAAGGGGAGTTTTGTAATAGGTCTTGTCAATGTCCTCAATATCGCATGCACCAAAGCCATCTTCCATCCGCTTTATTTTGTCCAGTTTAGGGTAATGATCTGGATAAGGGGTGGGTTTCAACATATCTACCACATGCTTACGGTCAATTGTCATTAGGCTTTCAAGGTCTTGCTTGAGTTCTGATGGCCATGACTGGTCCTCATACACTCTAGGATCAGCATCAAGGCCAACATTGGCATTTATGAGGGAACCTCCTCCAAGACCACACCCCTGGACAACGCTTAAGTCCTCAGTGACATAGAACTCATATAGACTGGACGGTTCCCCTGCAAGGTGGATTTTATATGATTGCAGAGTTATGAATATACATTTCATTCTTTACATAAAATGTCAATTATTTAAACCTAAGTAAAAGACGTTTTTATGAAAATTCTATTTTAACTTCAATTTTGTAAGAGTGTTTCTTTGTCTTAAAAGGTTCAACCAATCCTATAAGATCTCGGTGTTATTTAGACTTGGTGCAGATTCTGTAATAAGAAAGTTAGACTCAGTGAGCATAAGTATACATGCTGCTTTGCAAAGTTTTGTAAATCAGTTGGCTTTTTTAATACATCAGAAGTACAGACAATAGTAAAGTTAGCACCTCTTTGCATTCCAACATGTTAACTGCTAGCATGCGGCATTAGCTCAATCTCCAGGGCGCTCTCTGGTTGTTGTGTTCGTTCTCAGCGGGATCATTAAATAATTAACAACTGCGTCGCTTAGTGGAGGTGGGTGCTTGGGATATCCAGGGGCTTCCACTTTTGGCAAAGACAGCCCCTAGACAGAGATACACCCCCATGGCTGGTAGACCCGTGCCCTCCAGCCAATGATCCCCCACACCAACGGAACCAAGCACCCGTCACTCTGATTTATCAGTGGAAAAAAAAGAGGGGGGAGGGATGGGGGTAAAATAATGATCCAATGCAAAGGCTAAATAAAGAAGAGTGGCTGCAAGGAAACGCTGTACTAAGCACATGAAGATGATGCAATCACGGCTGACCGCGCTTGAGCCACTGACTGACCACTGACTAACGCCTGCACGCCTGGTTATTAACTGTGTTAAATTTCATGAACGTTTACTCCACTGCTTAATAACGCAAATAAATATATTCATGACTAGTAAGCATTACCTTTTGTATTTTTCCCGCCAGGATGGATTTGAATTTCGTTAAAGGCCGCAAGGAATGACTCTGGAAACTCACCAGGATGCCACTCCTTCCCTCTCTCCAACACACACACAGTCTGACCAGCTCTTGCACAACGGCTGGCCGCAATCGACCCTCCATACCCTGATCCAACAACCACTACGTCATAGATGGGCTTAATGGATGCATGGTCCAACGACAATCGGGGAAATTCAGGTTTAAAATTTTCTGAGGCAGGCCGCTAAAACAGAACAGTCACTAGATTTAAAATTTTTATGGTAGAAGAACTAACTGTCACTTTAAAAATTTATATCGTGAATATTACAGAACTTTCTGAAATAAAAATCACATATTTTTTCACCAAAGACCTGAAGTTTCAGAAAATTAATATATGAGGTATGTATATTTTTACACACCTTAGACCCGTGCAAATTCCTATTTAAATCGCAGGCCCAGGAAAATAAACATTATAGATTCCTTGCCGGCTTTTCCTTGAGTGTTCCAGTAAAAAAAGAAACTGGAACTGGAACATCCTTAGCGTCTGTCGATTGGGAAATCTGGATGTAGATTTTGAAATCAGGATTTCGAATTTGCAATCGAACGCGAAATCCGAAAACGAATTTCAACGCCTGGGGCTTATACTTTTCAAAGACCCTTTTTGAGGGGCTTATATTCGGAGGGGCTTATCTATGCAGGGAAATTTGCGTTTCAAAATCGATTGGGCTAGCTTTATACCTGGAAGGACATTTACCGTATTTGCTTTATTTTACTTTGTATCTGAGGGCAATTTCCAAGTACAGGCCCTTGCGGGGCCTATGTTTGGAGGGGCGATTTAACGGAGGGTTTTTTGCGTTACGAGTTTCGGGGACTTCTACATGGAGGGGCTTATTTTCGGAATTTTACGGGAAATATGTTTTTGGCGTGGTTGGATGGAATCCCTCAGAAGGAGGTGATCGAGGAGGACTAGAAACGAGAGTTGCTTCGGCAATCTTCGGCTCGTGAGACAAGATGGCGCATCTCGGACGTCGTCGGTCTTGAAATTTCGAACAGAATTTAGGACTTCGAACGGCAAGCTATATTAGAAAAAGGGAAATGGTATTGAAATTATTTTAAGCTCTTATGTTGCTTAATTTCCTTTAATTTCCAAATGTACATCTCGTGAAAAATGACGATATACCCACTGATTATTTACGCGATAACAAATTTAAACATATTAAAAGGCGCAAAATCGGAGTGTTGGTTGCTAACTTCAAAGACGTACTCTTAAACAGGACAAACAGACCAGTTCTTAGACAGAACAACGCACCCCCAAAGACACCAGCTCCACAAGCACAACCTTCTAGACCACAAAGCCAGCCCTACTATAAACCATGCTAATCTTTGTCCCACATCCTTCTCCAGAACATACTTTTGCACAACCCCGACCGCAAGCGGCTTACACCATCTAACCTTCATATCGGCTTCGGTGACCAGAATGCCTCAACCCAATAACACGTCACCAACAAATGGAAACCCACCATCATTGGATATTACCACTGTTTTGAAACTTTATGAACTTACGCGCCACTCCTGAGTGATGATTTATATCCCTTTTGTTCTGATTTTCATCCATTTCCTTTAGGAGTTTCTTCGCTGCATTTAACTTAAGTATTCTTAATAGGTTATGTCTGTTTTTAACTCAAATTTACTATCCATTTCAAATTGGAACCTCAAACGGGTTGTCCCAAACTTTCTTTTTAAGCGACAAAATCTCAAGTGATGATTCTGTTAAATACTTAAACCATTGCGATATCATGATCTTTTAACCGAAACCTGGAGAAACGATGATTTTTGTCTACCTTGTTATGAATTATTTAACCGTCCTAGTATAAAACATACGAGTAAACATCATGTTAAGAAAAGTGGCAGTTCTTCTGGTGGCATTACCCTTGGGTTTAAACTTGCGATCAAACAAAGTATCAAACTAATTGCATCCAATCCACATTTCATTTGGGCCAAACTCGAAAACACATTCTTTAACCTAAATTAGGGTATATTTTTATGTGCAATTTATGTCCCCCCTAGAGATTCCCCCTATTTTAACCTTGATATTTTTGACGACCTGCAGACCGACATTGCTAAATTTAGTTCAGAAGGCCTTATTATGTTGACTGGTGACCTAAATGCCAGAACTGGCTGTGGACTAGATTACGTTGACACCGATCCCTGCACACATATCCCAGGTGATGATAGCCTGCCTCCCCTACACGCTCAACGGCAAAGAAAAAAATATGATTTCCACGTCAATGAACATGGCCAATCTTTACTTGAAATTTGTAAAGCATGCGATCTGAGAATTTTAAACGTAAGAACAACAGGGGATTCTTTTGGAAAAACGTTTCCTTCCCCCAGAGGCATTAGCACTGTTGATTAGGGACTGCGCAATAATTATCAGGAGGGGGGGGGGGGCTGAAAAAATAGAGTTATCTAGCAAAAACTTAGACAGTACCCCCCTCCAAAAGAAAAAAATTAGTTCTAACCCCCTTCTGTTATGTTAAAAATAACGTCGCCCGCCTCTGGAAAAAGTATCTTCTTATTTACACTGGCGACACAAATATTAATCTTCTTCATTGCTCGTATTGTAATTACGCTCAAAACGTCCTTTTTTCCTTGCAGAGCTTCAACTTGATCCCTACTATCGATAAGCCTACTCGAGAGCAAAACAACTCCTTCTCCTTAACTGATAATATATTTACAAATAAACTTGATGGTGATATTATTAGTGGTTATGTGATTTCGGATATTGCTGACCACTTTACTCAATTTTGTATTTTGCACTCTCTTACAGTAATTGGTAAAAACGTGAAATGCTCTATTCGTGATTACTCACACTTTTCAGAGGAAAATGTTTTACATGATTAATCACAGATTGATTGGTAAACTTTAATTTCTGAGAGAAAACCTAATGATGACAAGTTATTCTCTGTCCTCTATACCATAAATAAAGTTGTAAATCATGAACACGCCCCTTTCAAAACTATTTCTAAACGAAGTGAAAGAAATGTTAAAACCGTGGATAGGTTTACGCAAATCTATTGAAACTAAAAATAAACTCTTCAATGATGGCATAGCAAAAACCTGTACAAATTCTATCAAAATAAGATTCTAATCCTTACTCGCCTCAGTAAGAGACTTTATTCTCACAATTATTTTGAAGAAAATATCAACAATGCAAAAAGAATGTGGGGCGGTATGAACAGTCTTATTAATAGGAACAAGAAGAATCGCAAGTCAGTTGGTTCAATTAGGCGTCATGACGATCAACTATCTCAAGATCCACGCAAATATCTTAAACGGTCATGCACTTTGCCTCTGTAGGGCCTAGACTCGCATCAAGCATTCCAAATAGCAACAAACTATTCACGCAATATTTACCAAAAATTGATGCCAATGGCTCGTTTGTTTAATTTTTGAGCCGGTCCTGTCAACCGAAATTGAATTAGAATTAAATGAGGACCCCGTCTAATAAATCGCACGGACTGTGGTCCTGTCCCGCTCGTCTGTTTTATAATATCTAAACCTCTAGCGACTCTCATAAACATTTCAGTTGAGAGGGAATCCTTCCCCTCTAAATTAAAGCATGCTGTTATTATCCCCATTTTTAAAGATAGTGATGAAACTGACCCTATCGACCTATTTCTCTTCTTTCAGTCTTCAATGGAATCTTTGAAAAGATTATGTATCATCGTCTAAAACAATTTTTAAACAAACATAATATATTTTACAACTATCAATATGGTTTTCGTGAAAGATGTTCAACGGAACATGCCATCTTAGACATTGTAAATAGAATTCAAAGAAACATGGACAAGGGTATGTTTTCATGTGGGTTCTTCATCGATCTGCAAAAGCATTCGATACAGTTTATTCTGATATCCTACTTCATAAGCTGTCTCATTACGGAATTCGTGGTGTAATCAATAAACTATTCTTAAATATAAAGAAAACTAATTTCGCTATCTTTCACCCGTATCAAAAACGTTTAGATTATGAAGTTTAACTTAAGATCTATGACAATCAAATAAATAGATTGATAAGTATAGAACGTAAGTTATATGTTAAGTACCTAGGGGTCGTGATGGATAGTAATCTTTGTTGGAAATATCATATCAGCCACATCGCTTCTAAGATCAGTAGTAATATCGGTATAATAGCCAGGCTAAGGCATTTCACCCCCTTTGTAACTTTGCTTAACATATATAGATCTCTGATTTCTCCATGTATTTCCTATGGCCTTATTGCCTGGGGACAGGCAGCCAAAACACATCTAAACAAGATATTACTTCTTCAAAAACGGGTTGTCCGTTTGATGAATTTTGCAAAGTTTAGTGTTCACGCTTTTCCACTTTTTATCTCTACTAATATTTTGCCTTTACCCTTACTCACGTAAAGTCGTGCCATCTAACATTTCTGATCTTTTTACCCCCACTAAAGATTTTCATCATTACGACACCTGTTCTTCTTTCGCTGGTAATTTCTATATAAACTACTCTCGACTAAATCACTACAAGAACTCTGTTTCCATTATGGGTGCAAAATTTTGGAACAGTATTCCAGATGTTATGAGACAGTTCCCAAAATATAGATTCAAGAAAACAAACTGAATCCTATTTCAAATCTTCTTAAAGCAGGATTCTTATCTTGATATAGGTACGTTAATAAATGAAATGAAAGGAAATTAAACTTTTCTTTTGTTAATAAATGAATTAAAAAGAATTTAAACTTTTCTTGTTTCTATTTAATGTGCTTCAAGCTCCGTTGGCCTCTATATCTGCCTCTACATCTACATCTATCCCTCCTGTAGCTGCTTTGAATTGTTGTATTTTGAATTCATTATTAAATTATTGTAATTAATCTCGTCTGTACTTTCGTAATTAATGTATATCTTGTATCTTTATGTCATTGGAATAATATAGTTTGAATTCGTTAATGTAATTAATCTCGGTAATTTCGTAATTATTCTATATCTTTATGTCATGAGAATAAGATTGTATAATTTAATAGACACGTCTCCATACTACCTGCCTCGATTAGCTCTGCTATTTTGCAGGTAGTCTGTAATTGTAATTTTATTTATTGTGAATGTAAACAAATAAAGCTTCTAAATATAATTCCGACCCTGCTCGACATTAGAGTTCTAGTAGCTCAGTGGTTAGAGCGTCCGAAAAGAATTCGGAAAATTTTTCTGAGCTTTCTGGTGTTTGAATTCGCCTTCTTCTTTAATATACTCAGTTGCGTGTGAAAACGGAGACCCCTGAAAAGAGGTGCTACTAGCACGGACATAAATGCTGTACAAAAGGAGAGATAGTTTGCTGATCAAACACAGTCGTCAAACTTAGAACCAACTGAAGACTATGCTTTTTGTTCGTCATATGAACAGTTCCTGGATAAAATCGTCCCCGGGGAGCAAATTGTCTTCCCTCTCGTTGAACTATGTCCGTGAGTTTGTTTCTTCGTCTACGCTTCTTCGTATGCTGAGTCGGCGAAAACGTAAACGTAAACTGAGTTGGCGAATAAATTGATAAGATAGTGACATTTTGTCGACCATTCTTGGATGTCTACGCCGTGTGGATTATTAGCTACCAAGTTCTTGCTCCACACCCTAGTCGATGCTGAGGAAGTTTCATTCGCGTAGCGTGCAAGAAGATATGCTAACATTTACTCGTTCCCTAACGACAATTGATAATGTTTTTTCCTTGTTCGTTTTTAGAATGTGAGAAATTTTTATTTTTAAGGATTTCTAGGACAAGAGGAAACTAGGGAAATCATGGACCCACTTTTTTCATTGGAAAATACAAAACAACTTACACTGAAAACTCTATCCCATAGGGAGTGAACTCTGTCCATCATGGTCTCCAAACGCAGTTACTGCAGAAGATACCAAGTCAACATTCCATGTTAATTGACAGCGGTGCAAAGCATAACGAAGTATATTAGCGTTTTTCAACATTCCTTTCTTAATGAGATTCCGTAAATATTGGTTGCCTTTGTAGAAGAATGCAAACTTGAAAGAATACAATTGATGAATCGATGCGGCAGAAGTAAGAAACATTTAATTGC
>CALNXK010000191.1:262500-267500 GCA_942486035.1 Porites lobata
TACTGACTACCGACAAAACGGGAAAAAAATAACCGACTAACGACAGGAAAAATATTAACGACTACCGCGGACATGAACCGACATTAATTGATCAATATTTGTTTCCATAAAGAAGAGAACTTTGTATTTTTTCTATTAGAAAGTAACCACATTAAATTTATGACTTATCAGTTAGTCAAAAGGAAAGAATTTCTTTCTTTGTTGATACGTAACATTGCTACAACCAATATCAAAATCAAAAAAGTTATACCGACTTTATAAATTATGTTTTAAAAAAAAGGTGAAAAATCGGACATTTCTTGTTTCGGTGGACGTCACAAGTCATGGGAAATATATCATAAAACGAGTAGTTTGCAGAGCGTATAAAAATTTCTACAAGGACAACTTTTCTATTCCTTCATATTACCTGCGAGGAATGCTTAGATTAATTCTCAAAGAAAATTCGTGCCACTTCAATGGAAAGCACCCCAGAACTGCGATGGGCAAAGTGACAGCAGTTTCCTTTCCCAATATTTTCATCACATATATTGAAACACAAATTCTCCGTAAGCAAAACATTCTTTAAACCAACGGTTTGGAAACACCACATACTAGATCTTTGGGACATGCTAAAATCAGACATCGTAGCTTTCTTCGAACAGGCAAACTTCAGTGAAACTTTCATCACCATAATATTGAATTCATGGCCGAAATGTCTGACACTGTTACTGACTGAGACTGTGTTTTTAGACACGGTTACAAATATACAAAGCACGTGCAAGATTCAACAAAAACGCTATTCTTGATGTTGAGACACATTAAATTTAAACAAAAAGGAAACCTTTCCATGCCGAAACAAACTCCTCTGAAGAAACGTTTGAGGAAAGAAGTATTTCAAATTGTAAAAAACGCTTGATGGACAGAGGCTACCCACACAATTTGAAAGAAAAGGCGCTGTGAGAAATATAACTCACAGAAAGGAAAGCCGCGCCTTTCGTGACAAAATATCAAATATTAGCGTCCATCAGTTTAAAAGAAGCTTTGAAATAGTGGAAATCAAAACCAATTACTACGTTGCCAAATGTTTAAAGAACGACTCATCATAGGCGTACGGGCAATCGGCCAGGGGGGCGGTAAATCATTTGCCCAAAAAATTCTTGAAAGTTGCCCAAATTTTTACAAAACATTCGAAAAGAAAAGAGGGCCATACGATGCAACAACATAGGCCGAACTGGCATATGAAAGTGCCTCGAAACAGTTTTTCAGGGTCAATACCTGCCAAGTTTGAGCATAAACTACGTCGCAATAAACAAACATTTGGAAAAATTGCCACCACAGTTGTATTAGATAAAGATGAAAATTTGTCATGATCAGGGTTGCAATGACATCGGAGTTGTCATAGCAGCGAAATGACGCCATTACCTTTTATACTTGCAGCATTATTTCTCACTATGAAATCGTTCTCGGGAGCTTTTTCCTCCAATAGTCGCCTCGATGTTCGTGAAGTTAAAACGGAATCTGTAAGAGCGTTATCGGGATGTTTTGGGATAAATTTTTTATCGTTAGAAATACAGTAAAAAAGAAAAATCTTGATCTTTAGCCGTTATCTGTAGAAAACGAAGCGCTTTTGACATGCAATTTCACCTCATAGTAGCTTCAATCTTTTTAAAAATGTGTGTGAATTATTTTAGAGATAATTCTGGTCAATCGCTAAAAAGAAGGAATTCATTAGTATGTATCATGGCGCTCTTGTTAGCTGTTTTGTAAACATTCAGTCTTCTTTAACAAATTAGTGAATAATTTGAATTACTTGATAGATTTTTTTTAAAAAATTAAGATTCTTCTCGTAATTCAAAGTGAGAATTAGTCAGCCACTTCTTCACTTTCAGATCAATCGCTGATGCCATTCACTGTTCTACGAGCGAAGATGATTCTAGAAAGTTAAGCGGACGTTTATTCTAATCAATTCACGATTGGAAATAGCCCATTGCAGTACAGTGCCCAACGATAAAAAAAAACTCAGTATATGATACCCTTCCCTTATAAACAGATGCTCATCACGTGCTTGGCAACCACTGTCTCGTGTGAATGTAACTGGATTATCAGGGACCGCGGAGCAAGGTGAAAAGTGGGAGAGCTGACAATTGAAAATAATTTTTTCATATTGAAAATCGAAAAAAGGAATGAAATCATAGTATTTGATTTGTTTCTGTCGCGTGACTTTGCATACTTTATCCAGTATTTGTTGCTCTTTATAGGTCGGCATTAGTGAAGATACCGAAATTCTTCATACGATTTTCATTCCGTCCGTCCAATCGGGGGGGAGGGAGGGTTAAACAAACGAACCCCAAAGCAAAACGGGTGTAGACCCCCCCCTCCCCCCACCCCACAAGGGGCTTCGACGGGCGCATGAATCCAATCCTTCCGCCCTTGCAGCCAAACTGGACAAATTTGCTTACACACGTGTTTATTTATATAGAGAAAGCCACTCCCGAGGGAGAAACGCACACACACTCCTGAAATAGATCTCTCGCTACTAATTCGTCAGAATTAAGGCCAGTGTTACGCAAGCGAGCACTGAGAATAGTAATCTATTCCCAGTGGACGCTCGCATAACAAAGGCCTGGGACTCAAGAGATGAGTTACGGGACATGCGGGTCCTTGGCTCGAAGGCGAAGGACAGCCTTAGATGAAGCGAAAGGTTTCCACTGGCCTCCCCAACCCCATCACCCGTAACTAACTCTCCCATATCCCGAAACTAAAACGACAACACATGCACTTATCAAAATTGTCGGCTTAAAGCCAGCCACAGCAACAAAAGCTTTATTTGCAGGACCATACATGACAATACGGCTTTGCAAAAGCTACTAGCAGGAGCCTACTAGTCTAAATTTAATTACTAATTCAACCAATTAATGTAAAACGTTTTAAAACATTACAGATCTCATTCATTCATTGATATGAACCATTTGCTTCTTAATTCAAATCATTGCAAGATAATTAAAACTAATTGACAGTTAATCAAATAATCAGAAGAATTCATAAGATGAGCTACTAAATTATCATGTGAAAGAGTTGAAGTTAGGTAATCTAAATTCTATTTGGAGAAAAATACGTCTCTGATCTTGGAATAGGCCTTACAATCTAGTATGAAATGATTTTTATCTTCACTTTTGTTACTGTTACAAAAGGAGCATATCCTTTCATTGCTAGGGATTTTTGCGTATCTACCTGTTTCGGTTCTAAGTTGATGACTACAAGAATGATGCCGTCACGAAAAGCGTTGGCAAGATATTCTGTAGAAGGACCACCTCGGATAATTTGAACAGAACTACAAGCCATTAGGCATCTGAAGAGGTGTTGGCCGGGTATTTAGAGGTTTGCAAATTCAGAGCGCGTTCGACTGTCGCAGCAGATTCCTAACCAATGTGCTTCGTTTGACCTTCTTTAGACACCCCGTTAAGTCTGAGAAGGGAGGAGTGTCCGGCCCAAAAATACTCACAGAGTCACCACCATTCTTAACTGCGAAGGGGTCTTAAAACTATTTAACGTGCCTCGCCTGCACGGTAGAAGCGAGGATCCGACTGTCGAAAATAAAGTTATCAGGAAGTTAAAGTGAAAAAGCCAGAGGAATTGTCCAGGCGCATTGATTTACATGGGTCGACGAAAGACTGCAAATTCCGCACTCCAAGATCTATCTTAACATTTAGCCGCGCATTTGTGAAACAGGAGGCAAGAGCCATCAGAATGTTCTCACACTTCAACTGCGTTTATATAATAAGAAGATCGGAAGCCCTGTCACCAGAAGAAAACCAAGCGAGAAAAATCCATGCTCTCGAGTGTTAACGCTCAGTAACGTTCGGGATAGACAGCTGGTACCTAACAGAATATACCTTAAGTGGTACACGACTTATTTCTATTGTTTCGTCCCGAAAATATATATACAGAGGCCCTCTAGCCTGTAACTGCACCAAAAAAATATTTAAGTTACTGCTTGACCAACAAGTGAGTGCGACGCAGGATTTCAAAACACTGTGCCAGCAGACTAATACCGTGCGAGAACAGTAACAGCTGTACAAGTCTGCGTATTCGCAACCAAGGGACTGAACATGAGTTGTTACACAGCATTGTTTGCCTTTGCCAACTTTGATAAAAAAGATTTAACAACATCTTTTGGTAAGGCCTAAGATAAATTCTAATAGGGCTGTAAAGAGGCCAAGAAAGTTGAAAACTAAGCCTCCAGTCAAGTTGTGATTTTCCAGATTTTTTTTTGCGCTGACAGAGGCTCCATTCTGGTATCTATGAGGAAGTATGACCCAAGTTATCAGTAAGAATCCCTTTTGCCGACACATTTGGCTAAAAGGAAACAGTCTTAGTTCTGCATACGAAGCATTTGTTACACAACAAAGCAGAATAAAATCAATAGAAAAATCAATAGCGCACCCGAGATAACGAGCCACTGGTAACGACGGGGTTAAGGAGGCATTGAAAGGACAGGGTTGGGAGGCGGAGGCAAGGAACCGAAGCACTATAGCAACCAAAGTCAAAGGTGGAAAGACTTACTGAGCGACGTCCAAAGGATAGAGAGTCGAAGGAAAAAACATTAACTATGGCGGACTCTTTGGTAGACCGGGTGAGAAAAGTCAAGCGGCAGCCTTAAGCATCAAAAGGGGTGTCAAACTAAGGTCAATAAAGCGATATAAAGAGGGCCCCCTTCTCTAGCTTACTCTAAACACGAAGGAGTAGCATGCAAGTACTGGCGGGAGAGAGCCCCGGAGGGCGTCCATAAGATTACCCCCTGAGGGAACTTACACCAAGGACAGGGCGATAAAAAGTTGGCAAGGTAGATGACTAGATGACGACGGAAAGAGCTTCCCTCAGCTGCCCGCACCATGATTTTAGCACGTGCGAACTAACAGTAGACTGTACACGTAGATATCAACTTGGCATCTAGGCCTGATACGACTTAGCACTAGGCAAAAGGCTCGAAAGCGGGGGGCGCTCGGACCAGTACTGTCACG
>CALNXK010000191.1:272500-405000 GCA_942486035.1 Porites lobata
GAAAATAAACATTCCAGGATCGTAGAAAGAGGATAGCAGGAGATATAGAAACCAATGAAGCTTTCCCAGACAGAGAAACGAATCCCACAGACTTTGACAAACTCGAAGAATATAATCCAAACAGACCGAGAATATGCTCGCCGAAGCAGCCGGGCCAGATCAACACGCGGCCAAGAAAATGAGGCCTTGGCACTGTACAAAAAAATTCCATCTCGGGGGTCCTGGGGTGACCTTTCTAGGGACCGATACATCAATTGCCCAAGGCCACCCTCCCCGGCTGGAAAAATACTTGATAGAAGGCAATTGTTCTTCCTAGCCAATCACTATTTGCCAGAGCAAACCCCGTACACGCGCCTAAATTTAAATGGCTAAAAAAAAATTAAAATAATCAGGAGAGCCCGCGGAGTTACAAGGCGCCCCATTTCTTTTACTAAGGAATGCAAATAACAGTAATGAAACTAATGAAATAACAACGCGAAATACTTACAAGGCGGGCTAAAAACAAGGTTGAACAAAAGGTAGATGATGACTGAGATACTGTTGCTGTGAACTCTCGAGCGAAACTATCGTAAATAAACGGTGAAGTTTACAAACTAATGTCAAAAATTATACAGAAAATTGCAACAGAATATGAATTGCGATAACTGAGACGAATGTGAAAGGCACGTGCACTAGTAAACAAAGAACTAGCGCGATTAACATATTTAGCGATTAATGCGGCAGTAACACGCCGACTTCTTGTCAATACAAGTGAACTCTATCGGTTAAATATGTGAATCATCGTGATACACCTCTCTTTGAATTTGGTCCTATTGTACAAATGCCTCGGTAAGAGCCAAAATTCACTTACATCTTTTGCTCGTTTTAAGTTTTGTAATCGTCCTTCGTTGTTCTTTCCTTTGCCCTTATAACCTTGCCCTATTGATGTTTGATAAACTTTCTGAGGACCAGCGCCAGGAGCTGAATATAGTTCGAGAGGAAAATAATCTCTTTATAACAGGCCATAGTGATTGGCTAGGAAGAACAATTGCCTTCTATCAAGTATTTTTCCAGCCGGGGAGGGTGGCCTTGGGCAAATGATGTATCGGTCCCTAGAAAGGTCCCCCCAGGACCCCCGGGATGGAATTTTTTTGTACAGTGCCCAGGCTTCATTTTCTTGGCCGCGCGTTGATCTGGCCCGGCTGCTTCGGCGAGCATATTCTCGGTCTGTTTGGATTATATTCTTCGAGTATGTCCAAGTCTGTGGGATTCGTTTCTCTATCTGGGAACAGTGGGAAAGCTTCATTGGTTTCTATATCTGCTGCTATCCTATTTCTCCGATCCTGGCATGTTTATTTTCCGTTGGAGTTCGAATTTCGTGGAAAAAGTTGTGTTGAATGAAAGCATGTGGGCGAAAATGGCACCTCGTGTTTCCTACCTTGTATATTATTATTGTAGATAGAGTGAATTTGAACAAATTACTGCAAATTATCACGAAACTTCGTTGGAGCAATAAGGACAACAACAATTAACTGCAGAGTAAGTTTCATTGATCTTTATTTAGTATTTCCTAGAAATTTTAGGATGATATTTTTACCCCATACAAACACTGTAATTTTCATTGATCTTTATTTAGTATTTCCTAGAAATTTTAGGATGATATTTTTACCCCATACAAACACTGTAATTTTACTGGAACCGTACTGTGGTACTATCACAGAGCCTGGGTTACCTGTGCAGTAACACGCCGACTTCTTGTCAATACAAGTGAACGCTCTATCGGTTAAATATGTGAATCATCGTGATACACCTCTCTTTGAATTTGGTCCTGTTGTACAAATTCCTCGGTAAGAGCTAAAATTCACTTATATCTTTTGCTCGTTTTAAGTTTTGTAAATCCTCCTTCGTTGTTCTTTCCTTTGCCTTTATAACCTTGCCCTATTAATGTTTGATAAACTTTCTGAAGACCAGCACTAGGCGCTGAATATAGTTCGAGAGGGACATAATCTCTTTATAACAAGCCAGGGTGGTACGGCTAGGAAGAACAATTGCCTTCTATTAAGTATTTTTCAGCAGGGTAGGGTGGCTTTGGGCAAATGATCTATCGGTGCCCAGAAAGGTCACCTCAGGACTCCCGGGATGATTTTTTTTTGTACAGTGCCCTGGCCTCATTTTCTTGGCCGCGTGTTGATCTGGCCCGGCTGCTTCGGCGAGCATATTCTCGGTCTGTTTGGATTATATTCTTCGAGTTTGTCAAAGTCTGTGGGATTCGTTTCTCTATCTGGGAAAGCTTCATTGGCTTCTATATCTGCTGCTATCCTATTTCTACGATAATGGAGTGTCTATTTTCCGTTGGAGTTCGAATTTCGTGGAAAAAGTTGTGTTGAATGAGAACATGTCGGCGAAAATGGCACCTCGTGTTTCCTACCTTGTATATTATTGTTGTAGATAGAGTGAATTTAAACAAATTACTGCAAATTATCACGAAACTTCGTTGGAGCAATAACGACAACAACAATTAACTGCAGAGTAAGTTTTATTGATCTTTATTTAGTATTTCCTAGAAATTTTAGGATGATATTTTTACCCCATACAAACACTGTAATTTTACTGGAACCGTACTGTGGTACTATCACAGAGCCTGGGTCACCTGTGGTTTAGCCTGTCAACGCTTTATTTCTAACTTAACTTCTGACCATTTTCTGTTTCTCGATGCTCATGGCGACTTTGATACATGCTCAAATAAAGAAAAAAAGTCTCAAAAAACGATTATCATTTACCATTAAGAGCGGATAAACCCTCTTTATCCTCTCTTGTTTCCCATTCATCGCAACTCTCGCTCTCCCGTCCTCTCGACATGCTTTTGCACTTTTATTTCTCCACGAAACTTCCACGCAACACGCGAGGAAATATTATCCGCGGGAAAACAGAACGTTTCAAAAATAACCTTAGAGAGATTAATTGGTAGAGAGCCCATATGGGGGATTAATTCTCTTAGCCCCTTTATCCTCTCTTGAAATTGTCAAAGTGGTCGAGCGGGCTACAGTCAATCCCGTCGTAACAGTGTCGTTACTGTCGCTGGTAACGTTCTTCACGTTGGGGCACCTCCAGTATTATATTCCCGGAAAAGGACACTAATAAACTGTACGGACACCGGCCAAACTGTGTGGACACCTCTTTATACTGATGGACAGTCCTACTGATCTTAAAAATTCCACCAATCAAACTTCTACTGAAGGCCAACTTTTTACATCTCCCGACACCTCTTCATAACGGCCTCGTTTATGTTGCAGAGAATGCATCATTCTCATCTTTTAACCTCGGCCACCGTGATACTGTTGTTCCCATGGTGGCCGTTGTGGAAAGATTTGGCAGTGGATGCAATTTTTACTATTATAATTTCAACACGGGCTGTTGAACGAGGACACTTGCACCTTCCCTCTGCGACTTATTAACCCCTTAACTTCTAATAATTCCCCCCACACCACCAAGAAAAAACATAAAAATTCCAAATTTCTTCTTGTGAAATTCTAATATTTAAATAGCACTGCGCTAATGTTCTACCAGAGAAATTTCATTTGAATGGTAACACCGTAGGATTTTATCCACAGACACCAAAGTTAAAATGATGAAAGAACTCTTCATAACTCAGTTTGGGAGAGAAAAAGTTTATTAAGAAGTTTAATCGAATGTTTGAGCATTACGGATCACACTTGGTGTCATCAGTGCACAACTTACACTTGTACACAAATTGCTAGTAAAGTAAATCCGAGTTTCACACTTGTAATCCTAGTTGACAAATTTGTACTATTAAAAGTACTGCCGATTTTCAAAGACGAACTAAAAACCTATAAATGGCAGCTAATACCGTGACGGACTGCTCTACCAATAAAGCCCGCAAACCGATAAAAGTAACTGAATTAAACTCCAATCAAAGCTAACCTACCAGTGTATTAAATGATGAATCAATCTCACGCAGTTCAGACACACTCGCAGTTCTAAATGATTCAAGCTGTCTCACTAGAATTTTGGGGATAAAACTAAGCCGACAATAGATTATTATTGGAAAACACACACGTTTAATTAAGAAAAAAAACATCCAACGGGAGTTGCCGCTGAGAACTTTTTCAAAGAAACTGAGATTGTAACTTAAGGCCACGATGTAAGGTCACTAAATTCATCTCGTGGTCGCACGGGTTTCGCAGCTCTCGGTATCACCAGAATCTTGCTTTCGCGCGAATTATATCGTGACTTAAGTCAAGTTACGGTAATCGTGATTTTTCTCTTCATGGTTAATCAACACAGCAATGAAGAAACCTAGCTTTGAAAAACTCTGAGTACTCGCGCTGTGGTTCGTCAACAACATTCAAAAGTTTGTTTGGTCCCCAAATTCATGACAGAAAGACTTTGTAAATCTAGTCTGTTCACAGTCCCCTATTTTTGCTTAAAATCGGTCACAGAGCGGCCCCCTTGGTTTCAAATGTACTGAGTCTAGCCTGGGCCACCCATAGTAAGCGCTCGATCTCGACGATATTACAAAAAAATATGGGACTGTAACCAGTCTATTGTAAAACTGTTCGTTTTGCCAGTGTAGTTTAAGAATAAGAGTATGACGGTTTAGGAACCTTTTCCCGCCAAAATAACGCTGCAGGTTCACGCACGCACACTACTTTTACCTAAAGAGAAAGTATCTTCCCGGGTAGTCGTCCCCATCTAACTTAGAATCTACAGGTCTCTATTTGCTTTCAACAGCCTAACGAACACCTCACTACAGGGCATTTTATCCCATATTTAATCAACTCCTCCAGTTGGATTTAAATGATGTCGCCTGACTTCAACCAAGCCCGGTTTAGCCTTCGTCGGGGGAACAATGCGGGCGAAGGAAAACTGCAAGAGAATTTAAAAGCCATGTAATTATGCACCATAAATATCGGTTTAACAGAAGTGTAACTGTGAAATCAGAGGCGTACGTAGCGTCCTGTACACACGTTACGCACGTGCGTACCTAAAAAAGTCGAGAATAAAAAACATAATAATATGAAATAAAAATGTCAATTATCTGAAAATGTAAATAAATTTTTAAAAGGACAATATTCCTCAATTCTTCTAACTCTATTTGTTTCGTCGAAATATATTTTACTAAAACAACGGACTTTTTCCTTTTAACACCCGAATGACAGTGAAGAAACGCGCAAAAAAGCGTGTAAATAGCAGCAAGGTAAATATGTAAAGCATGACTACGTTATTGTAACTGTGAGAGGGGGCTAGAGGGATTTGGAAAATTTTGCGTACCTCTTGAAAATTTCTGGCTACGCCCCTGTAAATGTTTTAGCGTAAACAGCACCAGAACAATTGACCTCACCCAAAATGTTGACTAAGATTACTCAAAATTCGAAATCAAAATTCTGAAGTAGCCTCGCTTTTTTGTCTTTGACTGCTATATGCATATGTGTAAAGGGCCGTGAAGCTACGTGGCTGGTGGACAGTCGCCTGGGAGCTCACAGTCTGTGGGTATTACATTTGATCAATTTCAGTGGATTTCAGTGATGAAAAGTTAGGCCAGATTACCAACCGCTGTTCCGAAAATGAGCCCGCACTTACCCCCCTCTCTTGGGAAGGACTCGGGAGAGCGGCACAAATCAAACCTTTTTCCTGTCGAGTGAACACAGAGAGGGAGTGAGTGTACTTACATCGTGCGCAAAATCTATCCAGGTTCCTGTGTTGACGTAAATGGAGTCTCCATTCTTGGTGCCCTTAATTTCATCCTCTTTCCAGGTATGAGTGTGGGCAAGGACGATAACATCCTCTTGACAACGCGACAGAAAATCATTAAATCTTCCCATGGAGCCCTTGAGCAGGCTGAAAGTCTTGCTGGAACCAAACTGTTTAATGAGAAAATAAATGATAATAATGATACCTGCTCAATGCCTATCCCCAATGAAAAAAATACCTCCTTTTAAAAAACCAGTGGAAACTTTCGAAGTACAAGGATCTCGAAATAGAAATTGAGAAAACATGGAAACTAAAACCAACAACCTTCCTAGTAGTTATTGGTGCTCTCCGGCTTGTCAAGAAGAAGCTAGAGACTGAAAACTACATCAGCACGATCGACCCAGGAATCATCAGAATAACAGAGCTTCAGAAGATTGTCCTCCTTGGGACTGTTCACATACTCAGGATGTCACTATCCATCAAGTAATCCACGAGACTTATGACTGCCCTAAGTTCATGGAATAAACTTGGCTCCATAAGAGGAAAGTAAGAGGAAAGAGCACGACTTCAAAGAGAATTAATAATAATAATAATAATAATAATAATAATAATAATGTCAACATGTCAACCAGGGCCAACCAAAGTTAAATGGTCAGTTATAAGTCACGTTTACAAAAAAGAACTATGTTTTCGGTGGTTCGTTTGCCACTAAAACAAAAACGAGTAAATTTCTCTCATAGAACAAATATATGCTTAAAAAAACTGAATACAAGGCTGGCAAGACGGGAAAGAGCTGATTTATTTTTTCAGGTTAGCTCTGGCCCTGAGGAAGGCTAATTTTGTTAGCCCCTCTTAAACCAAATGAAAAGCACAAACTCAGAACGCGAAGACCTGGGAATATGCCGTAAAGGGAATAAACAAATCAACACCAACAGTAGGCCAATCAAAAGTAGGCTAAAAAGGTTCGCTATATATGGTGGAGATAATGTTACCTTGGTAATGGCACGCTTAAAGTAAGGATAATCAAACACATGCTTCATCTTGATAACCGTTCCATCATCTAGATGAATGTAGGCATCTTCTGAAATAGGTTGACCCAAAGCTCTTTCAATGAGTGACTTAGTAAACTTTTTCTGTGCAAAGGAACAGGCCAAAATTTCCGTAACAAAAGATTCCGTGATGTGACAACAGATGCTACTAAGTAACTCTGCTGTGATGTTCATAATGATCTGGCAATTGAAAATGAAATAAAAATACCGCAATTATTATATTGCGAAAAGAAAACTTTAAAACAAAGACATGCATAAAAGATATTGTGGATCAACAACATCCAGGCTGAAATTTTATGTAAGGACCGGGTACATAGGAAATAGTTTACTTAACAAGAGAAGAATAATAGTATTCCAGAGCCTGTTCAGACTGACTTCTCACTACAGTGGAGCCTCGATATAACGAACCTCTATGTAACGAAGTTTTCGGTATAACGAACGATTTTCATTTCCCCATTGATAGTAAAATATATGGAAAAGGACCTCGATATAACGAAACCTCGTTATAGGCATTTAAACATGTTTTTATCTAAAAACATGTTTAAAAGCTGTTGGTGTGAATGGGGCTTTTAGATTCGCGATTCAAAATCCTTGGTCACACGACCAAACAGGTACGTATTTCTTTTTATTTTTCTTATTTGGGTTAACCCATGTGCGTGCAAAAGGCAAATTGTTCAATTGTTCGGTACCTAATCGTTCCGGATCCTGAAAAATCTCCTCTAGTTTAAACCTAGCCACAGAAGTAGCTTTTTCGAGGCTCCACGATAGTAGTGCAGTGCAGTCGTGCTGTTCAAAAACGAGTGCAAAAACGTGCGGGGGCTGGGGAGAGAGAGGGAACCGCCCCCTTCCCCAGATCGGGTACGTCTGATTTCACTTGGCTTGTTTTATTTTTGCGATATCCCTAGTCTCTACTATCTGAGAGCTTGGTACAGGCTACCAAACAAGAACCTCTCAGTGACAGTAAGAGATCGAGCGGGGACGTTCGGATTCATTAATGCAGGTTGTTTTAAAAAAACAAGGGTTTTAAAAAACCCTGGGGGCGAGGTTGGCCGTAGAATGCTACTCAAATGTTGCATACTTCTTCCGTTTCATTCTCGTGTTTGTCCGCTGTAGCCACCGCCCTTGTAACGTAATATCCGATCGGTCTACCACCCAATGGGTCATCTGGCTGAGAAAGGGAGTAGGTGTTAAAAATATCCCAGTCATGACCATGCGCAAAGCGGATTCTGTACGTCTGTCCATCGTCGCTTTTGATGACATAAATGAGGGACCCCTCTATGAATTCCACTCCGTCTCCCATCAGTGTTTTAACCGTCTTGGCGTCCATCTCGTGGTCATGATTTCCTCGGAGGTAAAACACTTTGACTCCATCTTCTTGAGTCATTTTACGAACGCTCTGAAAAAGTAGGCTGCAGGTTTCGTTGGATTGCCAATCTTTGATCCGTTCCTTGATTGTTTTGGGTTTTACATCAACTCTATCCAGCCACATCTCCAGAGTGTCTCCAAGCAGTACTAATGTGTGAAGACTTGTCTGTCAAAAACAAACATTGAATAATTAACAATTACTGAATCAGGCCGATTTTGATGTGAAGAATTATGCATATCTCGGAGCATGTTGTATGGATAACAGTCCCAAGATCTGCATATACATTCAAAATATTTCTAAGTTCTCAACAACCTTACCAACTCGTAGACTTCCTTCAAAACATTTGCCTGAGTCTCTGCACAGTTTCAGGGTATATTTTTTTTGCAGGTGCTCGTCAAAAAGTAGATAACACCCATCGGGCAATATTTTTTGCGTTTCAGTTTTTGTCAGTAATTCGACTATTTCCTTCTTTCGATAACTTGAACTCTTTCGCCATTATTTTTTCAGTTCACTCACGCACAATGATAGCTAGGCTGCCACTCAGCTACCCGGAAAGGAGTTTGCGATTTTAGATTGGGGCAATATTTTGATTGCATATTGCCTACATCTTCCAAATAAGGTAAACGATGGCTGGTAATGAACAATAAGCCGGGGAGTTGATGCCAATAAAAAAACTGCTAACTATTTTGAATGAAAAATAATATCTCTTGTCATAACTTAAAGTTTTTCTTGGAAACTCGTGGAATCGAATCAAGAAAGGTAACATTTATTTCTCCACAGATTAAGGTAGCCGGCGCCACAGATAGAACTAAACTCTTGTTAAGTACGTCTGCGAAACAGCGCCGAAATCCTTTTTCCAGGCTCCCACCTCTATACCAGGATTTGAGTATGCGCCATGATTGGCCTGTTAAAAAAGCCATTGTCGATTTGCCAATCAGGTTGAAAGGAAAATTCAAAACGCACTTCCGGTATAATTCGTTGAGTCCCTTGGGGGTCCAGAACAAGGATATCGGCGCTGCTCGGGAGAGTGAGGTCACTAACCGAAGTTAGATTTCATCTGCGACGTAGACTAAGATTAAGACAATGAAACACGGTTGAACAAATGTCGCAGCCCTTCCTCCGGGGGGAGCCTTATAAGACAGAGACGGACATGCTCGTCGTCTCGCTTAGCGGGTGAAAATTGTGGATTTTGCTCTCAGTTGCGGTGTTAAGGCTGTTAAGGTGAGATAACTTCTTTGAAGGCGCAATTTGTCACTATTCCCTCACGTCGGAAACTCTAGTGGGAATGGGTACAAGCCTTAGGCGCAGTGATTTCTGGGAAGTGTGGGTGCACAAGAAGTAGTTATGATTGATCGAAGGTATTCAAGGCAACCATTAACCAATCATAAGTAACGCTTGTCCAGCCAAACGCCAAAAAGATCCCAAAAATAGTTGCGCCAAACGCTAGTACCCTGAACTACCCATTCAAAAGGCTACCACATCAAAAGTTCAAAATTTGTTCGGCAACAAATTTAAAACGATATTTAGCCTTGTATCATCCGCCTACGATAGATGCTTACAAAAACCATCCCTTCAGTATCCGTACTATAATCAATATGTTACCTAACCTTTGCGAGCTCTACTAAGTCCTTCATAAAAGTCTGGATTCTTTCGTTTTCATTCTTACTCCAGATGCTATCCAAATGAAGGTCGCTCATGCTAATGATCACGTTCCTTTCTGGATGGTTAGGATTGTCCATTTCTCGTACAGTGACCCCTTCTCCATGACTGTCACTAGAAGGATCGTACCTTACGAAGCAATGAAATATAAGGGCAAAAAAGAAGATGGTTAATTTACAGTCAGACAAAAAAGGACATTTTACCGCAACCACCCTCTAAACCAGATTTAAGAAGATTCGCTTCTACTTAATCACGAATATCCTGTAACCATGAACTTATGCACTTATCCACGTTTTTCTTGGCCATAGAAAAAACTTAACTGACCAAGCTCAGTGTTCGGTTACTTAGATACCTGGCCATTGGCTTCCGAAAGAATAGGTCCCTATTGATTTCTTTTAATTCTTTCTTGTTTCATTAGAAAGAAGGGCACACAGAATTATGTAATTTTTGTGTCGAAAAACATTCTTTAAACGATTCCGTTTCTCATAATAAGTTGCATCCACCTACACGCTCGCCTTCTCTGAGTGCTTATTTTACTTACAAGATAACCTTGTCATTTCAAGTGAAGAAACCATCAAAACTAGGAAAACAAACTATGAAATATCCTTCGCATTATAGATATTCTGTCGCCTTTGAAGTAATCTCTTGCCGGGATGCTCTGTTAGAATATCACTGGACCTCATACTTACGCCCATAAAAACGCAAAAAAAGAACTTGCGAACAAATATCGAGCCATCTTGACCTCACACTAACGCACATAAATGAAACCGACAAACCTCTTTTCTTTCTTGGCTGGAACATTCACATTCGGCTTTGACAGCCACGTTTGGATTGATCCCAGAGGAGTCAGTGTATTAATCTCATCCCAGATGCTCTTCTGATCCTGCTGCTCCAGAGACGAAGAATAGTCATCACCTGAATCATCTGATGCGTAGTCGGTCATGTCTGGTGGCTCGTGATCAGCATCCGGGAACATCACTTCGTGTTTAGACAGAAGATCCAACTTTGGTTTTCTAGCAGGAGAAGCGTCAGTTGAATCAGTCATTCCTACAAGAAATGACAACATCATAGACTACATTACAAGATAAATTAAATAAAGAAATCTTCTGTCATCAACAGGCAAGTAAACACTGGCAAAAGTAAAATCAACTTGCATGACATTGGCTCTTGTCCGTGCATCGGGATTTGACCCAAAAAAACTAAAAAACTACTGATCGATATTGTTTTGGAGGCAAACAACAGTTAGATAGAAAAGAAGACAATCTTGCTCGATAGTAGGGAGCTTAAGTAACGACAACGGCGACCGCAACGAGAGCGGCAAAAAAGCTATGGGTTTAGATTGGCAAAACAACAGCTTTGCACGTGCATCATGCTTTTATAATTTTTCTACATTTCTAAGCCGTCGTTGCACGACTACGACGTGAAAGTGCCTAATTTCATGTTTTGTCGAGGACGTGAACGAAGACAACTACTGTCCTTTTCTTTTCCTGAACTTTGATACAGTCCTTTAGAATTTCGCTCTAAAACAATTTGCCAACATTTGACGAATTAAACCAGATGGAATAAGCCTGATAAAGTATTAGGCAGCGCTACTTCACTTTTTAACTGACGTTTTCGTAGCCAACGTCGTCCTTGTTGCTTAATCTCCCTGGTAATGTAATCTCGCCGTGACCAGAAGAGAAAGAGGCCGTGGGTACAAGGTTGCTTAACTGCGCATGTCATTCGCTCGCGACAAAGTACATTCACCGGAGGACTGCGCAAATTGATTGATCGATTGATTGGCTGATTGACTGATTGATTGATTGATTGATGGATTGATTGATCGACTAATCGCCAAAAAGAAGGACTGAGATTTACTGGTAGATATTATCACTTTGTTGGGCATTGTGTCGCATTTTGCGGCCTAAAAAAGGCGAATTTGGCGGACTAAAATTTTATTGCGCCCTCTGAAATGAACCAACGAAAAGAGAGGATCAAACAGTTATATGACATACGCAGCGACTCAAAATTGAGAAGCCATTGCAATGTTCGCGCCGCCGTTTTCTTGCATCGTTTGTCAAAGAAATAACGTTGCCATTTTCAAAACTCAAATCATAGCTGAAAACACAACGCGAACAACAAACAATTTGTAAATTCTAAATCTCCTCAGCTAGAGGAAGAAAATCTACAAAAGTTAGAGAGGCTTCTGATGTAAATAACGCCTGTAGCAGCTCCATAGTCGGCGACGAATTACATGTACGTTTTGCGGCTTCAAGTCGAACGCACTCACTTCAACCAAATTAAATGCCAAACTGTTAGCATAACATTTGTACATATGAACATTATAAGCTTTCATGTCTATTATAATATTTAAAAACTCAAATGACAGGATATTGTAATTCCTAGCCAGATTCGGGCAAAAATAAAAGCCATTCAACATGAAATGCTCTTGTGATTTGATTCATACTCTGCCTTGTTGTCATTTTTTGAAGTCTTCATTTTCTCAGTGCCCTCCAAACTAATGGTAATAGATTTTTAAAATGTTCTGGGGCATAAATATGTTTTGGGCCCTTCTCAGGGCTCATTTTAACCCTCGCCGGGCGGGTCCGGCTAAAATGAGTCTGAGTCGGGCCCAAAACATATTTATGCCAGGTATACCGTATTTCCTTGAAAAAACGGCCGGACCTTTATTAAAATTTCGGCTAGAAAGATGCGTGCTTATTAGGTCTAAGAAAGAAGGCGCTTAGTCGAGGGGGCGCTTATTAAGTTCTCATCTTGGTAACTTAGTCACATTATACAGTTTATACACCGAGTTATTAATAAAGTGGCAATAGAAACAGGTTTTCCTTGTATCCCTATTATTAAAGAAAGTGATTGGGGAGAGGAAGAGGGCGCATGTTTCATATTTTGGCGCTGACCCTAGGACGCTTAGTAGACCGTGGGTGCTTATTCGAGGAAACACGGTAACTGGTAAGGAGAGTCACCGGTGTGAAACCGCCAGGTTTTATATCCGAGGGTCTCCTCACAAGGTCTCCTTTGAAAATCGTAGACTTTGGATGGATGGGAATACCTAACAAAATCTCGATGTCTTTCGCTCCCATTCAATAGGCGGAAACTTAACACTCCGAAATTTCGTTATTTTCAGCTTGGCGTGGCATACACTTATACTGTAGTTTTGAAATCACTTGGAAATCTTAATTTCAATAAAATTCGCCCAACTTGTTCGGCGTTTTAGCTAGACTTAAGGGTATTCTCTACCTTTGCGAATTCTCTCAGTAGAGATTAACCTCGGACATATCAGCAGGGTATTCAAACGGACCCAACGCGTTGAAGTCAAAAATGTTATGTCTGAGGGGCATGGGGCTTATCACATTAGTTCGTGACTATCATACCTGGGTTAATTTCCAAAGACTTCAGAGCCTGCAATACGTGACGACGAGCTGCCTTATCACGATGCAAATCATCTTGAGCATACGCATCCAAAGCCTTTAAAATGTGCGGATAAACATCATGCACTGCGTCTCTGCCATAAATGCAGTCCAAGTGCCCATAGCCAGGAATCTGAATCCAAGAATACTCTTGATGCGGGTGGGCTTCTTTCACAAGGTTGAATGTAGTGGAGGTGCTTTCAGGAAGATAGCAGCTGTTTTTCTCTCCTAACAATGAAGCATAGAAGTCAAAAATACCAATTATCACGGTGATTCACTCACAGTAGTGCACTTCGTTGCCTACCTTTTGGGTGAATGTGAGGCTAGAGTAGATAGATCTTGTTTAGATCAAACCGCCCTTCCAAATTTCCCAATTCTTCAGAAAGTCCTCAAATTTGAGGATCTTACGCCGATGTTGCACAATTGTACAGAAGTATGAATGAATAACGGGTAAATCTGTTTGTCGTCTATACCCAGTAAGTATCTTTAGCGATCCCACATTATACGCTGGCGCCTCACGTTCTCAAGTCAATAGGGCGACCGTTAAACACAGGTTCCACCGAAGTCAAGATCATGTAGTATACACAGTGCAACAATAAATGGCGCCAAAAAAGCGGAATGATTGATCAAGGATGGCTGAGTAAGGAATTGTACAAATTGACACATACTATCAAACAGAGACTGGGAAGGCCGTGCGCCACCACGCGCATAGTACCCGAGCCACATAATTCTGTGCATTTTGCAATAAGCATTTTTTTGTGTGTGTTATTTCCATTGTTATGATAAATATAAAACAAAATATCGAACAATGCATCAGCTTTAGTCTTCGTTTCCATGAATACATGCCTTGCTTGCCTTCCCAATCTCTTTATTATGAACATACGATAAAACTCACCAACAATAAAGCAGATTGGCATATCTAGTCGCTTAATATGTTTCCTGTATATTGGACTATCCAGCCGATCGTCCTTGTCCACATCAGGCAAATAGATGTCTTTTCCTGAAGCCGAAACCAGCTTTTTTTCTCTCATCGTCAGAGCCAACTGGGCGCTACACTCTGCTGTTATGTAGCCAAAGAACTCGTGCAGAGTATCGTGCGTCAGTGGAGTGAGATTTTCATGTTCCCATAGAAGGCCATAAGTGAAGGTTATTCTGCTCAATTTCACATGAAACAAGGGGAAAAGGTATTTTTAGTTATAAAAGAGATGCGATAAACGAATTCACCGTGTCCAAAGTTACAACCAGTTGCAAAAAAACTGGCTTCATGTTTTATTAAAAATTGCTGATAGGAACACATCTATGACAAATAAAACTCACGTCCTCTAACACGTTCCTTCAAGTTTTGAGCATGGTCTCGTATTGTTAGCAACTTTCTCAAGGGGAGAGGAGGGGATCACAATTACAAGATCATTGATAGGCCATTAAGCCCAAATAAGGTACTGATGTCTGAAGTATTTTTGCAGCTGGTTGTAGTGACACCACATATATATAATATCTCTAAACGTATAAACATCATTTTCCTTTATCCCATCGTTATACTTAAAACTTACTAACTTTCTGGGCTGAGTTATTTGTAAGGAGGAAAACGCTATCCACTGGCTAAATCTTTATCAATGGATAGCGTCATTGGTTTCCCTAATACTTCAGCCCGCTGGATAGTGATTTGTCCGTTGGATAAGGCTATCCAACGTTTGAACAACCAGGGTCTGGTACTGAGCTTAAACATTATAACAGAAACTTCAAACGGCAACTGACTTTTAAGGTTGACAGTACATTTCTACAGGTTTTGCTCCATACCTGTGGCAAACAGGGTTACGACAAAGTTCCTCATATGGCAAAAACAAATGATCAACGCCTTTGACAAATTTATCGAAAAGCCAGCCAGCCCAGGACGTATGATCATCTGTGTCAACTGTTAATCCCTTTATTCCAACAGCCTCCATTACTCCTGGAATATGAAGCCCAGCTTTCAGCTTATTGAACGGGCAGGGAATGGGATTAGCAGCCACTTGACTCGCCACCAGACTCCTGACCTTTCCCTCAAGCGCTCCAGACAGGAGAGAAGCAAAACACACTAAAGATCCGGCACAGTGCGCCACCACCTGAACGTCTTTCTGCAGGAAGATATACAAACATCATCCTAATTCGTTCACCAGGCTCAAAGGGGCTATGCCACGAGGATGTTACTGTTTTAAGTCAATTCTGTGCTGAAGTCATTACTTAATGCCTTTACCCAGAATCAAAATCCTCTTGTAGATTTATGAAGAAGATATCAAAAAATTTCACCAAAAGCACTATCCATAATAATTTTTTGGTGCTTTTTACAGGCATAGCATTAAAACATGAAAACGTTGGCTCAAAAACCTTTTTCGCTTATATGTTTTGGATTCCGTTAAATCCGTTAGCCCCAAAATAAAAAAATTGCAAATTTTGTAACGCAGGATTATAGTCATATCCTGCACGCATACCCTTAGGAACGTGATTTCGTCTGAATCATTAGGTATAAAGTTAGTTCCTTAGCTCTGTCTTGTTATACTCCCTGATGAGTCTGTGTGATGAGATGAAATAATCAAGTTAACAAGATCCTCGCGTTGCTTTGTGCTGCTCACTGGTGTTCATTTTAAAAAAATTAAAAACAAAAGTGTTTAGCCACCTTAACCAACACCAGTGGTTTATATACCTGCTTAGTGATTTCTATCACTTTATTGATAGCCGCTGGGTAGTCAAAAGCTGCACAGTCGTCCAGTGTGTAGTCCTTGCGAACCATTGATGGAAGATTACACGAAGTGCGCCAATCAACAAGCCAAACGTCGTACCTAGTGAAGCCATGTAACTGTGCTCAGTCAGTGAACACTGCTTTTAAGGATACTACTTATGAGAAAAGCTTACATGGAATACCAACCACGTTTAATTAAGGAAGGAAAGTAGGAGCGAGAGCATCTCCACACAAAAGGAAAAAAAAAGAATCTCATCGAAAAAAATTTGGTTCGTCCGAGAGCTTAAGGCACATTTTCACAGGCAAGACTAAACTCTTTGTTTAACTCACAACATGTTCCATGTTATGTTGAACAGTGGAACTGGAGAGAGTATGAGAGTATGAGAGTAAGTTTGTAGCATTTCAAAGCTCAGTGGACCAATTCATTGCTCCTTAAGTTTTAAGAGAACAAATGAGTAAAACAAACTCTATACATGTACAAGCAAAACGAAATTAGATAAACAGTACTGTAAAACTGATGGGAAACGGGTAACTGATTTTGTCTTGTAACTGTTAAAAGAGTATCTGACCGACGAAGAATTTACAGAATACTAGCTGTTTTAAGAACTACAATAGTTCGTGTACGCGTCTGTATTTCTGGTTTCTTTTCTTCTTGAGTATTCGACAATGTTATCGAAAATTAATACATCTTTAGTCAACTACGTTTAGTAAATTCAGCAAATTTGTGGGTGGAAATCCAGTTTGAATACCACGTGTCTGGCATGTTGGATAGTGGAGTCTAATGACGAGTGTCCGCTTTATGCAGGTTTGTAACAACAGAAATGACCCTTTCATCCACTTCTTAGAGGTCTGCGTCCGCTGAAGAGAGGTGGCCGCTTAACAAGGGGGAAAAAATTGGTGACTTTGGCTACTGTCCGCTTAATACGGTTTCACTGCAAATTTTCTTAGCCAAAAAAGTTCACTTATGTTCAGAGACACAAGCAATGACGAAAATGGCGAATCTGGTGAGAAATAGCCTGAGGGCTGGCTAAAATTTAAATGAGATTACAAGAGGTGCGCCTTAATTGTATAGTAGAGAAGTTGACGAAAATGGAAAAACTGCATGACATAAATGGCAGATCTGGTGAAAATGGCGAATGTGGCAAAACTTTGCCAAGGGTTTGGTAAATATTCAAATTGGATGCCAAAAAGGCCCCTTGGAGAGTGGCGGATGTGACGAAAATAGTGGAAACCTGTTAGCAATGGTGAAAACAGAATCTGGCAAAAGAAATTCGCCAGAGGGTTTGCAAAAATTAAAATGACCTTTAAGAGGGGCTATTTTGGCGAAAATGGCAAATTTGGCGAACAACCGCCAAAGTCTAAACAATAAATTCAAATGACAAGTCAAAGGGGCCTATTGAAAGTGACGATTTTGACGAATGTGCCGAATTTGGCGAAAATGGCGAATATGGCAACCCCTCAACTACGTGCCAAATAAGATAGCAAAGAGGCCCCTTGGAAAGTGGCGAATTTGGCGAAATTCGCCAAAGATGTGACTGAACTTCTTATGAGATGTTCAAAGGCTCCCCTTCAATAGTGGCGATTTTGACGAAAATAGTAAACACGGCGATGTGACCAAAATGGCGAATTCGTCATTTTCGTCAAATTTGCCATTTTTCGTCAAAATCACCACCTTTCAAGAGACCCCTTTAGACATCACCTTTCAGTTTTCGCCAAATTTATCCTTTTTCCCAATTTGCCTTTTTCGTCACTCGTCACTTTTCAAGGGGCACCTTCGGACATCCTTGAATTTTCGCCAAATCTTTGACGAAGTTTCGCCAGATTTGTCATTTTCGTTGTTGCATGCATTTTTGGTCATACGAAAAGTTAGCAGGGTTATTGTTATTGAAGGAGATTGAGCCCCAATGTGAGAGCGAAATTAAATAACTTCTAACATTTGAAAACTTGTTCTCGCCTCTACGATATTCTCAGCCCCCCTCGCCCCACTCCCCGTCTGTAAAAGAATAACGACGGCTATCACGTTTCTCGCCAAAATGACGCTGGTTCACGCACGCGCACTACTAAGTACTGAGAAAATCTCGACCTCGTAGTCGTCCTCGTATTAGAATCTAAAGGTCTCTAATGGGTTACTACAGGATACTGTGGCAAATGTAACATCATACCTGTGTTGCACCAGATATTCCACAAGGTTGGTGTCAATTGTGTCAAGGCTAAACATTCCACTACTCACTCCGGCTCCGTGAAACATTACAACTGGGCCTTTAGAGCCACCGTTGTAGCGAGTCAAAGCTATTTCAAACTGAAAACATAACCATTTTATGTAGTTGAATAAAGGAACAGAAGACTTAAGAGCAAACAACCGCTAGCCAGGATCTTAAAAAGGAAAAACAAGAACATATGCTGGCTGTGATTTGTCTCTGTTCAGATGAAAGCCTTCCTGGGTGGTGACTATTTTGCCTTGTCTCCTTTAAGCTTCCCAATCAAGTAAAAGGGATTGTTAAAAAAAACCCACATTACATTGCGAACAGTTTAGGAGACGCAGAACCTGCGTGTATAGTCTAGCTTCTTTCCGTGCCGGGGGTAACAAGGAAAATTGGGGTAGAGGTGTACCGCGGGAGCCTTCAAATCCTGACCCATTGCTCATTTTCCTACCCTGACAAGAGACCTTAATTTATTTCATGGCCCTGACTCATTTCGTCCGCGCGCAGAATTAAGTAGTTTTCCCAACTAACGATCATGGAATTACATTTTTTGGAAATTTCAGTGACAAACCCTGAAAACCTACAAAAACAGATAAGGAGAATTTGGGTTTTCACCTTGTCGTCAGTGGTGCAGTTGAAGACTTCAGGAAGGCATCCACGCAGCCTCAGAGCTCTTTTCTTCCTGGGTGGAGCATCAGGGATGAAGTACTTATCAAATGAGGAGACTGGACCGTACACATTCCAGAGGGTTTTAGCAAAGAACGCACCAAAACGTGCCATCCAATACAGCTTCTCACGTGTGCTGTGGGTATTAATGATGTCCATTGTCTCAAGTTGCTTAGCAAAGTTGGCAGCAGTTATGTAGAGTGTTGCGTTGCCCAAGGGCTCTTCCTTACCAAGGCGGAAGATTTTGACGAACAGTGTTGTGGTATCTTTCAATCCAGTTTCACCAAAATGGTCCTTGTGGACATACTTGACACCTTCAAAGGAAAACAGCCTGCCCCCATCTCCATTAAGAGTCATTTTATACACCATGTTCTTAGTGTCGGCGTTCTCTTTACTGGTACTGAACAGCTGAAAATGGCCTGCCAAAAACAAAGAGACACACCAGTTAATCGCCTTGTTTTTCATGAGTCTCCCAGTGGCTTGACGATCAGATAGAACGCCTGCCCAGTGTTTCACAGGTCATAGGTTCCAATCCTGTCACGGACTTGAAAATTGTTTTCCAGTTTATTCCACACTTGTGACATGATGCTGGATTAGTAATAACTCTCTCAAAGAGACACTCTCTTCATGCAATTCCATACAGGGGTTCTTTAAACAGTTACTTGACTTATAATAATATTATTTAAAATGCTTCTGTAGCAAAAGCTTACATAATAAAAAGATATTGTAATCCAAAAAATTATTATTAGCACAAACAAAAACAGTGGAATCTCCATGTGTGACCACCTCTCGTAAGCTAACACCAATCCAAAACACCAAATCCTTTTCAGTCAAAGCCTTATAGTTGGTACCAGTCTCGTAAATGAACACCTCTCATAAGCGACCGCTATTACTTCAAACGTGACGGTTTTATAATCTTGTATTGTTTTCAAGCTTTTGTAGACGACCGCTTGACTCATGGTTTACTCTCTATGTTTACTGTATGTACAACGCTACTCGAAGAAGTGAAAGAACGTTAAGTGACAAATGGAACTACACATATCGTTACTTAGATATTGCATAGAGTAAATTCTCCTGCAAAAAGTAAATATCTTGGAACTTCTTCTCGGAAAATACCCCTTGTGGATCGAGTCTCGAAAGGGAGCAGACTGTATTTACTGGAATAAGCGCCGTCCCCGCTTAAGCGCTGCATTTGAGACAAAAAGTGCTTATTAATAAACGCTTAAATGCAATATTCGTTTATTTAGATCCTTTGAGTTAAATCAATCCTTTTGAAATCGAAGGAGTGACTTGACAGACCTCTTATTGTATTATTCTTGATGTTACCCTAGATAACCCTAAATCTCTCTCTTTTTTTTTTTTTTTCTTGGTAAAGTACTTATACAGGTTTTTAAAAAAAACAACAACAACAACAGCAGCAGTGCACATACCATCAGAAACCGTCAGTGGAGATGAGGATAATGCCAGACAAGTCACTGTTCCACTTATTTTAGCAGAGTGAGATGGGTCACAGTTAAGCATCTGTTCCACATCATCCGACTCAACGGTAAGTGTAAATTCACAAGGCATTTGTTTGCCTTTGTTGTTCGATGATTCATATGTCCCCACCATCTTCTCTGTGAAGCGAATTCCAGGCTTTGGTTTGACAAAGCTAGTTTGATCTGCAAACAAAATAATATTAACATAAAGTCCTGAGACATTCACAGCGTGTTTGCTACCCACCGAAGTACTATGGCTAGTGTACTTCTTGATTTAAGTGGTTTTTGGTCATTACGGTGGAATTCTGAAGGTGATGGTCCATGGTGAGAGAGGGGAGGGTTGGGGAAAATTTTAGCCTGAAAAGCAGGCGTCTTTTGCAGTGCAAACGATGCCAGAAGGAAATAGATCACTTGTTTAAAACCCTAGTTCTTCCCATTCTCACATATGGTCTCGCTGTGTATGGCGCTTCTGATTCTGATTTAAATGTTATACAGCGTTTTTTAGACAGGTGCCATAAGCGTCATTTTACCTCTCAAACAGTAAGCAACTTTAATCTTTTAGAACAGCAAGATAAATCCGATTTCAAAAGAGCTATTAATAATCAAATGCTAGGTGCGATCATTCCCAAAGAAAAAGAATTAGTATATAATTTGCGTAGGAGAAGGTGTCACCTTCCTCAGATAAAAACGGACAGATACAAGAAAACTTTTGTAAATAGACTTATTTTTAAATATAACTCAGTATAGTATTTTTCTATCTTATATCACTATTGTATTTTATCGTGTATCTTTTAATACATTTTCACTGTAACTCAGTAGGATGAAAAATGGACCTGAGCCTGCGATCCATTGAGAAGGTAAGTACTTATTGAGAACAATATCTGGTCAGCGGAGAGCTTTAAAAAACACATCACCTCAATAAGTTGTACACCCGAGCCCGTGATATTCATGTGACACTCACTGTCTGGTCAGCAGATACCCTATTTTGACAGCTGTCAATTGACTATAACATGGATGTCCAATATTTACTCTGAACTTCATAGCTACAATGCAATTTCACATCCGCTAACATGAAGGGGGACGTATGTACGGACGATTTTGACAAACCCAAACTTCTTGCATGAAAAGATGAACAAATTTTATTACCCACGGTTCTCTACTATAAATAAAAATGTACAAGTACGGTAACTACAACTCACCGAGCGGCTTGAATGTGTCATAATCTATATGCCAACCCTCTCTTTTAGCAAGAAGTCGTAGACAGCGTTCTGCCAGGCACGAAATGGTAAGAGTGGGGTTGACTCCAACAGCTATGGGAAGAATTGCACCATCTACAACATAGAGTCCTTCAAGCACACTGCCAGAATCACCTAAAATGATATAAGTTACCATACATTGGTCTATAAAATTAATATAATTATTATTTCCTTAATGAGTGTTCCAGCATACGGCAAATCGTAGTTACTAAAACAAGGAATGACCTACAATGACCTACAATGACCTACAATGATCTACAATGATCTACAATGACCTGCAATGATCTACAATCATCTACAATGACCTGCAATGAGCTACTATGACCGAACGTGTAATCCCTGTAATGAACTAAAATGAAGATTTTAGAAAAAGACCAAAAAAAAAAGATCAGGGAACGTGTGTCGTAGTTACTAAAACAAGGAATAACCTACAATGACCTACAATGGCCTACAATGACCTACAATGATCTACGATGAACTAGTACGAGCTACAATGAGCTACTACGAGCTAAAATGAGTTAAAATAAGCCCTACAATGAGCTACAAAATGACAGACAATGATGTTTGTCGTGTGTCACGCTTGGACGTGACACTAGGCTCATGGTATTAAATTGCCAAGCACATTTTGAAAAGGCAAAACAAAAATTGTGCCTGATCTCAGGTAACTTGAGAAACTTGAAAATAGATTATTGCAATCGCCTTTTTACCGGTATAGCACTATTATACGCTCTATTGACGGAAGTCATGCAAGCACTTCCTCATTTGGCCTAGATGGGTATGGGCCACTGAGCAGGATATGGATTTTATTATATAGCGTTACAAACAGAGCATCCTGGTGGACCGGAAGCCATTTAAAGGGTCTTATGATGTCTTATACAGGCCAGGGTACTTAAAAAAAATGAACAATTTTTCTTTTGAAGAGGGTCAGAATTTGAAGGCCTCCTTTGTTCACCTCTACCCTTACGTCCCTTGAAGATCCCCCCGGAACGACTGTTGGGGTGACTGTGTTTGTTCAATTTGTTTGAAAAAAAGACAAGACAAAATAAAACTAATGCGAAAGGTTGCAAGGGATGGTTTGGACAAAAGTCACAGTATCATCATACATGTATTATTACACTGTAAATTTATCTCCAAGCGTAATAATTAGAGATGCTGTCATCGTTAAATGGGCTGTCATGCAGTAGACTAAACGCGTTACGTTTACGCACACGTCCCCTGATCTTTTTTTTTTTTTTTGTCTTTTTCTAAAATCTTCATTTTAGCTCATTACAGGGATTACACGTTCGGTCATAGTAGCTCATTGTAGGTCATTGTAGATCATTGTAGATCATTGTAGGTCATTGTAGGTCATTGTAGATCATTGTAGGTCATTGTAGGTCATTGTAGGTCATTCCTTGTTTTAGTAACTACGTACGACAAATGGCCTGACTCCTGTCTGTATGTGTGTTGTGGTCTCATTCGCTCAGAAGCTTTTCAAGCTAATCCACGCCAGGTCGACCTCATGAATAAAAAATGGTATAATAATTTTAAAGTTAAATTTTTGAATTTAAGAACATTCAGAGGCATCACATTAAACTTAACATGCATTTGATTGATCGTATTCCAGAATACGAATACGCAAACGTTTTGTTGCAAATTTCCTGTACCATGATTTTTGGGCTACTTTTAATAGTTGCTACATACATGAATATTTTTATTTCAAGCAGATTTCTAGCTATTGCAAAGCAATGAATGCCAAAATGATTGAGTGATTTTAAGAGTTTATTCCTTTTAGAGAGTTTATTCAGTTGAGCATACTATTAACATAGGCACCAAAAGCATATGTATAGGTAATCACATGATTTCGAGTGCAATTTGGAATAAATAAGCATGAGTAAATTTTTCAAAGACCAACAAAAGTGCACGAGCCCGTAGGGCGAGTGCACTTTGTGGTCTTTGAAAAATTTACAAGTGCTTATTTATTCCAAATTGCACTCGAAATCATGTGATTACCTATACTAAATGTTATACTGTGTTATACTACCATCAAAGACTTGTCCAGCATGGTTTACGACAGCAGTTTGTCCAGATTCTCCCATGGGGCAGCCACCAAGAGGATGTGCTGAGATGACACTTTTACCAAGGGCAGGAGTCCACATGGGGTTTTGCACAAATGTCCCGCTGAGACCTGTAGTGACTTTTTCCATTGCCTTATTGCAAGTCACAAAGTTTTCCTCATCACCAACTCTCTTCCAGGTGATATCAACACTGTCGTTAGTGTTATTGTAAGTGATGATACCACTAGCATCATCATGGCTCATGCACAAGAAAGAAAGGCTTTTGTTGATTCCTTTGCCCTTTAGTTTCTAAAATGTTAAAAATTGTTTCTATCACAATTTCTATAACATATTGTTTTAAAATCCTCAATATTATTTAAGGAACTGAAGATTATCCAACTTGGTGAGCTTAAAATTTCACAAAAATGCAAATACTAGCTAGACACACATTTCAGTGCTAAGACCCACAAAATAATTTAATAATTGTTATTAACTGGGTTGACAATAAAATTAAATTTAAAGCCACCATAAAGAGATTCAAAGAGCAGAATTGGAGTGCTAGCCCTACATCATCGAGCTCTCAAAAAATTTCTTTATTTTTTGTCACATTCTTACCTGCCATGCCTTTTCCAGTGATTCAGCAGAGGAGTATTTCTCAATTCCGATCAGTTTGGCTGCAACCGACAAACCAACAGAATACATACCAGAAATCACCGATGGAGGTGTTCCATCTTCAACTACGAAGCCCTTCTTGTGGTTTCCATTAGTTTTTCTGAAATCCATGACAGAGGTTATGCAAGGGCCTGGAGGTTTCTTATTTCTTGCCATGTGTTGAGTTGTTAGCCCAACAGAGTTGGCATTTTTTGCGCCGTTGAAGCTGAAACCCAAGACATCGCCATTTGTGGAGAAGTTCTTTCCTATTTGGTTAGATACATTAAGCCCCCGCTCTCTAGATCGAAGCAACAGTTTGGTAGAGCCAAGTGCTCCTGCACCAATGATGACATGAGTAGCTCGTATGGTTTCTTCTTCAACAGTGAAACTGCCCCTGATTAGCCGCTTGTATTTTACCATCCACTCAGCAGTGCCAGGTACCTTGGTTACTGACATGACTTCAACCTTTAAAAGAGCAGCAACCAGCCTAATAAGTATTTCATGACGCCAACTGAGGGGCCTAGCAACATTAACTTTAGCCCATACAAACAGCCCAATGAACTATCGAGATTTCTATGGACAGATGGTTGATAAGGTAAGCTGACATCTTTCAATTAAAGCAAGTAAAACTGAGAGTAACCCTATCATTGTTTTAGTAAAATTCAACTGGTGCAGTGTATTTCAGCGCAAATTCTGGCAGTACATTATGGTAATTTCTAGTCCACAACTTGCAGCTCACATGGCGGACCTGAGAATTCATTTAGTAAGAACAATTTCTAAATCATAGTCTACTTAAACAGTGTGTTCATCTTGACAAAAAAGTTATCAAAATGTGGTATATTTGTAGATTTTCAACTTGTAAATGACTGGTAGCTCTTACAATGATACGTACTGTTTTCATTTGCCTGCTCTTACAACTAATAAAAAAGTCATTAACTTATAAAGGCCTGTCAATTCGCTATCAGGTACTTCATTAATTTAAAGAATTAGCCATTTATAAACATCTTAGAGGCCTTTTTTTCTGTGGATCATAAACTGTTAATATTATAGATCCTCACTTTTTCGTTTGATTTAAGGCCCAAGTGCTACGACTGTAGCAACTCATGTTTAAGTAAATAAGGACCAGTTCAGTAGTGGAACTTTTCATGTACCGAACTTAATACCTATTTGGGTCGACCCAAATGATATATGTTTGATGGTTGACTCAGACAACGAACTAAACATCGGACTAGACCTTAGACTAGACGTCGGCCTACATTCATTTTCACAGTGCACAATGGTCTCCAACGCTCACCATTCAAAATAAATTCAATTTATTTATGCATTAGATTCGGCACATGAAAAGTTTGACGTTTGAAACGAAGTCGCTCAACAGTCAAAATCCCCATGTGGGCTACTCGAACTTAATTCATGGGTCGACCCAAACTAAGTGTGTGGGATTTAAATGGTCCAAATGTTGGTCTTTCCATGTACTTAATTGAAGTGATTAGGTTCGGTACATGAGAAGTTCAATGTTTGAACTTGGCCTAATAATCGTCCTAGTGACAACTCAGCTCCTACTGTACCTCTGTGAATATCTCTGCCCCGTGAGCCTTCGCATCGGGCAAGTAGTTCATGTTCAGAGTATTCTTTGCACCAACATTGCAACCACCGCAGCAGTTTCCACAGCCAGTGCACTTTGGCTGTGGAACTCCAACATGATTGGATGGTGTGTCCTCAAATGTTACATAAAGAGGAGTTTTGTAATAGGCTTTGTCAATGTCCTCAATATCGCATGCACCAAAGCCATCTTCCATCCGCTTCATTTTGTCCAGTTTAGGGTAATGATCTGGATAAGGGGTGGGTTTCAACATATCTACCACATGCTTTCGGTCAATTTTCATTAGATTTTCAAGGTCTTGCTTGAGTTCTGATGGCCATAACAGGTCTTCATACACTCTAGGATCAGCATCAAGGCCAACATTGGCATTTATGAGGGAGCCTCCTCCAAGACCACACCCCTGGACAACGCTCAAGTCGTCAGTGACATAAAACTCATATAGACTAGATGGTTCCCCTGCAAATTCGATTCATAGTTGCAGGGTTATGATCATATATTTCATTCTTTATATAAAATATCAATTATTTAAACCCAAATAAAGGAAGTTTATAAAATTAAAATGTATTTTAACTTCATTTTGTAAGGATGTTTCTTTGTGTTAAAAAGTTTCAACCAATCTTAAGAGTTGTAAACAAAGGCCAAGAAAAGCATACAATTTCACAAATTCCTTAAATGTTGAAAATTTAGACCTTTTTGTCAATCAGAAGTATAGACAATAGTAACGTTAGCAGCCTGCGAGCAAGCTCCGCCCTTGGCGCTCTCCAAGCTCTCTGGTTGTTGCATTCCTTCTCTGCAGGACCATTAATTAATAGTTTCCTCCACTGCTTAATGACACAAATAAATATATTCATGACTTGTAAGCATACCTTTTGTGTTTTTCCCGCCAGGATGGATTTGAATTTCCTTTGAGGCAGCAAGGAATGACTCTGGAAAGTCACCAGGAAGCCACTCCTTCCCTCGCTCCAACACACACACAGTTTGACCAGCTCGTGCACAACGGCTGGCTGCAATAGACCCTCCATATCCTGATCCAACAACCACTACATCATAGGTGGGCTTAATGGATGCATGGTCCAACGACAATCGGGGAAATTCAGGTTCAAAATTTTCTAAGGCGGGCCGCTAAAATAGAGCAGTCATCAGATGGAAAATTTTAACGTAAAGTAGTAGAACTGCTATTTTTAAAAAAATTAAAATCGTCAATATTACAGAACTTTCTGAAATAAAAATTACATATATTTTATCATCAAAGACCTGAACTTTCAAAAAATTAATATTTGAGGTGTTTTTTCACACACCTTAGACCTGTGCAAATTCCTATTTTTATACTACTACATGAGAAATTTCTGCAATTTGATTGGCTTAGAGCAGTGGTATTTCAGCTTAATTTGAAATACCTACATGTGAAAATTACAAACCTTTTGTGGGTAGTAGTATAAACAAATAATATCATGATTTGTACGTGATATTTGGCATAAATACCACTTGTGATATTTCAAAATTGTCTCACATTTCACTCGCCTAACGGCTCGTGAAATTACGTATAACAATTTCGAAATATCACTCGTGGTTTTTAGTAAGGGTTATCGGCCTGAAGCGAGGGGTTATGTGATTTATTCCCCTCGTGCGTCCGAGGGCAACACACGAGAGGAATAAGTATAGGTAATAGCATGATTTGTAGTGATATTTGGCATAAATACCACGAGTGATATTTCAAAATTGTTATGCGTAATCTCACGAGCCGTTAGGCGAGTGAAATTTGTGACAATTTTGAAATATCACTAGTGGTATTTATGCCAAATATCACGTACAAATCATGCTATTATTTGTTTATACTACTACCCGCAAAAGGTTTGTAATTTTCACATGTACTGTAGGTATTTCAAATTAAGCTGAAATACCACTGCTCTAAGCCAATCAAATTGCAGTAATTTCCCATGTAGTAGTATAAATCACATAACCACGAGCTGAAGGCCGATAAACGGCTTGTTTTTACATTGGCGAGGATTTCTCAAGGGATACAAAAATACATTGACGAAAAATGCCTCTATTCATCTTTCTTTTGTTTTTTAACACTCCATGCTGGCACTGTTGGCATTCACAAGTTTCTCGGCTTTTTAATTATGTTAGTTTCTCAAAGTCGCATTTCGAATTAGACCCTGTTTACATGGAGTGGGGGACCCCGGTCTAGTGTGGTAAGTTTCTTTTGTTTTCACGCTCTGGGGGACACAAAACAAAAGAAACTTACCCCACTAGACCGGGGTCCCCCACTCCATGTAAACAGGCCATTATTGTTCGTTGTGAATGCTAGAAACAACCTAAAGAACCTAGAAGTGTCGAGCGATTCAGATCTATCAGAAGTAGAGCCGTTTATTACTCAAACTAAAGCAGCTTTAATGGCGGATGGAATTGAGCCGTTTGGAAAACAATTTTGAATCTTCATTTCCGGGTGTAGACAACCAGCAAGCAGTTGACAGTTTCAATTTTCGCACCAAGGATCTTTCGACCGACCTGCATGTTTACAGATAAAGAAGATTCCGGGCGAGGGTTCACTACTGTAACTGACAAGGAAATTCAGTCGAGGAATGAAGCAAGAATACCACAAAACACAAAGAGGTCAACTACATGTCTTCATGGAGTACACGAGTTTGGGATGACTGGTTAAAGAACGGAACACCTTACCATGACAGCGACACTTTCGTGGAACCGTAGAATTTTAAAGACGCTGAACATTCAATTTCGGACTGTCGTTCTGGCTATGGAAATTGATGAACCAACAACTAAGAAAATCCGTGAATGTGGCGCAAAAGAAACGCAGCTCAGTTTAATTTGAGTAATTATATTGTCGTGTTTAATATTTCCAATAAACATTTGTAAATTTGTTTTTTTGTGAAAAGCTAATTAAAATGCGAGGGGATTATGTATTAATATGCGAGGCCCCTCGTATAGAGCGGTTTTCACTTGACTGTCGTAAAACCAAAACCAAAGTAAATACACTAGCCAACCAAAGGGCGTAGTAAAACCAAAACCAAAAAAAAAACCAATCCCTTTCGACAGTCAAGTGAAAACCGCTCTATTAATACATAATCCCCTCGCGTTTTAATTAGCTGTTCGTTAGCCCCGCTCTTCCACTCAAACAATCAAAGCCGCACCCAGCTTTTCAGACAGTTGATTCGGGGGTTATGTAATATATTCCCCTCGAAAAGAACAAAGGAATCCGAGCTTATGTAAAAATGATGCCAAATATCACAACAAATCATGCTATTACCTATAAAAATCGCAGGTTCAGAAAAAAAACGTGCAGATTCCTTGCTTTTCCTTGAGAGTTACAGTGAAAAAGAAAGTTGAACTGGAACATCCTTAGATGTTTAATTACCCTTTAACAAGCCGGATGTGGCATACAATTTTTCTGAGATGTAGCAATGGAAATAGTTTTGAATGTCGTTTTACTTTAAGGTGGCTGAACAAAGTTTTGCGGGCGGTCAAAGGTAACTCGCGTGACGGCGCGTGTTTTAATTAGACAAACAAACATGGCGGCAAAAAAAAGCAATAGTACACAGAAGACGATTTCTCAAAATCTACTCATTAAAATTTTGTGATATTAGGCAGATTTTTTACTTTTACCGTATTTTAAATAATGAGAACTTTAAAATGGAAGTTGAACAGACCAATTTTGTGACACATTTAATAATTACAGTACAATTATATTATTGATTATCTTAAACCTTCTCTGTTAAAATTTGGTCAAATAAGTTTCAAGTGGCAATGATTAATTATGCAAGTTTATAGGACAATCTAATGAGCGAATTTTGTGTAAACTGGGCAAAAGTGAAATTTTAAGGTTGAATTAAATCGTTCATGTTGCCATGGAAACTACGAAAACGCAACATTTTACCTGTCAATCAAAATCTCTCATCAGCGTATTTTTCATTTGCCAAGTTTCAGCTTGTGAGCTGCAACATTTCTCTTGCCATGATTTGGCAAATAACATATACTTACAAACTGCCAAAACTGTGTTCAGCCATCTTAACGGGCCATAATTTACTGCAAAATGTTTGCTACTTCCCGACTATTGATGGGTCAGAATTAGATAACATCGAGTGAAGTCAGATTGTTTCTTTCAGTAAAATTACATGAAGAACAACTTAAGTCCAACTTTACTGTGTAATATAAAAGTGAAATGCAAAAACTCCAGTGTGATGCTTTGAACCCGGGTCACTTGCTTTATAGCCTACATCCAAATCCACTACACCATCGAGAATTAGCTGGCAAATACAGTAATTTTTAAAATATACATGTTCTTATATATGGAGTACCCCATTACAATATTTGAAAGCTAACCGTTTTCAGTTCAGTGCTTAACCCTAATCACTGCAGATCAGTGCTTAACTCTCTACTGTGTTCTCTCCATAACTGGCGCTCTGTAGTTTTGGTTTTTTCAGCTATTCTAGCCTCATTCTACATTCCAGTCTCGTTCCATTATGAAAATAATGCGTTGTATAAAATACATAAGGTGTCCAATCTGGCTTCCCTCGATGTTATCTTATGCTAACCTTATTGATGCGACCCCAATTTTACTCAACAGTGTATGCATACACCTGCCAAGTTTTAATTGTATATTATACCAGTAATATTTCGCCGCAGCACTCTGATTACTTAGTTTCTTGCAATAAAGCTTTGGGAAAGAAAGCCATTTCAGATAGGAGATAGTCCTTCGGCACTCTTCCTCTATTTGTGCGTCAACTTTCACAAATGTGTTAGCGTAGCATTTTAAAGTTAAATTTGACTTTCCGATAGCGTGTAAGAATGACCTAAGTTTTACTCGTCCCCTAACTACTATTCAAAATGTGTTTTCTTTGTTCGTTTTTAGAATCAGTAGAATGTAAGACTGAAAGTTTATTCTTAAGAATTTCTTGGACAAGAGGAAACTAGGGAAAGCATGGACCCAATTTTTTCTTTGAAAAATACAAAACAACTTACACCGATAACTCTATGCAACTGGGCGTTAAGTCGGTCCATTACGTTCTCCTTAGACAGTTAGTGTAGAAGGTACCAAGTCAACATTCCATGTTATTTGACAGCAGTGAATGGCATACCGAATTGTTATATTCCTAGACTTTCACTTAACTAATCAGGGACTGCCATTGGTTGTTTCTTGGTCACATGGCCTTGACTTTAATCAAAGGAATCCCGATCTTGATACATTATTTTGAGCAATTGTACCCCCCTCGGGATACATTACAGAACGTAATCATGGCTAAGAAGACAAGTTTATGCACGTCTGACACTTCTTAGTGAAGGTCTAAGTGACCCATATTTGCAAACATAACAAACAATTCTTAAGACAAGACAGAATATTACTGGAACACAACAATCACTTTTCCAAAAACAACACAGTATTATCTAAACACAACAAAGTATTATGAGGGGGGCGTTGGGGTCTATAAAAAACCGAAAAACCGTTCTAACTGAAACTACCCAAAACCGAAAAACCGCGATGGAATTCGATTAAAACCGAAAACCGCATACAAAACCTTCAAATCGAAGATTTACACAGCTTAATTTTCATAAAACCCTAGTCTAGATCTCAAACGTCGTTGATATGTGGAACATGCGGACTAAACAAGACATCCGATCATATCCTACAAAAGAGGTAAATCTGAAAGACATGCTTGTAAAAGCAAAAATCAATGTAACTTGAAGGCAGTTGATAATGAGACACAGCCACAAAAACCACATTGGGAGCCGCGTGCAAGTCTGTCTTTGACTTCCTTCTAAATTGGAAAAACCAAGAAAGCACATCTGTCACCAAAATCCAAAAAACCGAAAACCAGAATGCTAATAAACGGAAAAACCGGAAACCGCAACGGACAACAAAACCGAAAAACTGAAGTTTTTCAGTGCAAAAACCGAAAATCTCACGGCCCCCCTCTGTTATCGAAACACAACAAAACACGATATTTGCAAAACACAACACAAAATTCTCCTCCTCTGTTTTTGGGTTTGGTCACCTCTATAGTCCGTCCATCAAAGTATTGGACTATTATGATAAAACAGGGCGATGATTACGGAAATTAATTGTACTAATTGGAGACACTATACTAACGTCTCCTACTCTGCCTACTGGAGACGAGACCGCCATTCACTTACGTGGTCATCCGACGAGTGTCCATATTTTCGCTTTCCATGTTAATGAACTCAAATCAAGAATCAACAAGGACGGTTTAGTGCCTTCTGATTTATAATGCTTTTATCATGCGGTTCATGGTATCACTTACGCAGAAAACGTGTAAAGAAAAGTGGAAGCAAGATTTAACCCTTTAACTCCAAGAAGTGATCAGCATCTAACTTCTCCTTATAAGATCAATACATTGTCTAGCAGAAAGGTGATGAGAATAGGCAAATGTATCAGCTTGAGGATGCGCTATTGATATAAACCCAAATTCTCTTAACCAATGTACAATAACATGTAAAGCAGCCAGAAAGGAGAGTTACTAATCAGATCTTGGGAGTCAAAGGGTCAAGGTGAAACAATCAGAGTCAAACCCGAATCAACGTAATGGCCACTGCCTTAAGGAAATGCCAGTTGTAAGGAGAAGAGAGATATAGGGGCCAGGATTAATATCATGACATCCGTGATTTTTCGGGGAAAGACTCCATTGTTTTTCTTTTTTAAATTGTTCAGTACAACGTATCAATGTGTAACAAACATATCAATAAAACAGAAACCAAAGGTTTATCGAGAAAAAAATGTTATTAAATTGAGAAACTACTTATAACTTCCTTCCTGTTGGAGCGACCAACACGGAAACAGGCTAACGTTGTGACGCTGGTGCTGTCAGACATTAAATCAGCAAGCACAATGCCGACAATGTCGAATTAACAATTATTCCTCGAGCCGGAATGGGCTCTGAGTCAAAAGCCCATGAGGCCGAAGGCCGAATGGGCTATTGACTCAGAGGCCATTCCGGCTCGAGGAATAATTGTTTTAGTAAAATCCAACTAGCTGCTCAAAAATATCGGGAATAAAGAAATTTTAGCTGGTCAAAGTTAGACTTAAATCCTAAATTTACAATTTCATGTTGCTCTGTCAGCCTCGGCTCTTTGTTTTCCTTTGTCCTTGAATTCTTCACCTGAGTTTCCGACATTCGTTCTTGAGTTTCCGAATACCGTATTTTCTCGGATAACCGGCCGGACGCTTATTTAAAATTTCGTCTGTGTTTTAAGTGTCACGCCATCAAAAATAAAAAAGGAAAACCAGTCAATTGCTGATTTACACGTGATGTCACGGCGGCCATGTTGGCGGTCAAGAACAAAAGCATTTCTCTCCTCTGGGAACTTAACTCTATTTTCATGTAAATTCTTCGAGGAAAAATTCTATTGTTTTGACTCGCAATATGGCCGCCTTGTCACGTGGTTGCAAACCAAGAATACGGAAAGTCCAGAATCTGGGAAATAAAAGAAGATAAATATACAAAAAGCCTCGCCAAGAATCAGGTCTGTGCGATAATTCATATGCGAGATATTCGGAAAAACGTTTGACCCAAATTTATAGAGCTTTGAATGGAAACGCCATGTTGGTGTCCCTTTGAGGGACATAAATATGGCCCCCGGAAACCAACAGAAACATCTGTTTTTGACTTTTCCTACTTATGCGTGAATTCATCGCTTGAGGAACTCATAAAGATTAAAGTAATATTTATTCTACGACAAGGAATGTTTAGATAGCAAAATCTCAAAAATCAGTAACGTTTTTAACTCACACAAGAGCTTTCCCGGCCGCCAGCTAACTCCACTCACTCCCAGCAAAATGCCGCGTCCCGCAAAAGCCTGCAAATTCAAACGTCTTTTATCACAAAACGAAAAACCCTTTGGAACCAATAATTTGTGTAAATAAAGGTTTTTAGGAGCTGTAATAATCATGAAAGTAGAAACTCAAAAGACTCGATTAGTTTGAATTTTGGTGACGTCATGGGCGCTTAATTAAGGGGGGCGCTTATTAAGTTTTCCCAAGAGATCATGATAGGACCTGTCCTATTTTGATCTCTTGGTTTTTCCCCATGTTGGTAATCAAGCATACCGTAGTGCCATTTTACAGTGTATTTTTATAAATGTTGAAGTTGAAGCTGAAAGTTGACATTGAGATAGAATTTCCTTGTATTCCTACTATTGAAGAAAGGGATGGGAAGGGGAGGGGAGGGGGACGCTTATTAGAGTGCCACGCTTGTTTGACATTTTGGACTAAGGGTGGTTGCTTAGGGGCGGGATCAGGATCAGGGATTTGAGATCACTTATTCAAAGAAACCGACGAGGAAAAATTCATCGGTTTCTTTGATGCATCGTGATCCGAGCGGTATTCTCAGACCAAGCCCTAAACTTCACTTGGACTCGACGACATCCAAGTGGTGCGTTGCTTGGGGAGTTTTGACCATGAAACAGGTCCAAAACAAATGGACAAATGAGTTTTTTCCGTCTTGTATCCTGCGGGGTTCATGGAGATTTAAAATTTTTTTCTTGTATCCTGGTTCCCGGAAATGTAAAATTTCGCGTCTTTCTCGCCAGTTTTTAACCTCCCACGCAGACGTTTTTAGGGGTAGAACCCAGTGCGTGGGCTAGCCATTGCAGTTTTGGGCCTTCTAAACAAAACAAAATGGCAGGTAAACTAGTCGACCTGACGAGAATGGTAGACAGTTAACTTAATTTAAGCGTAGATCAGAACAAATATGACGATTGAATGCAACGTTTCTCTCCATCTGTCACGATTATTATTTCTTTCTCAATCAGTCGTTCAATTGTCACCAATCTTGTAGTTAGGATCTAATTTTAGTTCAGTGCTGAACTTTTTATGAGTCGAATGTGGAAGTACATTCTGTCAAGAAGTCTTATGGTCTCTTTTTTTTTTTTTTTTTTTTTTTCTATTTTTTTGAAAAAGATTAAAGTCGACAAAGGTCTAGTAAAATTCTTCAAATTCCTGTCATTATATTTTTCTTTGTCTCTATGTTTTGAGGGGTTACTGCACCCGTGTGGGTGCAAGCTTCCTCTCTTCCCACCGATATTTTTAGGAGCTGCGGTCTACGTCATCATCTACGTGATTTACCTCACTTGCGCGCGCGCCAAAGGAAGTGCATGCTCTTCTCAAAGTGGTCGAAAGCGAAAGAGTATTCAGCTGAAAGTGGTATCTCCTTTTAATAATAAGTTTATTATTTACTTTCTTGTCAAAAGACAGAAGAAGTGGTCTCTGCGTTGAGGAATTTTGGTCATCAGGATATAAACAAAGATGATCGACATTCAAAAAGAATTAATACTCGGATAGAACCGGATGTTCTCACTTCGTTTTGTGTTTATTGGCGACGATATTAAGCTGAAAGTGGTTCAAGTCGCTCGTCGTATCTGATTCTTCATGGCCACAAAGTGCGAATTACCAGAGAAGGTCAATGAGGAACTACTTAGGAAACTACAGGAGGAAATAGAGGTGATAAACTCTAAAGAAGACGTCGTTTCTGACGAGGAAACGAATGAAAGCGTGGAGTGTGCGTGTTCGTCACAAGAACCCAAAGAAATTTCGTTGAAGATTGTATGTGTTGGAGGTTATACTGGCGGTGTAGGAACTAAAGGTGTCTTTATTGATGATTATCTTCATGTTTGGCCTCCAGTTATGACTTATCGAGCTCCTCTTATCGGAGTAAAATTCTACGTGAAGATATTAAGGTGGCAGAAAAGTATTCAACACAAGCCACTCTCCATCAAGCTTCAAATCTGGGAGATAGCCGAGCAGGAACGCTTTTCCAAAATGGTGAACGTTTATTTTAAGGACAGTCATGGGGCGTTGGTGTTCTGGGGGGCTCGTCGACGAACTTCACTCGAGGAAGCCCAGCGTTGGAGAGAGAAGGTGATGGATACGTGTCCCTCAATACCATGTGTTCTAGTCACGGATAACATAGCTAAAGAACCGATGCAGTGGATTGGACCTGGGAAGATATTCGAGAGCAATTTAGCGCTGGAACAGTTCTGTAAAAACCACGGTTTTGTCGACCATTTCGAGATTAAGTCTCGTGACTGGGAAACTGGTGAAAAAAGTGTTTTCGGACAAGCGGTGAATTGCCTTCTTGACGAGATTTTGAAGAACCAACCATGCGAATTAGCTCATTAATGAATGGCCTCGAGCGTAAACAACCTGATCAGATTATTTTTTGCGTTTGTAGAATTGCTACAAATATTTCAGTAAGCCATTCGTCAATCGATTTTCGTGTTTTTGTGCATGGCTCAGTTTTACTGATTTGATACAATCTCCTCTCCGGTAAACAAGGCAAAAGTCAGGCACTTCGGTTCCTGACCGGGGGTGGAAAACTGTTTCAAGTTCTGTTGTCCCTGGGGGGTAACCTTTGCAAAAAAGTCCGTTCACAGTTATCGTTATGGCAACCAGCCATTGTGACAACTAGTGCTTTTCACTGCTAAAATTATTAGTCAAAAGCACCACTGATGAAGTGAATCAGTTTGAAACACCTCTTTTCATTTGCAGGCCAGTTGGTGTCTGATAGTGTGGGCAAGTCTATATTAGGTATTTTGAGGAATTGGGGGGGGGGGGGGGTAGTCGAGTTTAAAATCATCACTTAAGGCTGGGAGTGTGAGTCATAATCAGATGCATAGAACTTTGCAATCTAGTGAAAACAGCGTTCTGAGTCCACTTACGACGCTGTCATTTACGATCAAGTGAAAACTAGGTTGTCAAAGTCACAAGCAGAATCGAAGCAGAAGAACTAAACCAATCACAAAGCATGGGAACGCGCATTGTGATTGGTTTATCTGTCCGCTTCCTCTTCAGACTCCAACAACCTGGTTTCCACTAGATCGTAAGTGATGGAGTCATAAGTGGAGCCGGAAGAAAATGGAAACGTTCTGATTCTTTCAACTCTGATTTGGTTGCAGTTATGACTCTGCTTACAAGTCTGATTTTGGATTTTTTCCCTGAGTCATAAGTGCTCTTACAACTCCGCTTATCACTCTGACTCTCACTCTGTCTTATTAAAAAGTGAAAAAGAGCCCTTAACATTTGAATACTTCTCCCAGCAGTGAAAAATGTGATCAATGATGAGTGAAATTTTAGCTGGAAGAAGATTAGAAACCCCACTATGACTTGTGATAATGGTATATGTAGATATATGGCACTTAGCTCCAAAGAAGGGGAGGAATGGATAAAATCTGAAACACACTTGTTGATTTAGAGAGGGAGAAAGAGAGAGAGGAAGAGACCATTACAAGGTAGCCCATTCAGAAACCTTAAGCACCGCTATCAATAAAATTGGGGTTGTAATAAAAATTGAAATAATCATGTTGAGACGTTTCTTGATTGGATCAGCAGGCTTTCCAGAATAGAATTTAAGACAGTGTCATCAGCGTACATTAGCATACTACACCTGTAAGCAATGATCGGTAATTCATTCACATGAAGCGCAATTTAAGAGAAAAAAATAGACTTAGCCTCTGAGATAGCTCCCTGAAAAATCCCTGGAACCCAACGACCTGAGTTCTACCTTAAAGATAGTCAGCAAATCACTCGTACTCCTTAATCCTTCCTCTTCCCAATGGAGCAGCTGCCATAAAAGCCATGGTCATACCCATCTGGTTTTGGTTGTTGTTGTTTTAACAAATGGTTACTTCCCTTTATTAAAGTCCTTTAGACTTGAAGGGTGTTTTACAGAAATTAATGAGACCTCCGAAGCTTGCGCCTTTGGTACTTGTCAGGAAATCAGTCAGAATTTATCCTAGATCCGCGCTTGTTAAGGGTTTTGATCGAGTCATAAACAGGATGCATATCATTTCACTATTACAGGGTTTTTACAGGTCATGGAAAACCTGGAAAGTCATAGAATTTAAGCATTTCATTTTCCAGACCTGGAAAGTCATGGAATTGGAAGAGCACAAAAGTGTGTGAACGCTGTATGAATGTCTTCAACATGGTGTCTTTCTGCACTAGTAGTTGCAAAATGACATTAACGAGGGTCATGAATAAATGGCGTGGCCACAATGGACAGTTTGTCTTAAAAAGGGTCAGGACTTGGGGGCCTTGGTGGCACAACCCCCAACCAAATTCCATTAAAGTTCCTCCCAAAAGGTGTGCTCACTATGTTTGCTATTAAGCCCACTCTCTCTAATAAGACCCCCTTTTGAGGAGGAGGAAAGTTTATAAGCCCCCCCTCCCCTCCCCTAAGTATTCCTTACTAATAAATGATAGACTGTATTAAAAATCACGACTGTTTAACTTCGTGTGGACTGATCCAGGATAGTTTGTTTACCAACTGGAAGTTGGGATTTGTTTTTGATCCTTGGCTGCACCTCCAACCTTCTTGTCCTTGAGCTTATCCACTTTGTATTCTAGCTTTTTATGGAGAACTGATACCATTGTCTTTTCTAGATTAAATGAGCCCCCCCACCCCAATGGGCTTTAAATAAAATTAATAAGCACGCCGGGAGGCTTAATAGAGGATTTACGGTAAATGCAAGCGGATATTTTTCTATCTTTTGCTCTACTACCTTTTCGTCCCCTTTGCACTTGTACAGACCCTATCAAGTACCCAGAGCCCCATCACGAAAAGCAAAAATGAGAGTGAGGATGAGAGGAACGGAAAAACTGATGTGACTGAGAGAACTCTTACTTTTCATTTACCTCCCTCCCACTTAATGAGCCTGGAATAGGCCACTTGCACTAAGAGGTCACATGACCAATGCTTCCTTTAAACAATGAGTTGGAATCTTGCTGATGCCAAAAATTGACAGAGCACCTCTTACACCCGAAATTTGAGGGGAAACGCATTTAAGGGAGATATTTTATGGCAGTTTGATTTTTCAACAAAGTAGTATCATCAATTTTTATTTTGTATTTGCCGCCATGTTGGAGGGATAACTCTTGCCCTCCAACATGGCGACCAAAACTACTTTTTGCTTAGATCTTGTTAAACGTTTGATAGTTATGCTCAGATGTGTTGTAAATGTTCCCACATCTGCTTTTCAACATTCTCCTTGAAGTTTAAGAGCAAAATTTTTGTTCAGAAAGAGTTATTTCATAATTTCAAAAATCACTTTTTGGTCATGTGGCCAACTATGAAGTTACTCATTTTAAGAAAATGTTGCAGGTTTGAAAAACAAAATCACTATTATTTTGTTCAAGGCATGACCCACTAATCGTTTTTTGAAGGAAAAAAATCATAACTTTCAATTTCATAAAAACGATGTCACATGACCTCTTAGTGCAAATGGCTTATAAGCTAGAGTCTAACTAGCCCCATGTAATGGACTGGGCCAGGTTGTTCAAAAGCTGATTAGCCCTAACCTGGGGTTAAATTTTAATTCATGTTTCTTGTCTTTTTGTTCCAAAGCTTTTTCTCAAATAATCTTTTCTATTCTTTTTAGAACCACCAAATCATCGAACGGTAGACAAAAAGACCTAACTGAATTTGCCTTCTAAGCTTTCATAGCTGAATTCAAATTTCACCCTAACAATGGGTTATCTTAACCTAGCTTTGAACAACCTCGCCCTGAGGTTTGTCACGGGGTTGCTGCAGGAGAAAGACCACACCATGGGTGTCTGTCCTTGACCTTGTTCCCATGTAGCCTGCGAGCAAGCTCTCCATTTGGGGGAGTTGTGAGAAGTCACGCAAGTGCAGCACGTGAAAGAAGCCGTGAGTACGAGGGGCATTCTCTCGCGATTTGCTTTACTCACCACCTGGGGAGGGGGGGTACTGCCATATATTGGCTATATAGGTATGTGCCGCTGTGAAGGGTATGGTTTTCATGCAGTTTACTCTAGGATAGGGTATATAAATCAGAACATTTGGGTCTAGAATAGGGAATCATTTTTCAGGAAACTGATCAGTTGGTTGAAGATTTTATCGCTACTAGGGAAACAGCTACTGTAGGATAGGGGGATTTGAAGAGTTTACTCTAGTTTAGGGTAGCAAAATTTAGCTGAACTAGCTCTGGTATGGGTCAAGGGTTCCAGGGTCTCAGCGGCACATCCCCACCCAGAAATTCCTAAAGTACCCCCTCCCGGGGCTCACCAAAAGTGGAGAGCTTGCTAGTTCCCATGCACTTCACAAATCTCTCTTCCACAGGGGAGGGTTCTCTCTAGGTGGGGAGATGCAAGACTTTGGGGATGGGATTGATAATGACCAGGCCTTGACCCACCGCAGTGGCCAGCCAAGTATGTGTATTTACCCCCATATTATTATACATTGTGTTCACTATCTCTCTTCTCATTGGCTTAACGCCTACAGTTAACTATTTAGAAATCAGCACAAACTGCTCATAGTTATCTGTTAGCAAAAGGTAGACTGAAACTGGTTATAGAGGTGACCACTTCAAGAGCAGGAGACAGTTCTACCACAATTAATTAGAAGGCAAACAATTTCTGGGGGGATACCAACAAAGGGACCACTTTAAAGAGAGTGAAAAGCTCATTGGATAGAGTGCATGATAGGAGTTAAAGTATTGTACTGACAATTAAGTCTTTTAAGGCAGGAAAAACATAGATGGAATTGAATTTATTTCATATTTACAAGTATTACATATCGATGTTATTACAGATGGCTGACTAAAAATGGAAACAAATTATTCATCGAGAAATTGTACTCCCCACAAGGAAGTGACAATTTATGTTGGAAAATTAAGTGTTAAATGAGTAAGTTTTGTATTTTTATTGATACATTCACAGAAGAGACTATTCCTGTACATAATTACACAGATTCTTTGCAAAAAAAACTTTCTTCTCACAGAAAGGGTTAAACCATTCAACTGAATAAAAGCGACTGAGGAGAACTGACTTTAAGGATTGAAAGTAATTTTTAAAACTCGACCTATCTGTGGTCTGGAAAGGCAGGTTTGTTTCCAAACTTTAAGATGGAGTTACTTTGCATAGGAGAAAAAAACAATAAAACAAAACGAGCATTTCTTAGTTTTGTGGAAACCACTGTAAAAAAACTTTTTAAGCCCCAATATACACATACAAATTCTCCAAACTGATCTCTATAAATTTCCTTAAAGAATGAGTTGAGAGAATTTGGAAAAAGGATCAAAGCATTTTCTCTTAGGTGATCATTTTATTAATTCTCATATCCTAATTTCTTGATGATGTATGGATATCATTAGGAGAAAATTGAAGTTGGTCACTTTTAGGACTGAAAGGTGTGGGTGAAGTTTAGTCTCTTTTCAATCTTTTGTATAACATCATTTGATGATTGCAACCGTCCACAACACCAAGAAACTAACAACAAAACCATGTGAAAAAAGGCAAAATACTTGTGCATCAATATTGATAGATCTCTTCACCTCTTTTAATCTAAGAAACCATGTTCAATTTTTCTCCTTACTGCTGAGTAATAGATGACAGTAAAGAGAATCCACTCTATCAAGTCTAGTAATCCTGGCTTTAAAAACAATAAACTTATTCAAAACTTTCCATGTTGCTGTTCATAACCATAGCCAATCCAAAACATTAGCATTGATACAAAGACATAACAGAGCTGACCATTAGCAAGGCAAACTAGAGTTCAAGCTAGAGATGTTTAAAATCCAAAACATTATTGCAGCTATCAACCTACAAAACGTTCAAGTTTTAAAAAGAACTGAGGAATGTTGGAATCTAGTTGTCAGGTTAAACGGTAAACTGGTTTGTCCCTTTCAACCCCAATATCAACAAACAAATTCTCCAGACTTATCTCCTTACATTTCCCTTAAACATAGTTGAGAGAATTTGTTAAAAGGTCAAAGAATTTTCCCTGATCATTTCATGAATTCTCATAACCTTTCCTTTCGATTAAGTATTGATGTCGTTAGGAGAAAATCGATGTCTGCTTCCACCAGCTTCAAACTTGTTCAACATAAATCTCCTCGTTGCAAAACTAACAAAGACAGGATAAGATGCAAAGAACGCAAAATTCCTTCATGTCCCTTGTACATGTACCATCAAGCATGTCAAGATTCTCTTTACAGAAATTAAACACTGTCCTGCTGGGCATGATTTCTATGTCAGACCTGGCACAAATTCATTACTAGATAGGATATGCGTCTGTTCTACGTGGAGGGAGTTTTCATGACATAATCACTAAGAGATGATATTGGGTCTGCTGAAGAAGTGGGCGTGGTCATTCTGGTCACGGCAGGACTACTGCTGCTCCCAGCTGATTCCTTAGGTGAGTTGGTGTTCTGAGAACCCCCTCCCTGTGCAGTGTCCTCGTTAGCACCCTGTGCCTGCTGTCCGCAAACATGATGGTGATTTTCCCAGTCTTTGTGTTGACAGAATGGACCACAGTACCGCGCCAAGTTGCAGCCACTACACGTTTCGGTGGCCTTTCGGCCACAATTCCAACAACTCTACGGGAAGAACAATGCATATCCCCATAAGCATCAACATTAATTAATTTCTGTTTAAGTAATGCCAGATTGACTACGCCTTTTAAAACTCTGCATGTTTACCCTTATTTCCACGAAAAATAATAACAACAATAATTAACAGTAATAATAATAATAATAATACTTTAAACTGGATAACAGAAATTTTTGAGGAATACCCTTTAAGATTGTAAGGTCACTAGCACTTTTTCCTCGATACCTGACAAAAATTTCACAGCTTTCCTATACCCACCCTGCCTGGGGTATAAATTTTTCAGGTTGATCCGAGGGTAGATGGGTATATTGGAAATCACTGATCAATGTAGAACTAAGAAAACAATAAAAATGCCCAGAATGTTGCTCCTACCTCACTAGAGTCACTCTGGTGATTGGACATTGCTAGAGTGTCCTCAGTGGCCTGTCTACGGGCTTCCAACACAGCTTTCTCCATCTTGCCATGAGCACTGGCCACAGCTTCATTGGCTTTCTCCTCAGCAGCACGGACAGCTTTCTGCAGTTCCACTACTGCCTGTCTTTTGACATCACTCACTGCTTCTTCTGCACGCCGTTTTACTTCTGCTACACGCTCCTCTGTTTGTTGTAATGTTTTTGCCATCAATTCACCTACATGAGGAGAAAATAAACAATGGACAAGTTAGAATAATCTCTCCACTTTGATCAAATTAAAGGGCAGGGAGATCATCACCAAACTGTGTTATGTAATGTAAAGAGACCTTAAGGTTCTAAAGCAAGGATGACTATGAAAACAAATTTTCTCAATACTAAGTACCGCCCGCATGAACCAGCGTCATTTTTGCGGAAAAATGCAATAGCCTTAGTCAATCTACTACAAGTTTTCGCGAAAATGTCAGAGTGATGGAAACAAGTTAGCACATGTTACAAGTTTTATCATTTTGCGATCACGAGAGGGCTTAACCTTTTTTAACCTCCTTAAAAATAATGTGTTAAATTTGCTTGTGAAAAACGTAAAATGAAGCTTTTTGGGGTGTCATAGTCCTCTTCGTTCTCAAATCTAAAGGTCTCTTTTATACTATTGTCACTGATAAGAGGACAACAGTATGTGTCCTCTTAACATGATAAATTAAAAGTAACCAAGAGCAGAGATATTTACTACTATTTATACATAGATCAGTAACAAACCTGCCCTTCTTTTCACTTCTGCTTCTGTTTCCTCAGCTGTTTTTCGTGCCCAGGCCAAGAGCTCTTCTCGGTCCTGATTACAACGTGTTTGAAGAACTGATACAGCCCGTTTGGTCTTGTCAACCATACCAATAATACATTGAAGCATCTGAAATGACATCAGAAAATTAATAGAAGTCATCAAATGTAGGAGCCTCTGAGGAACCTTCCAAGAGTAATGGCTTTGGAAACTTCAAAAATTGTAGGATAAGTTTAAAAGCAGAAAACAGAGTAACAGATGGATGTTAATGCATTTCAATCATACTACAGAACTATTACTTTTAAAGAACTGGTGTCACCATTTTTTATATTAATTGTAAGTGACATCCTTTGCGATTAAAGTACCGCTCTTTACAGGGTGCCAAGAAAGTCATTTTTACAGCTTACCATTCGGGTAAGCTGAAGCTAGCATTTACCCAAACGTCATTTCAACTAGCCCCAAAATGTTTTGATGAGCAGAATTGATTTCACAGTTCTTCTGTACGTTGAATTCCTCAAAATACTTCACTTGCCCGTAGGGCAAGTTAAAAACAGAATTCACTAGCCCGATAGCAACATCCACCAGCTCCGGGTTATCGGACACTACTTTCTTTGCACGCTGGCTCTTTACGATTTATAAGTACAAAGCCTGCCTTTTGTAGTTATTAACATGGTAAATGTCACTTCAAAAAAAAATAAAAACAGTACAAAAAATAAAGACACCTGTTAAAGGTGTATGTAGGAGATGTTCATGCATCTGTACTAGAAACTGATGAATAGGAAAACCTGTCAGCTACAGCCAAGACAGATGATGAAAAAAGTACATTCCACACATTTGAGAGCTACCCTTGTGTATTTTTTTAAGATTATTTTGATTGAAAAAACTTACTGTGTCTACATGCCGCCAGTCATCAGCGATTTCATGCTTGTTATCTAGCAGAACATCCGGCATTGAAGATTCTGCATCACGTGAACTACCTGCTGTGAAGTAAGAAACAGTGATGTGGTCAGTGACACGTGGGCCAATATTCAGCCATTTTGACATTTTGAGTACAATGTACAGCTCATCAACACAAGATCTTTGTAACATTACCTTGTGGCATTGTAATGTCTTCCATTCTTAATTGACTTGGTTTGTTTAGGCCACTGTTACTACCTGCAACAAAAGAAAACTTCACACGCTTACTACATGTACTGTCACAGAGGTTTCACAAGACAGAACAGCTTGGCAATAACTGATTTCGTTGAAGCTATATTAAAAGCACCTGGTTGTCACAAAAACTACATGCAAGAGATGTTTTCTATAGTAGTAATATTGTGAAAGTCATCAAAAATAATATTAATGACTTTTACATTATTCATTTTTATTCATTTGAGTTGTGACCAAACTTTGTCACAAGTCCACCTCTGTAAACCTCAATACAAATCAACTGAGTTGATAATTTATTATTCACCGGAATTAACTTTTGATACAGACCTCTGCTGTTTGTTGCATTTCACAAGTACAGTATGATAAAATATTCATGTCTCAGCAAGCCACCCCTCTCAACAACAACAACAAAAACCAAGCCACTTGAGCTTTAACTTACTTAAATGGGGTCTCTTGGGTATAGGTTTTCCTAGTTCGGCCATCATTTGCTGCAAAAGTAAAACACATAGACTCAAAATTACAAAAACAACACAATGAAGGCTGGGAAATTATCAAGAAAATAGTGTGAACCAGAGCACAAAGAAACAATCTCAGTGACTCTCAAATTCACACTTTGCTTCATGTGGAGGCGTGTGTGGCCTAACAGTTAATACCTCAAACACTGGACCTGGAGGTCCGGGGTTCAAGCCACACCTCACCCATCACATTGTTCCCTTAGACAAGGAACTTCACTCCACTTTGTCTCTCTTCACCCAGGTGTATAAATGGCTACTGGGGACATACTGCTGGGGAGTAACCCTGTGATGGACTAGCATCCCGTCCAGGGGGGAGTAGCAATACTAATCAGTATGCTTCACACTAAGGAAACCAAGATAAGCTTCAGCTGTTTGGGCCTTTGGCTATTGTGCGCCTTTACCCTTTACCTTCATACACAAGATAATAAAAACACTTTAAGTCCCAAGGGAGACCAAAATCAATTTTCTCTTAACAATAACAATACATAATCAAGAGGCAGAAAGTTTATGAGAAAATGCTTTGATCTATTATCAAAATGTCTTTCTTTAATGAAACTGTATTGAGAGTTTGTCACAATAGGTCTTCAAAAAATGACTAGATTTTAACTGGGTTGCACTTCAAAATTAGGAAACAATCACTCACCATGGCTAGATCAGGGGGAGCTCCATTTTCTTTAGGTCTGAAAGGAAACAAACAAGAGCATTTTACAACTGGATTTCTCAAAACATGCAGTGTGGACACAAAAGCAAAATCATATGCATCCAACCATTATGAACATGGCTGGCATCATACGTACTGGAAGCCTGCCATGCATGAGCATTTTAGGAGCAGACTGACATTACTCATAGTCAAGAGTTTAGTGAGCACCTGGTACAAACAAAATAAAATATAAGACTAATAAAATAAAATTGCACACCTCATTCCATCAGAAGCTTTTCGTTTTCCATTTTCGTTTATCTCCAAAGGATTCATTTCTTCTGGATCCAAGGGCGCAGAATCTCGTTCACTTAAAATATCTTCATGTTGTCGTAGGTATTGCGGAGGAGTCTGTTTTGCCATTTGTGCACACTGTAGCAGTTCTCTTTGTAAGAGTGGTAAGTTTGCCTAAAAAGTACCAAGCAACATTTAAAACTCAAGTTACTATTTTCCTACATGTCAACTGCATGTAAACAACAAATTTTCACTGCTCTCTAAAGAATAGACACCCCAGTTGAGCATAGTTGCCAAATTACTGGCTGCTGGCACATCTTGGCGGGCTGTTAATCTAGAGCAATAATTTACTGCAGGTGACAAAAGGAGCCCACAATCCTAATCTTCAGGTTGCTATTACACATACTCCACACATAATTATGTAGCCAGCTTTGTTTGGATTTCCACTAAGAATGAATGGAATGCATCCAAGGCAATCTGTGATCACGTGGTTCAGACTTATATTAGACTTATATTATACCTATCAAGTGAAACTTATGCAAAGCACAGTGTTTGAGCAAAATTTGAGCAAAAGTGTTTTGACCTTTAATCATTGTCACCTGCACTCCATAACATTTATTGGGTTGATTTTGTGAGTGAGATTTCCCACTTTCTTCCCACAAGAATACATTTCCTTCAGGCAACATAATAAATTCTTTTTTAAACATGATTGTTCAGTTTAGATGGCTGGATTTTAACCTTGTTCTATTTTTTTTCATTTTTATGGACCTTGACTTAGGGTGCTTTCCAGAAGTCAGAACTGGCCTGCCAGACCATGGCTGGACCAGACATTTTCACAATGAAATAAGCTTTTTCCAAGAGTTTTTGCTACTAAAAAGTCATCTCCTTTGTGCATACTATTTAGGATTTGACTAATGTGGCTGGATAGTTTTGATTAAAGGTGAAAATCTCATTATGACAGCAATAGTCTGGCCCGTCAGTTCTGACAGATGGAAATTAAACGCCATAAGTCTTAGTCTATAAAATTGAAAAAAAAAGAAATTTTCCAACATCCAACTACCTTGAGCCTGTACTTAAATTGAAATCAGTTTTCAAGAAAAGGGTGCACTGAATATTAAAAAACTTACCTTCAGAAATGGTATTACAAACGGTCTAAGTGGAAAATTGGTTGCCTCTTGAAGCTGGGCATGGAATTCTTCAATAGATATTGTTGAGTTCTGTACATGATAATCGCAGAAGGAACTAGTTAGTAAAACCTGGTGACATAAACTAAAGAGTCAAGAAAATGAAATGATCAGTATGTCAAGGATTCCAGATCAAAATAGTGGTATAAATCAACTTTGATTCACCATGAAGTACGTAAGAGCTCTTTAGAATTCATAGAAAGGTTATACAGCATGCACTCGTCACCAAACTAGAATTTCAAATGATATGCCCCATTCACACCAACAAAACATGATTAATTAATTGAACTAGGTTTTAAAAAATAACAAAACAGTAACAGAAAACTACAACACAAGTTTTTACTCTGAATTCAAATGAACTTTAACAAGTTAGGTAATTGCACTGAATTTGCAAGCAAAAAAAAGTATAGTAGGTAGTTTTTATAAAGAAAACAAATTTACACCATGTTTAACTAAACAGCTTTAAAACATTGTTTAAGCTTTGATGTGAGTAGGGCTTTAGTTTCTGAAGACAGAGTAGGCAAAGAAACACCTCTTGGAGAAGAGAACAGAACTAACAACACACTCAGCCCACACAATGGCATCATATCTGGGATTTAACCACAGCCACACTGGTAAGTAGAAAGGCCTACCTTACTCCCAGACCCTCCCTCTTCCTCTCCAACCTCTTTTTTCTTAGACTGCATGGTCTCTATTATTCCTGTGTCTGACAACTTTTTCACCACACTGCATAAAATTTGCTATCGGAAAGTATCTTCCTAACCCAAGGTAGTGCTCTGGAAGTGTCTGGTGGCCTGTGGCACCTCACTTTTGGCTCCAGGCAACTAGAAAACCTTAAATTTTTTCATAGAGCTTATATGCTGGGCACCCTGGATTTCACAAGTTAAGAGCACTGGACTCCCTTCAATTCTTCTTAGAGTACAGGCTTGATTACCATTAAGTTAACTATCTACAAGTATTTTCCTGATCATACTAAAAAAACACAGTAGAAAATGTATGTCAACACTAAACCAGGATGTGTTCCACTGTTTCATACTCACCACAAGGTTCATCACAAGTCCTCTCACTCTTTCACCAATCTCTGGCGAAATGTCTGAGCCAAACTGCTGTAATGTTGTGAGAAACCTTTTTAACTTGCTCAGCTGCCGTGCGCCACAGGCAGGGGGGAGCTGGGTCACACTGTTTCCTATACTACTTGGAGACACAGGTCCTGTGGAACTTGAGTGAACACCATTGACGGCTGGTGAAGTAGAATTGTTTGATAATGTCCTAACGTCAGCTACAACTGGCACAGAGGCAGGGTTTGCATTTGGAGATGATACTGGGGGTCCCTGTGGTGGGTGGGAGGCTGGATCTGTCGGTGAATCTGGCATGCTTGCCTCTCTTAAATCTGCAGATTTTACAAACATGAAATTTAGTTTTTCTTTGTTTGAACATCAGTAATGATACCCAGACTGGCACAACAGAAGCATGACATATGAACTGGGCCTTAAATGGCTGGCCCTTTAGATTTTGTCTCCTTATTAATAGGCCTTTTGCATCAGTTGATCATGTGATCAACTTTTGGTAAACACGGAAACAGTTCGCTTTTGAAATATTTTCAGTGTTAGCACCAGCTGAAGGAGCATGTTACAATCTGTAAATTGTCAGTCATATATCTCAAAAGTAGCAAATCCAACGGCCACCCAAAAATAGAAGGATTTGTATAAGAAAAAAGACTTTCGTCACCCAGTCACGCTTGAAGGGCTTTCCATACAAATTCTTGTGAATTCCAAAATTACAGGGCTCAAATCTCCTTTTAATTCATAACAGGCACTTTGAGCCCTTACACATGTAAATGCATAAAGGAAAGATTTAACGACAGTTTAAAAATTTCAGAATTTACAAGGACTTGTCTGGAAAACCACTCAAGTGTGACTGGGGGGCAAGAGTTGTTTTTCTCATACAAGTCCTTCTAATTTTCGGCAGCCGTTGCAATCACTACTTTTGAGATATACCGCTGAAAATTAACTGGTTACCTAATTTTAATACGCTCTTTCAGCTCATACTCACAAATTTTTCAAAAGTGAACTGTCTTCACGTTTACCGGAAGTTGATCACGTGATCAACTAATGCAAAAGGCCTATTAAAACACGCCTTTATGAAATCAGTCACAGGAGCAAGCTTGCACAGGACTGCTCAATGTAAAAAAGCATTTGCGTTCTTTTTCTTGAAATTATCTCTATAATGTAGGGACCTTAGCAGATGAATTTAGGGGTTACTTTTTCAGTCTTGTCAGTGAAGCTTCATGGTGACCCTAAAAACGCACTGTTGTTTCTTTGCTCTGTTTTTATTTGCTATTTTTGCTAGTGTGGCTATCAGAGATTCAAATTCTGTACGTATAATAAATAAATTATAACTACTAACCAAATAAAATGTTGACACATTTTTTACTAAACTACATGTATGCATAGATGATCTATATTTTTCTTAAAAAGTAACAACACTGCATCATGTTTTTCTTTTATCGTATTTCTTGGTATTGGTCCAGGTAAAATTGTGTAATTAAGATACTTTATATACCTGTCATTATTTCTTGATGTGGAAAAATTAATCATACTTAAGAACAGCCTTCACAAACTATGTGTATGTGATAATTCGTCAAGTTTGTACATTTTGATCATGATACTTAATTTTGTTTACTCTCATGTAGATGAAATTTATTTTCCATAAACAAGTGATGTTTGTTCCAACATGTACATATTGTACATGTATGATGTTATTCTTAAAGTAGCAGCTATTAATGCAAATGTCATAAAGAAGATAAATGAGAGATAAATATGTCCAATGAAATTACTATTAGTGATATAAACCACTCAATAAACATCTCAAAATTATAAAGTTTGACTTTGCATTAAGCAAATTGATGTCATCCAAATAATGGAAATGTCCAAACTTTTAGCTTAGAATTTCTAATATACTGTAAAGTGTCTAAAGAAAACAGCCCCATTAATGAGATGAAGCATGCTATGAGTTAATCAAACAATACATATTATGCAATATATTTGGATCAAAGGGCAGCTATGATATTGTTCAGGCATGAATGACAACAAAAAGATATAATTCAACCCTTCAACAACAGAATGCTGCCATACAGTCAATCACGGTAAAGTAATATATTGTTTTAAAAATAACCCCCGTCAGAGGGCTATTTGATTGCAGAGTATTTCCACTTGAAATTAATAAAATAACCAAAAAAAAATTTCTTAATATTTTTGTTCCTTAACTATAACCACTAAAATAGAACATTGCGACATCCCACACCGTACATATATATGCGCTTGGCTGAACTTTTTTAATAAAAATTCAAAAGATATGAATATATTGGCACAGTAGTGAGGTTACAAGGTATTTTATACTTCCAGAAAAAAACTGATATTTTTGTTCCAAACATTAGCCATTTTAAGATTTACTATCCAATGCACAGTTCCCAACACTCCACAAAGGCGAGTTCTTTTTCTGAACGTTTGCATTTTTTAAATACATACTGTATTTGTATGTTCTAAAAATGTCTAGATAAGAACATACATGTATTCAAAGTTGTCATAGTTTTTGTTCCTCTTAAAGGTTAACTGTTAGGGAACAGTTTTTATAGGTTTTATATATCATGGGAAAAATGGATTGTGTAGCTCGCGAAATTCACCAAGATTACCTGAACATAACCACATAAATATGAAAGAGAATCAAATAGCAATCAACAATGAAAGTCTCCATGGTTAACTTTGAAAAACTCACAACTGTTTCATGTGAGTCGATGGGTTTTTAATAATCTTAGAAAAATTGTAAAAGATTCATTGAGAGCGTCAGGCATCTTATAATTAAGTTTATGTTTTACTACCTTAATTATGTTGAAAGAAAGATGGCCTTAAAAACACATGTTGTGATCACAGGCGAAAATCTCTTGATTTTCTCGTTGGGGCGATTTTCAAACTCGTCTCGAGAGGCTGGAAATGCTATAGAAAAAACTCAGAAGTCAAGATGTAAATAATATTAGGAAAGACTCATCAAATATCTAACCAACTCGATGATAATAGGAATTTTCTAAAATCTGACATGTTCGTAACTTTCCGAACATGGACATAAGCTTAAGCTTAATTTTCTTTACGACTATCAAATTTAAAAGCAATGCAAAGGACATTCTAAGTGACCAAGACCAGGCTGTCGGCATAAGTAACTTTAGAAAGTAGCATTTTGTGTCCTTGTAACAAAAATGTAGTAAAGTTGTGCCGTTCTTCTCGCTCAAAACATAAATAAATTAAAGCTCATGGCCTTTGCCGCTCAGCAGACGAAGAAATTTGATTCGTATCCTGGAAGATGCCCAGTCCACATTTATTACCGCCGACGTTGCGAGATCTTCCTTTCAAAACAATACATAAGTCTTTCAAACGAAACCCAAACCTATTGCAAAAATCATCTGGTAATCCTTCGTGAAACAAAACAATAGACAACGAAGCGGTTTGGACGCCATGTAAAGAAACACATTCGTACGGTTATAAACCCAAGGTGACCTAAGCTATGGCGCTTCGTTAACTCTTAATTGTCGGCACGAAATGATTTCTTGAAGGACACCATCGAATCTTGCAGTTCGCTATTTAAAAATAAGAGCAATGCATCAATAAATACCTGAAGTTACTGCCGGCATAACCAACTCTTTGCTACAACAGAAAGCCCTTGCGACTTGCTTTTGACTCCCATCTCGTAAAGCCACCAGTAGGCAATTAATTAGTGACGTCACTAATTTAGTCACGTGAACCGTCCGGTATTATGAATATTTTATGACCTGACGTAGAATATCGCTGGATTATATTTTTTTATGTATTGTTTATCGTTTCTTTAGCACGTGCTCTAAAATCTTTTGAAACTAAAAAAAAAAGAAGTGAAAAATGATGAGTTTTTTTTTCACTCCCCCAGAAATAAAAGCTAGCCTTTTTCCGTGAACAAAACAAAATCTTATTCGCAGAATATATCGCAGTATCTTGCTTAATATTTAACAAGCTGTCACCGAACACAAAAGTAATTTCAATTTTCATTTTTTGTTTGAAAAGCGAAAAAACAAATTGGTTTTCGATTCCGTTCGGAAAAAGGGTTCATTTATTAGTATCCTGCATTTTCGTTCGCTTGTAGAAATAGGGGGAATGAACGACGGAAAAGTGAATTTTATGCCCAGTAAAGAAGAAAATTGCCAAAGCTTGTAGCCGAGTTCACCGAGATTTTGCCAGCCGCTTTCCTACACAATATGCAATATTGACCAACAGATAACACTCCTTATCGAGCTTTCAGGTGGCGAAGGACGTCTATGAACAGCTGTACATACGGGAACTTAGCGATTCGTATCAGCGCAGGTGGAATCACAGTCTCTTTCACCATTGTTTGAGTTCTAAATATCGGAGGCAGCATTCGTTGCTAAGAAAACCGCGAGACTAGGAGACTGGGTTCCAATACAGATTCTGGGATGAATTAGTTTGTCGTTTAGAGACGGTTTTGATGTCGAATGTATGGGGATAAACAAAATATTGAAGGATAAAAATAATAACAAGGATTATCGACTTTCTATTCATTAAAAAAACCGGAATAATTTCCGTGTTATCCCCTCGACTTTTACAGAACTAAGGAAACCATATGATAAGCTTTCTGTTTCTAATATGATAAATAATTAAGCTCAGTTTCATTAAAATAGCTTTCTTGCACACGTGCCCCCGTAAGAAATTATTATTCTTCGGCCAAACTCAACACACATTTCCGCGTAATACGATATCAAATTGAACAAAAAGTTCGATCCTACGACTTGGGCACGCGAAACGCTCCAGCACAAATGATATGTAAAAGAAAAAATCAGCAAAAAAACTGATTGTTTAAATTGTTTTTGTCAAATCTATGAAGTGTCGAACAGGACATGAAAACGATGACCGGTAAAACCCTGAAATGCGCGCGTTCTCGAATGCAATTGGTTTAAATCTGCACGTGCTAATTATTCGATTGTTGGTGTAGTTATTGTATCTTACGTACATCTGCTCGAGCCACTCACTAAAGGACATTAGGGAAAGCGAGCTGTTTTCTTATGTTGAGCGTTCCACTGACAACTTATGTTTTATTTACACAGGGATTTCTAAGTGGTGCTGAGGCGGTAAGCGCGCTCTGACTAGGCCAACTGTATGCCAGTAATTGCTTTCGCAGCAATAGGAAAAAATATCAATAACACGCTGGATCTTTCTCCAAGATTTGAAATAATTTTCACTTTGATTAAGAGGGTGAAATTCACACGGGGTAAAGAACTTAAAAAAAAAAAATTAAGATGTCACCAAGAAATTCCTCTTAATTCTGTAACTCGCACCAGAAAAAAAGAAATTTTATAAAAAATATATAAACGGTCTATATCTAAAAAAAATCGGCCGCAAAAAATATGGACGAGGAAAGAAAAAATAGCTGTGTAAAATGCATTCCATACAAGCAAAGTCCATACCGTTGTATTTGTGGTGGTGCATTCTTCCGACGAGTTTCATTGACGCTTTGATGAATAAAAAAACGCGTGAAAAGACCTTGTATGGAGGATGAAAGATTGTGTCTCGTCTGTTAGCAAGCAAAGTTCTGCAGCACGTAAAGGCGTAACGCGAACCAAGAAGTTTTAGTGAGTGGTACACCTGCTCATCCGGGGCTTAAAGACAGCTGAAACAGCTGTCAACAAAGTGCATGTCATCATTAATTAACGAGAGCTCGGCATTTGACAGATACGAAGCCCGTGAATTTAATATTTACATCTGCTTTTCTGGCATCGATCGAACGCTTCTGATGGGCAAATTAATATATCTAAAGGACTTAGTACAACTGAAGAAATTTTGCTGTTGCTCGAGGCCTTATCGAACTTCGCTTTATAATTTGGTTTTCGCGCAAAGTGCAACCCGGATGCGAAAGCCACGCGAGATCTCTGGTGCTAACGCATGCATTATCGCTAAAACTCAGAGAATTTGTTATGGAAAACAAAAATTTTCATTTTAGCGTTTGCTCTAGCCACACCTGTATAGCTTTCCTTAAATGGAGAACGGGGATTTCGGCAGACCCACCGCGTACCGAGGTCAAATAATTAACAAAGGGCTGGGCTAATTGCAAAATACCTCTTTTTCTTTTCATTTTTTTTTTCTTACAAGTAATCTCATTTTTAACCGCATCCAAGGACGAAAAAATAAACTATCAAAAAGTAGAAATTTTTTTTAAAAAAAAAAAAATTATTTTGGCTCCTTATTATAATATGGAAGAACTCGTGTAATTCACGAAAAAAGATGATTGGCAGTGTTAAATGGAAACACCTGCCTCTTATGCAAAACTTAAATGAAACGAAAACCCATCAAAGTGTAGGAAACAATGCTGTGGGGCGCCATAACTCCGAATTAATATTCTTCTTTTAGGTGCGTGCGTAACTGTAATATCTCCATGTTAACACCTTACGGGGCCTTGTACACTGTAAGCTTGTGTAAGCCTTCTCGGTCTTTATTGAAAAGTGCGTCCCTGAACTTGAATTCTAATTGGGTTTCAATCGTATATTTGTAAGTGACTTTTCTGTGTTGTCGAAAAAGGGAAATGCGCGTCAAAAAGCAGAAAACGCGTAGGAGGAGATAGAGATGATTATGAAAATACATATGAAAAACATGAAAACGACAAACTTGCCTTGATTGGGCCAAACAGAGATTCAATAACCAAATGCGACCGATCTCAAGTGTATTCACTTTGGAAATGTCGGAATAAAGAAGACTCTCAAACAAATAGTACCATTTTCTATTGTTGATATATAGTCGGTTCCCCTGCGACAATTTGGTGCCAAAATCAAATTGGTCAACTTTTCACTTCTTTTTCTTGTTTACGCATATATAAATTTAAAAAGGCACAATCTGTAACTGAATAAATTTAACACAGTCCGACAATATTATAATTATAATTATTTGTTACGGTTATTTCGAAGAAAAAAAAAATCAAACTCTTTAAACGCTTGTTTTGCATTTTAAAGGCTTTGCAACCGGTGAGTTCGTGGGATACTTGATTTAACTATCAGTTGTACAATATGCAGGCAATTTTAATTTCACAATGTGTCTAACACATGTTGTCCAAGCTTTAGAATCCTTTTCACGAAAATTTCAATGTATGTACAAACGTAGCTACATTTCATTTGAAATAGGAACAATTTACATCTGAAGCCCTGAATGAAATACGTCAGCACGGATCTCGGCAGTTATTTAAGATAAGTCGAATGTGACATAAAATTAGATTAAGCAGCAGTCGTCTGATTCAAATATAACAAAATCAACTACAATTTTTTGATAGGTCACGAATCAAAACCGATAAAAGGCAAACCAACGGTGCCTGAGGGAAAGATTTGACAAGTACCTGTTTCTTTTTGGGTGTGTCTTTCGGTATATTTTGAAAAAGAAATTTGTGTCATACGTGTCTTCCAATTGACAAATTATATAAACAATATTTGGCAAGTAAAGTAAAAAAAAACCTATTTATAGAAAGTAATTTACGAGAAATTGTTGTTCTTAATTAAAAAGAACTCCATGCATTCATTATATATGAAAACAGAGCAGTGAAAAATAAAGCTGGTGTTTGACAACTGAGATAAATGTGGGAGAATATTTTGTAATATCCAAACCAAAGAAGAAGTAACAACAAAATGATGAGAATATCGCGATCTTTATTTATTTGTTTACTTATTTATTGTTAAGTAATTTTGTTGAAACAGACAATTATGTCGAAAGTAGAAGCCTTTTTTATGTACTTGACTGAAGAAATAAATGATTTTTCTACAATGATATATAGCTTATCGTTCTCCAGTTCAGCCGATGGTAACTTTGCTTCAAGCAAGATTTTCATAAAAAGAGCTTCTGACTGAGTACAAGAATCAAAATGATAACAAACATAACTGCAAGCCATATCGCAGGAAAAAATCTTGCCAGTAACTATAGTAATATTCCTTTGTTGTTATTGTTGTTAAGGAGAAAAAATTTCTGCAGCGACGAGGAATTCGGACAGTTGCCCCATTACGTCGTGCTCTTGAGACTTTTTGGAATTGAGTGCCTTTACGCTTAAAAGAGAAATCAATATATGAGGAATGTAATGACTTTTATTTCACGATATCACTCAATCTCAGTACCACAAGTAGGGTTTATAACTAAGTATCGTCCAGTGGCGGAATCGATTTGCAGCCTAGGTTTTTGTAAGCTGTGAGATGAACTTAATTGAATAACCGAGTTTGCAAGCGTTTTATCCATTCTTAGAACTCAGATTTGTCGTGTATCGTGTTTGATCGTTTTCACTGGACGTTTCTGTCTGTTACGCTCTACATTAATTTGCTGATTTTATTGATTGTAATAGACATGATTATCCCTTTTTGGGTCCCTTCCAAACATATTGTTTTAGTGAAGCAAGACTAACCAAGTGTTTACAACGTAGTCTCTCCTCCAACAGGTAATGGAAAGTAACATGACTTGAAAAACAGCAGAATAAAATTTAAAAAATGTAATTAGAGTGTTAAAAAAGAAAAACCAAAATCTCTGTCTTGTTTTGTCTCTACTTTGGATAAGGCCGGAAATTTTTGACCAATCACAACGCGAATGAATAAATGTAGAATTAAATGACGTCTTCCCATTGGCTATCACGAATCATCAGAGCGTCGTCACTCAAGCGCGGGAAAAAGTACGGACGACACGTCATGATAGAAGTCTGATTGGTGCTGCCGGCGCCATGCATAGCAGTTAGAGTACATAACCTTAAAATCAGGACTGAGCGTAACCAGGGCAACCAGCGAGCTGATAAGCAGTTTAAGCTGAGACTTTCAGCGTTATGATCTTGGGGCGTATGAGGATGGAAAGAAAGGAGAAAAAAGGAAATAATTAATAACTCCGTTTTGTCGCCTCGGTGACGCTGTTAAGTGGAGATTCCTTTTGTCAGTCATGTTGTTTAATGCCTTCCAACCCCACAGTTGTATTTTGCAACTTTAATTTACCTGTGAACCATCTAATTATGAATTGCATAGTACGTTTTGACGCTTTGAATAGAAAAAATAATTCAATTTCCATTTACTGTGCCTTTTTTACTAAAAAATGAAGCCAGGATGACTTCGAAACGTCTATTTTTAGTGCCAATTTTGATTGCAAATTGTTTTTCTAGTATTTTATTTATTTCCTAGGTTTTCAAAACTGTAAACATTGCATGAGGTACCGAAAATAGGCGGGGGCTCACTGTCTGACCTCGCCCCCGGGCATTTCCCGTAGAGAAGAGCCATGGGTACCATTTTCTTCATTCACATTAGGGAGTTTAAGGTCTTTAAGACGCGACGTTTCTGAGCGACGCACGTTCAACCGGATGTGAGCTTTTTTCTCTTTTAACATGCCTCGACGCTACCAAATTTCTACTGCTTAGTGTCTTTACTCTTCTCTTATAGAGACGATTTGCCCAAGAATTTGTTGCAAATCACGGCCGAAGGGTACAAAAAGTAAACTTCCGGTTGACGAGCGTCTCTCGAAAACGCGGCCGCTTAAACTCCCTATATTAAGGTCAGTCAGTATAGGTCAGTCACTGGTTTTAAGCCGACTATGAACAAAGTGGTTAATTTCTTCTCTAGCATATAATTCATTAGAGTCTTTTACATGTGGTAAATGTTAAAAACAGGTAAATCAATTTTAACAATTTAGAAGCAGTAACAAGAACTGGCATTTATTTCTCGTTTAGCATTTTTAAAGACGTTTTTCAGACAAGGGGACCCAGATGCCTTATTTCTTCTAAATAATTCAAACAAAGTTTAACACTACCTTTTACATCTGTACAATACGGATGATAACAATTTTGATTGATTGATTTTGTCAGTTCTCCGTATAAATTCTTTTGTAAACAACTTTTACTACAGGCGGCCCAGACGTAGTGTGTGTCAATAACATGGACAGAATGGGATGAGTCGTCGAATCTCCCATGAACTAAAATAGTCCAGAAGTCAAAATATAACAAAACAAAGCTAACATGCCTTTAACTGAAAGTCTCCTTCTCTTTTCTGGCACGTTAAAGGGGCATTTTGTTGAGTTTTGTAATCGTAGGTATGGTCATTGTTTAATTACAAGGATGCAGTCACGATGATATGAATTGCATATCTCTGATTTCTCAGTTCCAAAATACTAAGATCTTTTAAAACAATATAAATGACTTGGGAGCTCACACATGTGCTAAATTATTTCATTCCTTGTTTACATTACACTTGAATATGAGTTTTGTTAAACATATAAACTCTTCAGTTAAGATGAGATTTTAAATAAGCTTGCACGTGTTCACTGAAGTTATCTTATTAGCGATGATTGTCAAACTTATACCCAATGTATATGTATCGTCGCAGAGTTGAACCTTTAGGTCTCCTAGATATGTTACAATAAAATTTTAAATTTTCAGTACAATGGAAAATTTCAGTAACGTGGGGCATTTAAATGAGATCTCGCCAAGAGTAACTTTCTGCAGTGATGTTTTCGCCATGTTCTACGACATTCTGATGTAAAGCGACCTATTTTCATTACTAGCAACGATACCCTTAAAGAACGCTAGCAACTTGACATTTTCCGCCATCAATGTCTCTTATATCTCTTTTACCGCGGGATACCGAATAAGGGCCGATACCTGTTTTATTTTAGGGAAAAAAGAGCGCTCAACTTGTCGGACACCTGTATGTTTGTTGTTAAACACGTGTTGTGAAGTTTGAAACAAAATAAACTCAACATTCAATTTTTAATAAGAAATATCAGTTGTAAAAAAACGATAAGAGTGGCAATTTAAAGATTTTTTGAATAATTTTGAACTCAGAAGCGTTCATGCATAAGATGTTATGTCATGTATAACTTTATACAAAAAACTAAAGCGGTTAACACACATAAGAGTAACTTGCAAAATTTCAAGTATGAATGATAAAACAAATAAAATTTCATATCCCTGACAAAAACAAAACAACCACTAATTTGTAAATAAAATCCTTTTGTTGTAAAATAACTATCAGCAAATAGTTTTTAACTGAGAAAACAGTATTCATTGAAGGAAAAGGCGGTTACCTCATAAAAGCAGCAAAATGAGAAGGTTGGGAAAAATTTTAACTCTAGCTGGAAGGAAAATTTCCAAGCTCTCCTCTCACGCGTCGAGTTCATTATGACAACTATTGACAGGATGAGAGGGAGTTTGAACTAGGAGTCACCGCCTAAGCGTGTCGCTCAGCGCCACACGTGCACATGTGGCAAAACGGTTTTTGTCGATAAGGCCGACACATCTGTCCTCGGGGTGCACAAAAGCCAGCGCTTTCTTGAAATAACAAAGGAATAGCAGAACAGGTTCTTTTTTTGAGTCTACAAGTTTGCAGGTGCGTTTTTTGTAACAATTCTCAGTGTTCAGGCATGTAAATATTGCGGGGTCGAACAGATTTTCTTTGAAGAGACCAGCGACACCTTGCTGCCATATGTTAGCCACATGCCCTTAGTTTGTCTTGTTCGTTTCTTCCACGTTACTTCCTCAAACTTTTTTTTATTATTTTTAACTGCTTGATACCAAAACGATTCAATTTTCCCCGCCTTTTTGAAGGAGGAATCATATCAGTTTTGAAACTTCTATATGCTGAGTAAAAACTAAAGCGAAAGACTCGTCCTATAACAGATTCTTTTTCTTCTATCGGAGAGAAATTACCTTAAAAATTTGAAAAAATGAAATGAATAATCAGTTAATTTTCATATACTTATTCCTTCTTTTCTCGGGTCAAATTCGTGTCAATCTTAGAAAATATCTATTTTGCACGACTACAGCAAGTTCGAGAGAAATTAAACAAAAAGAGAAGTTTTTGTTTAAAGTGAGAGCCTACAGAAAGAAAAGTATGCGAAATGGGTAAGTTGGCGAAATTTGAGTTCTCAGACTCACTTTACTTGTCGGCAATGCAATTTCGCAGCTGAGATTTGAGAATTCCGCCTATTGCTTTTGAATGACTTAATAGTATCAAATCGATTTCCACAGACCGATACTAAAAAGACCACACCTACGGTACCTATTTTAAAATGCAAATTTTAACATTTTTTCATGAGCATATTTAATACAGACAGACCACCACAGGTTGCAGAAGTAAAATCCGGGCTGCTTCCTTCTAGAACACACATCAAGAGGAGACAAAGTGCATAGAGAACAATTGAATTCCGACTTTGTGATCATAGATGACCGCAAACACTGACATTGATGGCAAAAGTAGCAAATGAAGTAAGCCTCTATCAATTTATTCAAACCATGCAAGTACACGAGGATGCTTTGAAGATTACTTTGATTCTCAGGTTATTTTCAGAGAATTCCTGAGGTGAATTTCTTAGCAGTCAAATATTGATATTGGCCTAATTTGAAGACAATTAATTAAGTTAAACGTCCTTTTCGTTATATTTTTTTAAATACAAGACCTCCTTTGTTCGCCTCGTCGAACAAGACAAATAGTCCGAATAGAGTAGAATGAAAACATTTCTGAGATGGCTGGAAGTCACGTTTTGGCAAGAAATGCTAAAGGCATCAGGGAACTAGTCTGCTACACAGCCGTTTTTAGTGCCGTCACGCAACGCTCCTCCCCACTAAGCGTTGCGTGACGACACTAAAAACGGTTGTGTAGCAGACTATCAGGGAACAGGCAATATTTGTTTTGTGCAGTTTTCATTCAGATCCTTATATTTAACAGCATTTTATCTAAACTTCACAGTGAAACTTTTCCACAAGGATAGCATACTAAGGAACCTTTTTGCAAAAATAGTAGCTGCTAATCAACATTTCCATTTTCACTTTTTAACTGTTCAATTGTGGGGATCTCTAACGTACGTACTCAGTTGTTGTATCTTTTTTTCGATCGCTGGTGTTTCAAACCCAAATCCTGGAACTGGAATAAATTCGCTCTTCCTTTCTACTTTGTCTGCACTCATTTTTATGGGATTTTTATTGATCGAATTTTCTTATCTCCTTGCTTAAAACATCCCTGAGCGAACATTTTTTTTCCCTTACAAGGGTGGTTAGATGCACTTATGACGTCACGATCGCTAAAAAATACAGTAGTGAGACTCGTACATCGGGTAGGAAGCTTTCCTCAATTGAATGATTGTTTAAAGTTGTTATCCGGTCTCAGGGCCGTGGTTCATGATACTGAATGAAGGTACTTCGGCGGGGATTTGTGGGAAGAAACCGTCTCACGTTTTATGACGCCGTTATTACTTTTTAGAACGACTATGCGTACAAAGGTACTGGGAGATGACCTCTATATATAATCAGCTAATATACTTTTACTATCATCGGTAGCAATTGCTCTTTTGTTCTGAAATGTTTGTTTTCCAATAAAGTGCTTTATAATACAGTGATAGGATAAAAAGGGTTGGCAAGTTAATAATTGTAATAATAATAATAATAATAATAAATGTATCAGCTTTAATATTTCTTAATAAATTTAAAAGTAAAATCTTTATTACAAAACCTCAATTAAAATCCTATTTACAATCAACCTGCTGTTGCAAAAAATCTAATTAATTCATCAAAACACTGTTCATTTACAAATTCTAAAAAATAGAAGTAACTTAACCTTACATAAAAGAAGAGGAAATAGATATCATTAATAATAAAAGTTCAACATTCTATAAAATAAAGAATTCCATTATGCAGCGATATGAAGATCATACAATCGAATTATACTAATGACGGCTAAACCAGTGTCCATAAAAAGCCCTAAGTATAAAAGCATCTAGACACGTATTTCAGATATCCGCACTAGCGACATTTATATTACAGTCTAATGACTGCTCTATCTTGTTACGAAACGGCGTTCGCGAACCTCTGACGCATGCATGTACTGATCTTAAGAGTTCAAACGAGATCTGTGTCCTGAGCCAAGTGATTACAACATGATAAGGCTCGGTGTCTTTCTGAGCTATCTTGTCTGCGAGATGCTTTAAGAACCGCTGACACTCGTTTCCCATTCCGCCATTGGTTCCAAACACCAAAGGCGTAAACGAACCCATTTCTACATCTAACACCCGCTGCTGGTACTTGCGCTTCTTCTCTTCTTCTTGCTCTTTGAACACGTCCGATGTTGGCTTGCTCTAGTAACACTTGGAGTTGACGTGCGTAACTCTAACATCAAAAAATGCCGTAACTCCTCTTGCCCAGAAACCTCCCGCTTTGATGTCCAACCTTGCCTCAGAACTTGTAAAAGCGCTCCTCAAATGAAATCGCTCGTTGTCCAGGGGTTGAAGGCGTGGTTCGATTTCGACATTATTGCAGATCTTGTCGATGAATGTCGTTAACAAGTTCCGTACACCGTCGTGTCTCGGCGCTACAAGCCCCCCTTTTTACAAGAGAGGGCGTGACTAACGGTGAATTTATCCCCACATGTGCAATGACTTGGTAAATCGACTAAGGGCAAGTCATAACGCAAGCGTAGCGAGTCTCTGAACTCTTGCTTGTTGAGGGCTAAACCTTTGTCTGCGAGAGGCATCGCATTCAGCCAAGAACTTGCGCCCTTGTCCCTCGATTGATTAACCAGACGCAGCAGGCCTGGGGAGAGGCTTGAATCAATGCTATCCATTCTCTCTTTGGCACTTGCTCTCTTAAGTGATTGTTGATGCCTCTTTAGCTCCTCCGTAGATCTTTCTCCTGGCACCATGATGGGACTCTGTGAAGTAATAGAATCTACGTGCGCGGTGGTTATTAGTCTCGAGGCAGCAAACTGCTGCGGTGCCTCGGATTTCAGATCAGGAATGCCTAGACCCCCTTGACCCGTTGTTAAGGTAGCAAGTCTGCGCACCTCGTTAGGGAGAGGCCCTCATTGACCGAACAAAGTTGGGAGTAGTAAATCTTCAATCACTTCCTGGATTTGATCGACATAAACTTCAAACGATTCAATCGTGCGCATGAAGTAGGTGAACTTCGACTTGTAGCCTTTTGTGAAAGCAATATACGCCGCATGGGGCTGCCTTTTTGCTATTTCAGAGAGACGTTCGATTTCCTCTTTCCATGCACGAACCTTCTCCTCACAATACTGGTCTTTGTATTCTTGCGACGCAATAACTGCTCCCAGATGGCGCTGACCTTCAGTCGTTATGTTGACTTCCTCTCCAAACACCCTCTTTGCTTCCTCCGCGAGTTCATATTTCTTAATTGTATTCTATTATCTTCATTTTTATCTTTGTGTTTTACTATTATTAATTTTTTAAACTTTGCCATTGTAACATTCCATAACAGAGCCTTCGTTTTCTAGAGTACGTTTGCTCCCTTTAGGCCACATATAGGCTACGCTGTGCGTCCTACGTGGCTAGCAGTTTGCATTCTGACGTTTCCGTGCTGCATAATAATAATAATCATAACCATAATAGTAATAAAACAAGCCTTGGTGACTTTCCCCTTCACTCCATAGACACAAGAATTTATAATGCTCCACATTGACTCTCGATCCACGAGTGTAAATGGTATCGCTCAAAAGTGCTGGATGATTATTTCTACACAGGCTTCCCAGGGTTATTCAACAGCAACTCGGTTACTTCAGGCTGGGTGTCCTGTGTTCTGCGCCATTTGCTAGATTTTGCTCCCTCCGAGTCTACCCTTTTGTACTTTTAGAATACGGCTGGTGATACTTGGCAAAAGTTATTATGAGGAAAGAGGAGAAATTTGATCGAACTACTGTAGTGATTGACAGTTCCGACGGAAGACATTTTATTGCTTTTCTGTTCAAATACCTGTAGCGGTTAACAAACTATTTTAAAAATATTATTTCCTATCAATATCGGAAGCGCAAAGCCCTGTCTGCGACAGGATATTTGTTAAATGATTATTTTCATGTTAACAATTATTGTTTAAAATCTTGTTTGACTTCAGCGAGACAGGCAGCTGTAGCATCAAAAGGTCTCCTGTTTGTTCATTCTTGTCTATTTGTTTTGCCCTCTTTTGTCCTTAACAGGAGAGAAGCGGACATTTTACCTCTAACTTCGAAGTTTTGAATTTAAATTGATACTAATTCAAAATTTACTGAAATTTTTTTCGATAAATCGGAGAAGAAGATACAAAAAAGAGAGAAGTTCAAAGTGCTCATGCGCTCACTAAATCAATTATATTGTCATTGTAATCAGTATTTATTTATTTATTATTTATTTATTATTTTCCCACAATAAAGATTACACAAGCATTACATTATATAAAGATGTGGCGAGGGGACCTCAGAAAACCACAAGGCTTGTACGAGGAGGCCCCCTCGTTACAATAATATTAAGCAATAGAACTATAACAACACACAACAATCCGTAGAATCCGTTAATCGAAGCGCACGTGGACCTCAAAGGAGAAGAGAATATCATTCTTAAGACAACGATTTAATTGTAAAATATTTTGGGGGCTGCGGTGCAGCTATGGTGACTGAGAATAGAACACGTTTAATATGAAAAAAAAGCCCCCCACCTCGATGTTCTTGCGTGACAAGAAACAGTACTGTGCAGGTTTCGCTATTCTAGTAGAATTTTCTTTTCTAAGTGTTACTACTCTCGAGTTTATCTCCATTTTCGCCACAAGTTATAACTTTCAATGAAAAGAAAATTCGTATAGCTTTTTATGAAAATGACTACTGTCAAATGTTCCTCGTCGATTTAAAGAACGACATCTGTCGAATACAATTCATGAATAGCCACAAAAATAGGCAGCAGTTCTTTGAACTAAACCGCAATTTTTTGTTGTTGTTCTCGGACTTCTCGATGTGTCAAGGTCGGCAGGGGAAAAACACTTCGAGAAATTTTTCTTTCCTAGGCGAAGCATTTCGATTGTTAACTTCAATATTGGCGCATTCTTGCAGCAAGTTCACCTTGCTTAGGAAACCTATTTTTTAATTAAACTACTTGTAAGAAGATACCTGGATATTCGAATTAATGGCACCCTATAATGACCAACCCATTTTTCTACAGAAAGGAAACCCCAAAAAGGTAAGGTAGTTGCGACAAAATCTCGATAAAGTTTGCCTTAAAAAAACATGCGCTTTTGCGCATTCTGTCTCTCGTCTCCATGCCAACATGATTGACAAGGCAGTAGCGTTTCCATGGATTTCGCTTCTTGTTAAACTCGTTTTCGTTTATTCAGACGCCCTTATGCCATGTATTCAGCTGTCGCTCTGTTTCCGCGCAAGTAAAAAGCGCATTCATTAACAGTTGCATGACCTTCAAATCAGCGGACATAAATATTTTGTCAGGGTCCTGGCGCAATAAAACACAGTTACAACTGAATTGTTAAAGATCCCAAACTCACAGCCCCTTTTTCATGGCAATATTCCGGAAGAAAAAGGTTGCTTGGAGACTAGATTTTTGCCTGAACAAAGCGTTTCGTAGAAACTGGGAGTAAAAATTATTAGAACTCATGGCGACACAGTGACAAGTGTTCATAATTGTGTATAACTAAGGGAAAGTACGGAGGCGTAATGGAAAAAAGAAAATACAGTAAATAACGTGAGAATATGTTTCGTTACAAGTTCCAAAATTAATCGTTTAACAGTTTGCCTTTTTCAGCTTTTCGAGAGAAAGCAGTTGTTCGATGATCTAAAAATAGATGGGGATGTTCTATGAGAAAATGCTTCTATTAATATAGAGCTTTTCAGTATGCAAGCTGATTCCAGCGGCTTAGAGTATTAATAAAATCCTTGTTTTTGCCTACGGCGTGTCTGGTTTTAAACAAAGCCAGTTCTCAATATTTAAAGTTGTCCAATTTAGCAGCGTTGTTAACGTTGAAGTATTTCAGTCATTTTACGACAAACCAGTATTAGAGGTTAATGGCAATGGTCCCTCCATTAAATAAAATTTTGATGAGGAAGAATTAAAGGCACTGTAATGTTAAAAACGCCGTCTAGTGGCTTAAATTTCTAGCTGCTCGCTAATGTGCCTTACATGACACTCGTAAAGAGACATCACTAATTCACGATGCCGGTGAAAACTTCAAGGTGGCATTTCAAGAGCACTTCGGCCAACTCACATGCTGATGCGAGTGAAATTGACCGAGTCATTTCTTTTTTTATAATTCTTGCTCCAGGGAATAAACAGGTTTAAAACTGTACCCCGAAAAACAAAACAAAGAAAATTACTTTCTTCCGGCTTCCTGCATATTTTCCCCTCTGAACATAAAGGTGAACTATTATAAAATTTTTCTATTTTTACCACTCAGTGAACTGCATGTTGAAGAGTTTCTCAGCGTCATAAATTTATAGGTTTTTCTTCATGTTTCAGGCACTGGATCAGACGAAATGTCAATGTACATAAGCTCATATGTTAAGGGCGGCATCAAAATCAGAGCAAAATATTTTATTCTTGAAAACCGACTCATACAAAACAATAATCATGTACGCATTGTGTAGGAAATAAAGAGTTATATAATGTCGTTTAAAGACATTTCAATTTGTAAAATTATACGTGCGGTTTTACTCACAGAAAAGAATGTTAAGCTTAATATGGAAAAAGGGTAGGATTTTTCTGGGATGATCTTGAATTTCACTAAAATGTTTTCCGGCAATATAATGTACTTACAGTTTCTCCTCTGACCATGATAACGCGTCGAAATGTCGCTCTCCAACATTGTAGGGCGTCTAAGGACTCGCACTAAATGAAAGCTGTGTCGCGGACCAGGCAGCATATAAGCTTATTCGTCGTTCAAACGGTTGATGTATGGCTCATACCTTTTGCCGGAACTAGCAAAGATAAGCTTAGTTCGCAAGCTGGTTGCGGTCGAAGCACAAATGTACGGAATCTATACTTTCAAAACCAACGATCGGTCACAGCACCTTGCAGGTGTTCAGCGAAATAATGCATTCATGGTTCACAACGACGATTATTTGTGTTTACGTGTGACTATCATTCTCTATGACATTTATAACATGGCGTTACGGTTAAATTTGACTTAAAAGTGATTAGTGTGCGCAGTAAAGGGGTCACGTGATCGCGGCAGGTGCATTCAAAGTAATGATATGAACGCGGGAAAAGAAAAACTATGCCAAAAACCTCCCGAAGCAAAAAAATCGCCTTATAGCAATTATTCATCACCAAGTCGCCCTCTCCTTCTTAATGAACAATGACAGTTTGACTGTGCACTAACCCAATTAAAAACCAAGGTCAAAAATGTTGTATAGGCGATTACTGAATTACAATTTTTATCTTTTGAAACGGAGGAAGCGTAAACTTCCTACGGGCAATAAAAACAATTTTTCATTTTTCACGCACGCGAAAATCGCCTTGGGGTGGTAATTGTAACTTTTAACATTAATCAATATGCCGACGGATAATTAATGAAGTTAGGACAGGTGTCGAATATTTTTTTCAGCTGAGTGTGAGGAAAGAAAATCGCTGCTGAAAAGGAAAATTTTGCAGCTGTTTCAAAGAGTTGTCACAGCTACACAACAAATCGAATTCTAAAATCAAATCTGTTCTAACCATTTTCAGCAAAAATTTATTCATTTGAAGCCTAAACTCTCCTCATTCGATAATTTCGGCTGAAAAAATTAATAAAGACGTTTAAATTAATTGCAAGGTTTCTAGCACACTCATGTCAATTTGTTGTTAGGCTTAACTGCTTGGAACGATCTACGATAAATATTTTTTTCAGAAAGTTTGATGACGCAGGAATATTTGCTCTTTTTATAGCTCAGTTGGAGCCAAAGTCAATTTCCTTTGATACGTTTCGTTAGATTTTCGACATTTTCTTCTCGGTACTCGAAAACTGCCGGCTTCTAGCTCTTTTTAAATGAATAAGAATGAATGACATGAATTCTAACCTATATATAATTTTAGAGACGTTTACGAGCTCTGCTAACTGTCTTCAAGCGCGTGGGGGCAATCATGAGTTTAAGGTTTTTTTTTCCCATCTGGTTTTGCTTGCAATTATATATTAGTTTTGAAATCATTTCATTCGATAGTTCGAATTGACATATTAGATTTCAGTCACTTAGGGAAGAAATCGCTTGTTCAGCGTTAACCAGAACAAAGGTCCGGAGCGCGGAATCAGTAAAACAAGATGGGATTATTCAAGTTGTCACACCGCGAAATCTTAAAGTATAAAATAATCATAATTTCATTCTGGAGAATAGAATTCCGTATATCAAATAAAGGCTCTAAAAACTGATACTCAAAATGCTCTTTTACACCGATATGTCACATTCTTGTTAAGCAAAGTACTAGGTTGTTTGAGAAAATCCACTCTTCAGCATATAAAGCAACTGGCAACAGGGTACTCCGGTTTTCCCCTCTCCTCAAAAACCAACACTACCAAATTCCAATTCGATCTGGAACGCACGGACACTTTTAACAGATTCATATGAACTTCTATGTGCTTCGTGGGTAAACAAGCAATTTCCAAATTTTTAATTTACAAATATGGCCATTTAATGCCAAATCGGGAGAAAAAAATCGGCAAATGGCGATTGTTAGGTGTTTTTGATTAAAAACTCACTGCTGAATAAAAGACTAAAAATGGGTTCTTTCGGATCTATAGCTTATAAAAAAGTTTTCATTCTCTCTGCTCGTTTCGTTGACGATTCCTTCTCGGCTGTTTTGACCCTCCCCAAGGCTCAGGCGTAGTCATTGGCTTATGTCGTGTGTGACGTCACTGCCCAAGAAGTGGAGTCGAGTTTCGATCGGGGCCTATACAGCCTGTACCCTGTGGGTCCACTAGCGACTTGTCCTTCTGCCGGCCAGGCATGGGCTACTCCCATAAATTTTGAATGGGTTTGTACCACCCAGGGTCCTAAACCCTGATCCTATTTAAGGATGAGAAAAACAAAAATCGACCCCCTGCAGCTGTTCAAGGCCCAAACCCAAAAAACGACACCCCACTCGAGGGAAAATCCATTAGCTAAGAAATAAATGGCGTGAAGTGATACTATTTTAAATGACTCTAAGGGATAGTTCAATTTTAACAGATGATTTATTTCTAGAGTAGCTGGGCATTTAGACGTATGGCTTCCGTCGGTCGGTCTCGACCATGGATGATGCGCCCTCAGTTGGATGCCGTGGTACTTTCACGGCTGGCACAGCGTCGGCTGTGACTAGACAGTCCGAATCGAGTCTGCTGGGTCTGCCTCACTTGTGCCTGCCTTTCGTCTGGCTCTCTTTTCCTCGGCCCAGGTCTGGATCTGCTCCTCCCCTGCCTTGAGTCGCGGTATCTCGCGCCAACTGCTGCGGTCAGCTGCCATATCTTCCCAGCTGGGCATTAACGCGCTTGACTTAAGCTGATACTGATTTAGGTACCCTATCCAGGGATCAAATCGGGGACACAAAATGCCAAAAATGGCAAATATGATACCCTATTTAAGGATCGAGATCCTCAAAAACCATAACCTTTCAGGCGGCACATACCTAACTACCCATCTAGCCCATAAATGGGAAAAGTCCTCGCTGGATCTGGCTAACAGAAGGCTACGGCTAAAAAGCCGTGAGCGCGGACAGCTTTCTGTATAGGTTAAGGTTCGTCCAACTTAATGAATGAAATTGAAGACATTAATTTTCATCGATAAATCTACGTTTGCTCTGGCAGGGTTTCAGGCATGGGCAACATCGTATCGCGAAAGCCATGATATTTCTTTGCCTGTCGTGTTGGCTGTTATGTTGCCTAGTCCCTCTATGCCGTTTCCCTAGGCCTTCTAGGTCAATAACCTTCGGTGACGTATCCGAGGCGAACGGCGGGAAACTTCTTCGCTCGGACCACGTGACCCGAAACACATTGGCCGCGCAGAATAATGTAGCCCGCCCATCTCATCAGTCTCCCCATGAGTGATCGTCACTATCAGAAGCCTCGTAAGTCTCCAAGTCTTGTAGGTCAAAAGTTCCACCTTCCACTTCCTGTTTCTGTCTTTCCAGTGGGTGTTTTGTGTTCTGCTCTCCGACTTTAGGCTCGAACCTCTCACTCCCCGTGGAAGACTTTGCGCCATTCAGTGCCCGCTGTAAACATTCTACATCCGACAACGAACTGAAAATAGCGGGACCCGCTGATTTATTTCTCGGACATAAAGCCATAGATGGAGCACTTCTGGATTCTTCTCCCTTTTGGAACCCTATGTGTTGATAACAAGCCGAGTTTCCAACCACGCCCTTCCCTGGCTCTAGGAAAAGAAAAGGTCGACTTTAAACTTCGAAAAAGGTGAATGACAAACTTCGTGTCAACGAACTCATGAAAATATCACACGTTCTTTTTGTTCTACACGAGCTTACCCTACTCTGTTCAAAGTACATCCCTCGCTCACCTTCGAATCCTTCCTGCGTCAAAGAATATGACATATTGACGCCTGACGTTTTTCTGGGAATTTTGGCCAACGATTGAGCACTTGGTTCACAATTTCGATCTTCGTCTTTCCTGGACACTCTGCCATCGTTCTTCAAGGAAACTTTATCAATAAGCTTCAAAGGGTCTGGGGAAACAGTTTTTACATGGTCAACTATATCTGTTGTTTCCTTAAACTTTGACAGAAGTGACCCACACATCTTTCGTAAAAGATGTTTAACTGAATGCACAGCAGGTTTTCTTCAGGCACAATTTGAAACGCGTGTCAGCTAGAACGGTAGCAAACTCGAGAACTCTGACGTTTCAAAAGAACTTCCCCATTGGTATGGCAACGTTTATTGCGCGCGTCTGACGTAAATTCACCACTTCAGAAACGAGAAGGGAACTCAGGTAGAAACGAGAAACGCGTCCCTCAAGAGAACCTGGGAACGAGGTTGGTCCCTCAATTGTTTCTGAGAGAGTTACTGAAGATGCGCCTGTCAGCTATTGGCCAATTTGTTTCCCCTGTCCCCGGTAACAGTCCGAGAAGTTTTTGCGAAAGTTAACTCGGCCCATCTTCATTAGAGACCTTTATATTAGATTCTAAGAATACGACTACGAGTACGAGATTTTCTCAATACTAAGTAGTGCACGCGCGTGAGCCAGCGTCATTTTGGCGGGAAAACGTGGTAGCCGTCGTCATTCTACTACGAGTTTTTGCGCGAATGTCGTGGTGGCGAAGACAAGATATCAAGTGTTAGAAGTTTTATCATTTTGCGACCGGGAGAGCGCGTAACCTCCTTCACAGCATTCACTTAAGATAACAATGCTAACTTTTCTGGTGAAAAATGGTAAAATGAAGCTTTCCGGAAACTCTATATTTTGAGAAGACGCGAAAAAACTTCAAGTCAAATCTCGTACTCGTAGTCGTCCTCGAATCTATAGGTCTCTATTCTCCTCTAGTTAAGTGGCCAATTCACTGACCGTTCTACAATCTAGCAAATTCGCTGTTTTTCCGATGAAACAGTTACAATTGTGTGAAAGGTTTGAACCCGGGAGTCACTGCATAAGTAGGCTGAGTAGGATCGTCCGGGAGAACGTAGTGGCGTTTCGACAACCTGTGCGGTCGACATCTTTAGAGTCAAAGTGAGTTGTATCGCGTCAGTTGATGGTATTAAACTCTGGTTATTGACCTGATTGGTCAATTAGGTCGCGATGTACCGTTATTGGTTGTCTGTCAGTTAAGCCGCGATGTTATTGGCTATGAAGACTCGAAACGTCATTGGTGCGTTTCCATCCATCTTTTTTCACAGTTAAACAGTCGTTGTTCAGTCGTTCTCTCGAAGTTAGTTTTGCTTAATTCTGTCAATAAGTAGTTTGTACGGTGCCGGTAACTGTTGACTACGATTCAGTGGCGTCTGTTCCAAGTTACAAGTGTGTATTGTTATGGTACGCAATGGTATGCCACCACTACAAGGTCTCCCTGGACACTCTACCCCCTATCGGTCTAATCAGTTCGTAGATTCTCTAAATAGGTTCTTTTTCTGTTATCGGTTCTTAAAATAATATTTTCAGCCGGTTTACAGTATAAAAAATACCAAAGCAATGCCTATAGGACCGCCTAGATGATGATCTTAATTCAGCAGAGAAGGCAACAAAGGGGGCTTAAAATGAAAAAGTGGTTTTAAAACCCAGGTTTTTATTAAATCCTCAAACGGTTCATGGTGGGCGATCACTCGCATGCCTCATTTACATTCGTAGTATACAATCGACGCCAATCATTGTCAAGACTGGCCAATAAATTAAAAATATTACACGTTGTATCAATCTTTCTTTATAAGAATTAAGATGTAAAAGAATATGATATCAATTAACTGTTCGTTATATATCTATTTCTTGTTTTAATTACACTGATATATAATTTCCAAAATATGTTGTAGAGAGTAATGAATACGCTGTATAGCTAACAACTTATACATCATTCTCAAAACTTTTTCTTCGACTCTCTTCGAGGAAAAAAGGTCGTCTGCCTACATCTTGTTACAGAAGCAGTTGAAATTCATTGGACATGATTGCCAGTAAAAGACAACGTTTTCTTGGAGCATTTACTTTCCTCAGAACCTTCATTTGGTTTGGACAACGGTTGCATTGAAAGCGTGACGTAATCATAAAAGCCCGTGGGCGCTTTGTAATGGACAGGAGAAGTGTGACGTCACGTTACCATGGTAGCAAGCACAACGATGACGGTAACGGCAACGACCACTGGCGAAAAAGCAATATGTTTATGCAAGCAAAACAACAACTTTGCACGTGCGACGCGCTTTTTTGTACATTTCTTGGCCGTCGTTGTACGACTACGAAGTGAAACTTCCTAATTTCAAGCGTAGGTTGAGAACAGAGCACAACCTTAAAGACGGTCCTATCGGATTCAACTCCAGAAAATTTCGCCAACATTTGACAAATTAAATGAAATTGAATAGATGAGGTTTCAAACAGTACGAATTCACTTGTTAAGTGACGTTTTCAGTTTGTTGTCATCCAGAAATTTTGCCACCATGACAACACGACGTAACGACTTCTCCTCTCTATTACTGGGAAATAAGACAAGTATCACACCAAATCACACCCCACAACCCATTAAAATGACGGTTGGCGTTATCTCACCAACCAAAAGTCCGCTACAAGATCGACAAAGACAGTAATGAGTTAAAAACTTTGTTATTGGGACAAGCTTACTTAATACTTACTTTCTTTTGGAAGTAATAGGCTGAATGGCATTTTACTACCCGTACTGACTTGGCAATGTAATTATCCCTTCAAAAACCAAAAAGCTATTTAAGAACCTAGAGCCTATATTTGCGCTAATTGCCATTTCAACAACTTTGGAAAATGCAGGTTCTTACTCGCGGGGTAGTACTGTAATATATATTTTTTTCTATTAATACGCCAGAATTTCGGCAACACCTCGTTGTTTTCAACGCAAGTGTAAACATTAGAGTATATAATTTATTTCCCTACGCAAGACGAGTCAAGAGACTCTAGGGCTAAAAGAATTAATCTCCTTGTTCATGGTCAAACAAATGTCTATACTTTAAGATCAGTTAGCTTGACTGAGTGGCATCGTTTAACTCTGTATCGATCAGTCTGATTGTACGCACCTCTCTAGTTTAATTTCACTTTCAAGTGTTCTAAGTTGAAGAAAGCAATAGTGGTTTCACAGTAATAAGAGTTTTCTTGGTAAAGAAAACAAATCATCCAGTTTGATACGGAATAACTTGGCCCTCTCAAGAAATGTATTTCCCTAACTTACAAACTTACGAGTAGACTTGTTCCCCCGATATGCACCTCCGCCAAAAAAGGACGGAATTCATGGATTAACGTTCAAAAAAAACCTCCCCAGGAGAAAAAGGCAAAATAATATGAAAGGTACAATTTACAATGACATGTTCGCGAATCTGAGCGGTCTTCATAAAAAACTCAAAGTAAAACGATTAAAAAAGCTATCATACATAAAACTAAAATGAATTTAAAAGATTGTACATTCAAAATATTTGACAACAATTACTCTTCACCGTATGCATTGTGGGATTCCGAAGTAGGCGCATGTTTTTCTTGGTATCCTCCACTCGGTTCAAATTATCCTTGGACTGCAGACTCATGTCGGTCAGCTCCAAGTTGACGCCATCCTCTGCCGAAGAGTTTCGCTTATTTTTGTTTATTTGTTGAACGCCTGTGTTATTCCAGTTTAACGTCCGTTTTTCAATTTCAGCATCACACTCGTTTGTCCGAATGTACTTCGACGCGCTATTAGTCCTTTTCTCTCGAATAAAGCTCGTGTTTCGCTCATTTTCTCCGTCGCCTTTGTGACTAAACAGGTCATTTTCTTCGATTAAAGGGCTCCTTTTGCCGTTACAAACTTCAAATTTTGTCCTGTTTTCTGTTTCGTCCACATCACTACTCAAGTTATTGTGGTCCAAGTTTTCTTTGTTGCTCTCAACAATAACATCCAAATCTTCACACAAAGGAGCAAATCCATTCAAATTTAAATTTAAACACTCATCATTACCACTATTCTCTTTTTTAGGTGGTGGGCTTTTGTTCGAGGATGACGACTCCCCATTTGAGCGCTTGTCGGAGGAAATTAAACGCCTTGTTCCCAGACTACCCCCTCCTCCCATCCCAGTACCCCCTCCGCTGTCACCGTCGAAGCCACCATCATCAGTATTCGAGCGCCTGGATTTCAGTTTACAACCGGAAGTGGTTTTGAGACGACGCATGTGCTTTTCTATTTCATCTTCATCCGAACTACTACAACTTGAAGAGCGTCGGCTGCCTCCCGAGGGTACCGGAGACAGGCGGCGCGTCGTTCTCTTTGCTTTCATCACCCCTCCCCCGAGGTGCTTTCTAGTCCGTTCAACGCGGGGCGAATTTGCCGGACTGTCATCCAAATCCGACTCGCGTTCCTCGTGAATTTGATTCAGCGCTAGAGGTGTGCTTTTAGCTTTACCCAATCTACCCTGGCGAGCAATCCTATTTTGGTGTTGTCGCGCCAAAGATGAGGGACTAGGAGTATGCATGATTTCAGTTGAAAATTGCAAGTTCGTTGAAGTTGACGGCTTATGATCCGGAAGTGAACTCGTCGACGAAAACTTGCCATGAGTTCTTGGAAGACTTCCGGGTACCAAATCATCTTCCTCCATTGAGCTATGCAACACTTCGTCAGCCTCGACTGCATGTGCCTTGATAGTTTCATTCAGTATTGTTCCTTCCCTTGGCGCCAGTCTTCCTGAAGAGTTGCGGCGAGTGCGTGAAGAGCTTGAGCAGGACTCGGTGTCAGAATGCGTTTCAGATTCGTTTTCTATGTCCTCGTCTAGTTTCACGACAGAAATGCTGTGACAAAAAAAAATTCCAGTTAAATGGTCGAAGGGATATCTGACTAGACAAGATCTATTTCTTCAGTATCTTCTAGCGAATCAACATTGTTAAGCCTAATGAATCCTTGTAAAGCCTTGAAAATTAATTCTGAACAACCCAATTGGGAACATTACGTATTAACGATGGTAATTTTCGGCTTCCCGAATCTCACCCTCATAAATCCCGGCCTTCAAAGAAGCCAAATCCCGGATCCCGAGAAACCTACTGGGCACCCTTTGAAGAGAAATGGAATGGGCAAAGGATATTTTGAACTTTGTAAAGAGGATTTATGATTCAGGACACTACGCTCACTACCCAACACTCTTAAGGGCTATTCACATGATAACGGAATTACTTTTATTTATCTACATTTGTTCACATGATACCAAAACGACATTTCGTTCCCGTACAAGTCGTTCGGGAACGAGTTCATTCCGGTTTTTCATTCCGAATGAAATTCTCGTTCTGGTATGAAGCTTCATTAATTCTTGTATCATTGAAAACCGGAAATCCTGTAGTCCGAGACAGGGGCGGATCCAGGACTTCGTTCTTGCGCTATTCAACACCAATAAACCACATTTTTTTTTTTGCAGAATACCCTAGAAAACCGCAGGTCATCTCGGGCGCACCCCCTACACCCTCCCCCTAGATCCGCCCCTGCGAGACGAGTGATGCATGCGAACCTGATCTGGCGCGAAAAGCATCCGAGTGGAGCGAGAACGCCTCAGCCTGAGCTGTTCGATAAATAAAAAGGAGCTTAAGAAACGACGAGGGCGACGGCAACGGCAACGAAAACGGCAAAAAGCAACAGGTTTTGATTTGCAAAACAACAACTTTGCACGTGCATCACGCTTTGTTGTTCATTTCTTTGCCGTCACTGCACGACTACGACCTGAAAAGGTCTAATTTCACGTTTTATGGAGGAAGTGTAGACAAGACAACGACTTTCTTTTTCTTTTTGTGAACTTAGCCGGAAATAGTCGCTTTAGAACTCATCTCCTGAAAATATCGCCAACACCTGACAAATTAAAGAGCTGGAATGAGGGCGATGAAGTTTAAAATAGCGCGAATTCTCTTTCTGGGTGACGTTTTCGTCACGCACCGTCATCCAGTTGCTGTTATTAAGTGAATGCAGTAGGAAATACACTCTGGAACGAAATTCAGTCTGGTATCATATAAACAGTCCCTTGTGTAAAATCAACTGGAATGTTTTTATAAGTGCTAAGAACAAAATTACCCGGATTACGCAGACGTGGCTGCAAATAGTGCACCGACGCCGCACTGGCTGAAGAGCAGGCCGAATAAGGCTGCGTGCAAACGGACGCAACATTGTTGACCAACAACTCCCAACATTGTTGGATGTTACATGTTGCGTCCGTTTGCTCACCCTGTTGCACGTTGTTAGATGTTGTTGCGCAAAGTTTGAAACCGGTCAAACTTTTAGCCCCGTGCAAACGGACGCAACATTGTTGACCAACAACTCCCAACATTGTTGGATGTTACATGTTGCGCCCGTTTGCTCACCCTGTTGCACGTTGTTGGATGTTGTTGCGCAAAGCTTGAAACCGGTCAAACTTTTAGCCCCGTGCAAACGGACGCAACATTGTTGACTTACAACTCCCAACATTGTTGGGAGTTGTTGCGCCCGTTTGCACGTAGCCTAAGTTTGCAACGCTTAAAAAGGAGTTGAAAAGGGATGTTGCGTGATTTACCACCTACGTTCAAACCTGTCTTGAAACATTGAAATCAAGTTGTTGCAAGCTGCATTGGTCACCATACCTTGGTTTTGAATCTTGTTCTCGGCGCACGTTTTCTGGAAGAGACAGTCGACCATTAGTTCTTCTTCTAGTGATAGCTGAATTGAAAGTGTTGTTGGCTGTTTTCAGACGTCGTAGAAGTTGCTCTGCCAGAAGGTAGTATGTGGCAGTCACATGATCATAAGTGTTCTTCTCGAGCGACCTGTAAATTAAGCGCAAAAATATCAATTTATGAACCATTTTATCACTATGCCTGCTAACAATTAAACACTTCGCCAGATGCTAAAATATTTTGGCACACGAGTGCTTAAGATATTAGGGAGTTTATTAAAACAGTGACATTTCTGAGGGGTGCTGCACGTCAACCGGAAGTGGTTTTTTTGCACTCTTGAGCCGTGATTTTGAACAAATTTTTGGGCAAAACGCCTCTTTAAGATTAAAGACACTTAGCAATATAAATTTGGTAGCGTCAACGCATATAAAAAGAAAAAAACGTTACCTTCTGGTTGAAGTTTGTCGCTCAAAAACGTTACTGCTTAAAATCCCTATTATATTTTTGAGTAAGGCATCATGTTCGATTGACCGTATTCCAAATGTAATTTGCAATTTGTTTGCCCACGGAGCACTTCAGGGGCGTTGACAGCCCATAAACCTTTAGCCCCGGGCCTAAACATTTTTGGTTTGATCACTCTACCGGTTGTAATAAATTATGCATTGTTGGGGTGAGCTAAAAAGCTTAAGAGCTCATGGTGTTGGTGAGGTCAGTGCGTACTAGTCATAGGTGCAATTTTCAGGAAATGTGGGAATGAAAGTTGGCTACGCTTAAAAGTAGTCGAAAAGCTGGCTACGCCCCTGCACTTACAGTGTTAGAGTTCTTAAGAACTCCTTGAAACGGTGTCCATGCGATCCAGATCAAATTGGAGTTTGGATTGGTTGGTTTTTAAGGAGAGAGGAAAACTTGAGGACCTGGAGGAAAACCTCTCGGAGCAAAGGAGAGAATTAACAACAAACTCAACCCACATATGGCGTTGAAGCCGGGATTCAAACCGTGGCCACAGTGGTGGGAGGCGAGTGCTATCACCAATGTGCCACTCTTGCTCGAGATCATTTGTTTTTGGCATTCATTGCATTTCAATATCTAGAAATCTGCTCAAAATAAAAATTCCCATTAATTTAGTATTCAAATAATCCAAAAATCAAGGTGGAAAAGATCTGTCAAAAACCATTGCTTGATCTGCAGTATGAAGTCTACGGTCTGTGTTCTGCAGTCTGCAAAATTCATAACACCACAAGTAATTCAGCTTAGAAGATTTATGTACTTACGTCTGAATAGTTTCTCGATCAGAAATATTTCCAGTCTCCATTACTTCTATAACATAGTTATGTTCTTCAGGTGTGAGAGGGAGTTCTGTAACTAGGGGTACAGGGGTTGGAAGCACAGGAGGGTGGGCCCCCTGAAACCAAGGGTCTTCCATTATGTCTCTTAGTGTGGAGCGAAGATATGGCTCTCGCACAAGCATCTTTTCTATCAGGCTGTTAAGATAATAAAACACAAACCACAGTTATAAAACACTACCGTAAAATTCCAAAAATAAGCCCCCGGGCTTATATTTTTCAAAGACCATTTTTGAGGGGCTTATTTTTGGAAGGGTTTATGTTCGGAGGGGCTTATCTACGGAAGGAAATTTGCATTTCAAAATCGATTGGGCTAGCCTCATAGTTGGGAGTAAATTTATCGTCTTTGCTTTGTTTTACTTTGTATTTGAGAGCAATTTTCCAAGTACAAGCTCCTGGGGGGCTTATATTTGGAGGGGCAATTTAACGGACGGTTTTTTGTGTTACTGGTTTGGGGGGCTTATATTTGGAGGGTCTTATACATGGAGGGGCTTATTTTCGGAATTTTACGGTATTTCACAGACAGAGCCAAGATGTGTAAGGAGATCCATTTTAACCCTTTAAGTCCCAACGATGACCAATTTTCTCTCATTAATAATCATAACAAGACAATATCGAGAAGAAAAGGTTATAAAAATTATTGAGATATTTACCAAAGGCAAAGTGCTCTGATCAACTATCAAATTCTCTCAACTATTTCTTTAAGGAAAGGTAAGGAAATTCATCTGGAGAATTTGCACATGGATATTGGGCCTTACGGGCCTTAAAGGTTTAAAGAGGTTTCACTCTATCAGATGGACTTACTTTTGACAGGCTGGCGAAACGTGGTCAGATACCTGGTACCGAACATCCATGATGTTGATGAGTGTCTCGCTGTCATTAGCCTCAAAAAAAGGTGCTCGCCCACAAACGAGCATGAACAAAATAACTCCAAGACTCCAAATATCTGAAAGAAAGTGTTTCATATTTAGTTTTTATTTTACTATGCAGTCCCAAATTAACCTAACATTGTGACATATATGCCCACCACCTTCACTCCCAGCAGTTATTTGCTCCTTTCTACTTTTCTCCATTAACGGACTTAGACATAAGTGATAAGCCTCAGCTAGTGAAATTGTTTGATGGAATTAAGTACTGTGCAAGGGCCTGTTTTCAAAATAGAAACAGCTTTTTGTATTAACATTCCATAAAAATCTTATTGTTTACACAGAAATGTTGTCAATGTTAGAAAAACGAATGACCATCCGCACATATTCTTTAAAGATGACCTTCCCCTTGGCACCCCCTTGAACAAAGTCTCTTTGCCTTACACTGCTTTAGGCAGTTTTTGATATAATAAATTGTCTACAGAATGCTCTATATTCAAAGATTTAAAAAAAGCCTTTTAAAGGATGGAAGTTGAGAACCCACAACACAAACATCTCTGCTTGTTGAGTTCTAGATGAGTTATGTTACCTACTCTAAAACTATCTTTCTATATAAGGATCAGGACACTTGTCTTCAGCAGACAGCTGAAGGTCCTCAGAAGAGTTCTTTGCTTGGACATAGCTGTTGAGCCTCAGAGAGACTTGTGAAAATCTAAGAAAAAACAATTACGCCGATTCGTGTAAAGTAAACGTTGATACCCAGATGCCTTTGTTGTGTAAACAGACACAAATCCAAATATCCTGTTGTGCAATGTGTCTTTAAACACTTACCAAATGGAAAACTTTTCACTCTAAATTATTTTAACAATCATTATTTAACTCACTACCGACTACCACCAAACAGCATTAAGTTTATAAAACTGGCTTTTGGCATGCTAAAATGATGGCTTCGACATTAGTAACATCCTAAAATTTGGGTAATTTCAACAACAAAAAAATCATGGCAAAGCTGACCCCCCTCTGTTAGTTTGCAGTAGGAAGGGGGAAACATATTACTGACTTAACTTGTCACTTCTCTTAACAAGCGAACATCCAACTTAAAATTGTTCAAAATTAAAGTCTGTTTCTATTGTAAAGCAGGTGTAGATTTTCTAGCTTTGCGTGTGAACCAGGCTATGATCTTTTAATGTTAATGTAGCCATCGGAAACAACAGTGATGTCTAAAGAATAACATTCACCCACGATATATATTCAGATATGTTACATGGCCAATAACGTAACTATAGTCAATCAAACTGCGTAGATATAAACACGAGTAAGTATACCTCCCACGGAGGAGTCAGTGGATATCAAAAAATTAAAAATTAGGTCGAAATTTTAAAGTTTTTTTCAACCCAAACGACTAAAATAATAAATAACATTCGTTTGACGAAACGTTCTAGAACGCATTGTACTGTAAGCCCTTTTAATGCATGACTTCTTTTTAAATGTCAGGGTTGTAAATTTCAGCGACCAACCAACTGCAAATTATCACTCGGAATAATAAGGAGCATATAATACTGATAAGAAATAGAAATTTCCACCAAACCGGAGATGGAACGAGAAAATTCCAGACGCAAAGTAAAGGATATGTTTTAAACACGCAAAGGTATACTTTAGCTAAAGACGAGCTGTGTGATTCAACCCAGGAAAAGTGTCCACAATTAAGTGCACAAGTAACTGGATTTGCTGTTGATAAATCGACTATTATCTTTAAAAAATAGTACTACTCACCGACTGCCGGTGCCTCGTACGAGTCACCGAGTAAAACTTCGGGAGCAGAGTAGGCTAGAGAACCGCAAGAAGTATCAAGTTTTTGACCCGGCGAGAACTTATTCGAGAAACCAAAATCCGTAAGCTTGGCCACATCCAAACTTTTGAAGAAAATTACATTTTCCAGTTTTAAATCGCGGTGGACTATGTGCAGTTGATGACAATAGTCGATGGCCAGTACAATTTGCCGAAAATAATGTCGAGCTTTGTCTTCGGAAAGACCTTGGTCGTGGTTCATGATATACTCGTACATGTCCCCTCCATCGCCTAATTCTTGAACGAGATACAGCTTGGTCTGTGTGTCGATGACTTGATAAAGTCGAACCACATTTGGATGTTGCACGAGTTTCATGCAACGAACCTCGGTGACTAGGTGAGCCAGAGAAACATCGTCGAGTTTGGTTTTGTCGATCACTTTAACAGCCACGCGCTCGCCAGTAAAAACATGCCTAGCCACTTTAACCACAGCAAAATGCCCACATCCTAGAGTTTCTTGCAAATCGTACAATCCCGCGATCTGTGCATCTTTAACAGAAGAGTGACGGGAGTGTTTTGCCATCGTTTTCCCTGTTACACTATGGAACGGCCATTTTCTCTTCGCTATTGTTGATTAATTCAGAAACAGAGAATGGCAACGTCAATTGACATCACAGAGCCAATCAGAACACTCGAAATGTATTGACGTCTGGGGTGGAATGCAAAATTTCTTTTCCAGCCGGTGGTCAAGAAATGCCAATTCAAGCAAGTTTAACAAATATTTGTACTGTAGTGTACAAGTCATTTGTACAATTCTTATAAACCATGGCTTAAACATAAAATATATCACATGAGCACTGTTAATTTATTCCGGTGTTTTGGACAACCTCGACAGACCCGACCCTCCACATAACTTGATACATTTAAAGTTGAAAAACCAGAAATAATTTTAGCTGAACATTATTTTTGATTAAACTAGGGTATATCAAAGTACACCGATACGGAGGAAAGCATAGCAGCCAATCAAAAGACTGCCAACATCCGTACACTTACGCAATGCCAATCATGCATAGACTGCATTGACCGGGTTTTAGCAAGAGAATCGCTCTCGTTTGTGGACAGCCAGTAAGAAGTCAGGAGACCGTTTTTGATAGATGTTGAGAGTGATGCGTTTTTCACGCTACAAGAGAGAATAAGGTCCTCATTCACTCTTGCACGCGAGCTTTACACAGGCCCAACAGTTCTGAGGAAATAATGGAAAAAAAGACCCTGAAATAAAACGGAAAAAAAATCGCTTACTTAGCCGGAACTTGGCTTGAGCCCGGAATAGAAAGCATGACGGGCGACAGCCATGCCACTTCAGCGAACAAAAACGATATTATCCATTTGTATCTGCATTGACAGAATAATCCTTTTAAAACATCAGCTCACTCTTGATGTTTTCAACTATCTGTTTACCCGTTTGTTGAACGGTTAGGGACTCCAGAGCAACCTTCCTCCAGGGGAAGTTTGCGAATGGCGCACTTCAGGAGTCAAATCAAGCGATTTGGGCAAATTCTTTTTTTGCTTGCATTTCCCGTTATTGCTCTACTCCAGGTACACTGAATTGAAATTTTACTTTCCTGGAAGCCAAGGTACATATAGGAAAGACTGGCAGAAGGAAGAATCGCTTCGTGATTAAAGAAGAGCAACAAACTATTGCTTATACCTAAACTGAACAATATCGACAACAACGACAATATTTTGCTGATTATAACTCAATTTTTTTTTAAATGCCACTCAAATTGTTAATATGACTGTGGTACCGTTAGTGATGACTTCGATCATGTTTTCTTTATTTCCTCTTCCGTTTCGTTAAAAAGGACATAGTTAGCGACGTTGATATTGATATCTGCTGGCAGTTGATCACGCTCCATCACCCGTGCGAGAGATCTGGGATTTCGAAAGTCGGAAGTTATGAAAACCTTCCTTCCTTTACAATTAGTATTAAACTGTATTCCGGGGGGCTAGTCAACAGTCTTAACAAAGTTCTATGGGGAGGCTACACTAACCCCTTGTCCTCTCATATCCTGTGCAGTGATCAGACCTTCCTAAAGGGCTAAGGGAGAGGAGACTAGATTTCGCTCTTTCCCTTTCTCGCTTCTCTCTTCCACGTTTCCCCCAGAAACGCCTGATACTCAGCCTATTTTATATACGTTTTCTGACAGAAAATGGGTACCCCTTTCGCATACCCTTCGTTAAAACAGTGACCCCTTTCAAATACTTACTTAAAAACCCTGCATCCCTTTTCTAGATCTTTAGCTAGAGTGGCCCCCGGGGGTGGTACTCGGGTCAATTTTTTTGCTGGAAATTTGCCGCTGGCCTCTTTGAACCACTACCCCATTATTGTCTATTCTGTGGCCAATTAATTAAAGACCCCATCTAAGTCATTTTCCCTGGTCACTTTTGAGCAAATGTAATTTTCGCGATCCCATCCGACTTAGTTAGTTTCTGTGACTTTTTTTAGCCTCGAATCTTCCCATTTTAATTTACCAGAGTTTCTTACCCCTAAAGACTCGAAAATGTACGACCCCAGTAACCCTATTGAAAATACAACCTTGTTATAGTCAATCCTGCCATTCAACTGTGACCCCATCCAGCGGCTTATCCCCATTAGCCTGTTACTAGCAAGTACCTCGCATCGTGTGCCGGAGAGTAAAATGAAGAAATCGTCAAAACAGGAATTCTTCTTCTTGTAATTGTCAGTGTTTAATACAAGTCAGATCCTTTAAGTTCTAAAACTGATAGATTTCCCTACTTTTTCACAAACCTTATGCTTAAAGAAGGTACCCCTTTCGGACCGCGCCGAGCCTTCCCCCCGGGATTATATTCTAATTCATGTGGACCGGGTACAAAACAATACAGGGCCATTGTCGAATATTGTAAAAAAGGAGTTAGACGAATGTCAGGCGCGATGCTGCAAGTCACGATGAATGGTTTAAAAAGAGAAAGACAAATATTTTAATTTTTCATTGTCAGGCATATCGGAATAAACATAGGAATATGAAAGGCAGCTAAAGTGAGCTCCTTTTGGCTCATAAGAAGCAGGAGCGGCGGAGCCACTTACGTAATCGGCTCCTGAGAGAGGTTGTTACATTCCACTGACCCCCTGAACAACCTCAAAAAATAATTCTAAAATGTCTGTCCTGTATTCTTTCGGTTTTGGCGTTCGTGTCCCGTTCAAACGCTTTCGTTTTTCACCATTAAAATCGGATAACCGGATAAAAATAGTACCTATCCAGTTCCCGCCATTGAAAGTACGCAAATAAATATGACAATTGCTTGGCGTGGCCTTATCATTGTTAACCAATGAGATTCAAGGTCGCGGTTAAATCGTCAGTTAGAGCATTGTTCATCAGCCAATCAGAACCTTTGTTTTTCACAAATACCGATTCCACGTGCTCAAAGCCAGCGTTGTAGTTCCTTTCCATCGCCAAACAATAACAGAACGCAGAGTCATCAATCGCTGTGCTGTTTACGTTTGCGTTTATTTAAAATCTCGCGTTATTCTTTCTTCCTTCTTTTTCAAGACAGTCATGCCTTCAACGAAAAGCTACTGCCAAGGGAACTTATGGTTAAAAGCGAGGAACAACGATGCCATGGAGGCAGTTATTTCTGATTTTCGCGACCTACTTCAAGTCAATCAGAAAGAAAGGGTGGAAGATGTTTTGAACTGTGATGAGCGTTCGTCAGTGGACGGTATCGAAAGTGAAATAAGTTTTCGAGCTTTTATGTGTCCTACAGCGGATCCTTTCAGGAAATCGAACTCTTCGTCTTCTTCCTATGGCATTCTAATGGAACTTTTGGAACAGGGTAACCTGATAAAAGAGGCCGTCAGAAGGTTGAAAACGTCACCTGGCCGAAACAAGCAGTTGAAACGGCTAGATCGATGCAGGTGAAAATGCTCTCAAGTCCTTTGGATTGTTGTAGACTTGATATATTGCGAAACATGTGATTACTGGGAACATTTTAACAAGAATAAACCACATAGGGAACTCGTTGAATTTCTCGGAAAACCACTGCTTTGCGGTTGCAGAGAGTCTTTGTTTACACTTCGTTGTGATGTCCGACGAACGATTTTACGATGATAGACTTTGATGAACATTTCAAGATCCAGCCACTTTATGAACGTTTTTAACGTTTGACAAGAATTTCCAGCCCGTAACGCTTGGAAATAAGCGAACAAACGTGTTCCGTGCGATGTAACCGAAAAATTTAAAAAGCCGCCATTCATTCATTCTTTGCAAACGTCTGTCAATTTTGTGTTTCCTGTATGCATAGTAATTGTCTCTGCGCGAAATAAACATTGCGTTGCAAATCTTTGAGACGTAAATAGCAATCCAACAGAACCAGTTGCGAAATTTATATATTGATAGGACTGAGTAAGCTATTTGCTTTACATTTCGTGATATTTTGCGTCAGCGGCTAGTTTTCGGGAAGGTTACTTGTTTACGGTTCACAATACAACGAATGAGAAGACTGTCATGTATTATGTACGTCACAATAAAACTTGAGTACATCGATACGTTGTTTACGGCCTTTTGCTTCCGCTCCAGAAGCAAACTAATTTGGAGCACAACAACGCACGAAAATACTAAGAAAATAACGAAAAAAAAATCCTTGTTTTAAACTACCATTATAGTTATGTTTTAGTGGGGCATCTCTGACCGGAGATTAAGCATAATACTGGTTAAATGCGCACAAGAGATTAACAGGATTATTTAAAGTGTGTTTTTCCATAATTTAGCGCTTTGTTCACTGGTTCTGTATTGCACATTTGATACAGATTGTGCTGTGTTGTACATGTTAACATTTCAGTCAGTCTTAAGTACAGGAGTAATATCCTGGCTAGCAACCAACTCGGACATTAAAAAATCTTTTTAGCGGCCAAGCAAAGCATATTGGATAGAGGTTTAAAAACATCAGTCTTTTAGTTACAGTTGAAGAGGTACACTTCCCCTTTCACCAAATGATCAGACCCCCCTCCCCCTCCCCCTCCTTATTTTGATGCTAGTGAAGTTTATTTTGCCATTAACTGACATTGGACCTTCACAATATCCTTTCAGTGCAAAAATCTTGGAAAAATTTCCAATTTTCCAAAACCAATTTTTTTCTGCATACTTAACATTCTGCCTGGCTTCAGAGATCTAATTTAGTATTCAAAATCAAAAGACAATTTTTTTTGAAAACGTTTTAAATGGTATCGTTTTCCAGAAAACCTAGCCTGCATGTCAGACGTTCGAAAAGGAAGGGGAAGGGAATTAGGGCGCGAGAACTTCCCCTTCCCCTTTTAACGCCTGCCACGCAGGCTACAGTAAACCCGGAACAAAAAAAATTACGACTCTCTCTCCCGTCCCTGCTTGTCCAATACGTATTAAGTCCAGCCCAGCTCCCTTAATCCCGATCGCCAAAGAAATAATGCGAAAACGTGGGCACTAGTTAAAAATGTCTGAAGAAAATGGCGGAAAAGATCTTCCCAAATTAGTGGTTTTCGATTTAGGTAAGTTTATATTGTGATATTTTTTAAAAACGACTTTCAAAACAGTTTTTCCAAGACTCCACAATCATATAAACGCAGTGGAAGTCCCAATAAAATCGTCAAAGCAAAATCCAACGATATGAAAACATGAAGCTGTCGGAAGACCTGACAAGATTTGTTTGCAACCGGTTAGGAAAACAATACACAAACTAGCAGTAACCGATGGTTAGGAAGTGCGGGCGAACATGTGCATTTACCTTACAGATGTAAATGATGAGAACCGCTTTCAAAATCGTGTACATACTACATGAATCAGAGAAAGCCCTTTTAGTTCCAGTGTTAACAAAGGGAATCTCGGCGGATCATGAGAGTAGAAACTGAATTGAACAACACAGTAAACAAGACTCATACTTAATTCAACAATTTTATTCACAGTTGCTCATATACAATCAGCCTGCGAATGGTGAGGAGCGAGGGGAGACCGGTGTGCGACAAACACAGACTGCAGACTCACAGACTGGCAGATAAAGGTTGTAAACACTGTGAACTGCTTTAACAGATTCCTTACCCCTAAACTTTAAAGAAGTCTTCTAAAAGTCTAGTTTAGGGATAGGAACTCTGTTAGAGCATTTCACAACAACGTTTACCTCATTTACCCGCCCTTCTGCAAGACTTCAATCTTCGTTTGTTGCACACCAAGGAGAGACAGCTGTATTTGCAGGCAAAGATACAATGAAAACTGTAATGTGTGACATAACAACGCTCATCCTGAAATATATAGGGCTTGGCGCACGCTACTGGTGTACACGAGCGTAACACCGTGCCTTACGCACGATTCGCGCTCAAGAAAAGGCACGGTTTTTGTGCCAAAGCACGGGAAAAAAAACATGCAAAGGCACAGATTAGGCACACTTTAGGCACAGTTAAGGCACGTTTTAAATATTGCTAAGGCACACTTTAGGCACAGTTTGGGCACAGTTTTGGCACGGTTTAGGCACGGTTTAGGCACAAATATTCAACGCTGGGCACTTTTTTGAAAATCTTTGTAACCCGACTTGCAAAAAAGAACAAACTTGGTACGAATTACAAAAATAATTCAGATCAAACATGATACAGTTAGAAGTATAGGAAGTGTAAGTTTTGAGCCACGCCGAAAGTCTGGAAAATTAAAGTATTCTTCGACAGTCCGTGTTTACTCCGCAGATAAAGTGGAAATTCAGACGCGATATATGCCGGTCTGAACCTTTTCGATTGCCATGCAATTTTATAGACTCGCTTTCTTTCATTTCTAAAAGAAATCTTGAAAGAAAGTCGAAGCCATAATAACAAAAACAAAGCTAAAGAAGTGAGGCACAAAAATAGCCAATAAAAGTCGTAGAAAATACTTTTTGTGATCGCGGTAAAATTGGCCTGAATTTGCATAACAACATGAAAAGTACAAAGTGGTAATTTGAAACCTTCATGCCAACACGTGTTGTTTTTTAAATACAAAATGCGGCTGCTTTTTAAAAATATTTCTCTAACTAAAAAAGTAGGATTTACACTGTAGTAAAATAATTCAAGCTGCTTGTTTGTTTTTGTTTTCTGGCTCTGTTAGCAAATTAAGCTTTGGTCGTATAATAATCAATGAGACGTGCCATTTATTTCAAAACTCATCGGCGTGCAATCAATTTTTTCGTTTTCATTTTATAAGTTATATCACAAGTAAATTCTTTTTTTGAATGCAAATCTGCCCTCCTGAAAAAAACAAATATTTCGTTCCAACTAAACGCTCCATTAAGAGGGGGAGAAGAAACCTACTTGGAAATTTTTCAGCATCAATGAAATTAGCACAATATCAACAATGTAATTGAGCTGAGCACTTACTTTAAATACGCTAACCTGTTTAAGATTCCATTTTCCTGTTTGTCGGGGCTTTCCCTGCTGTCTCTAACCGTATTCTGAGTCGTCAGACCGTGTTTCTAGACTTTCTTAAACCTCAAAACTGACATAATTGCCGTGCGCCCTTTTCGTTCGCTGTGGAGCTCGATAGGCTGGACACGATTTTCCAAGTGACTCAATATTTTGGCACAACTTGTGCACAGATTAGGCACAGTTTGGGCACAACTTAGGCACGGCTTAGGCACGTTTTTCAAAACTAAAATGCACACTTTATGCACATCTTAGGCACATTTTAGGCACAAAATCTTTATGCCAAAGCACACTCTAGAATCCGATTTTCGGTCCAACGCACGGTTTACGAATTTTCACGTTAAAAAATGCTGTCTAACCTTACATATTTGATCTTAGCGTAAAAATGGGTTTCCCGAAGTCTTAACAGTTAGTCTATAAGGAAAATTTAACTTATGAGCATTCCAAAAATTATTATTTCTTCTCTTAACAACAACAGAAAGTCAATGAAAAGCAATCTTTTAAATTGACGTTCGCGCTGCACAGAGATCGTATGTAGACAGAACATCTTTCTGAAAATGCCCTAAACTTTGTTGTTTTGCCATTATGTTCAGTAATTTTTAATACAGTTAGTACTCATAAGTCACTGACCTCTTCGGAGAAATTTTTCCAAAGTACCATTAACAGAAACAGAGAAATCCCACAATATGCGTGGTTAGACTGTAAATGTTACGCGAGCTGTTAAAAAATGGTCCCATTTTGAGCCATATTTTTCATATTTCAATTTTATTTTGGTCTTACAGCCAGAAAAAAAATATTCAATGAAAAGCTGTTTATAAACTTTAACTTCTTGCCAAATATCGATGCGATCTGAGTTTTAATAAGTTCATAAGAGCCAAACGATGTGAGATTCTTAGCCGTGTACACCAGTAGCATGCGCCAGGCCAGTCATGACCCCACAAAGTCTTATTATTCAATCGGTTATTCAATCCGTGTTCAATGACCAAAGGCCATAGAGATGCAATAGAAAATAATGAAAAAGCTTCGTTTACCACTGAAGTTTAAAGCTTATTGAAGCTTTCAGATGACAAGCTACTTAACATGCTTGTAAACGTATTTAAAAAATAAAAACTACGCCCTGAAGTGTAGCCTGAATTAACTTAATTTAGATGGATTTCTAGACTTTGCAAACACTCCTATCTTACCGAAGACTCATTCCGTACTAAGCTGTTATAAGGCTCTACTTAATGCAAAGCTAAATTGTGAAATGTAAACTTTAGTTTATGAAACCTTTCAGATGACATAGCTTCACACTACCCTCTGCAAGCTGATAAACATGCTTTGCACCACTATAGTGACAAAATATGAGAGAAATGGATAATACGTTTACCTTGATTTAACTTGATTATACAGTAGAACCGTGCCTTACAGCTACCTCGATAATACGGTCACCTCATTATTATGGCCAGTTTTTTTGGCGCTGCAAAACAACCATACATTTTCTTACAAAAAAACGATTATGCAGTCACCCGTTAATACGCAACGGCCATGTTTTAAAATCCCAAACAGTAGAATCCCTTATAATTTCACCCCGTTAATGCAGCCACTCGGTTGAAATTTAGAAAGTTAAAGTGCCCGTGACATGTCGATTTTATTGATCTAGTAATCTAAGCTTATTCTTGTACTGTTTTTAGAGTACAGTACGCTTAAAATGCACTTGTGGCAATTTACAGCCAAATTTTAAATGAGTTTCATGTACTGAAGGAAAATTTTAAGAAGGTTTTTCAATAAAATCTCTGTATGTGCGATGTACAGTCTATTCCTGGTGTATTTGTAACTGCGACCCTTAAGTCATGAAATTTGAGCCTACGATGGTAATACAGCCACCCCGTTAGAACCCTGCCTTACAGCCACCTCAATAATATGGTCACCTCATTATTATGGCCAGTTTTTTTTGGCGCTGCAAAACGACCATACATTTTCTTATTACAAAATTTAACGTTTATGCGGTCACCCATTAATACGGCCAACAGCCATGTTTTAAAATCCCAAACAGTAGAATCCCTTATAATTTCACCCCGTTAACGCAGCTTCTCGACTGAAATTTAGAAAGTCAAAGTGCCTGTGACATGGCGATTTTATTGATCTAGTAACCTAAGCTTATTCTGGTACTGTTTTCAGAATACAGTACACTTAAAATGCACTTGTGGTGATTTACAGCCAAATGTTAAATGAGTTTCATGTACTGAAGGACCGTACGAGCGATGTACAGTGTATTCATGGTGTATTTGTAATTACGGCCCTTAAGTCACGAAATTTGAGCCTATGCTCGTAATACAGCCACCCCGTTAATACAGCCAATTTTTTTTTTGGCAAATTGGTGACCGTATTAATGGGGTTCTGCTGTATACTGAAAATCAATTCGGAGCTTACTTTTCCAAAAATTTCTCTTTCTCGACTTTCTTCTTGTTAGTGTTCCCCAACTTCTCAGAGTGCAACGAGAAATGCAGCATCAGCGCCTTGGAAAACGTTGATGATGCAGTCACGTGCAGATTTGTGTACTATTCACGCTAGCATGGACCTTGCACTCAACACCAGGGCCTTTATGGCCAATTATCAGCCACGTACCAATGCATATTAGTTGGAAGAACAAAGGCATCCCAAGAATGTGGACAGATTTTGCAAAAACCCCACTATACACCAAAAAAAGTGCCACTGACCACCCCACCAAGGCAAGCCTTTTGGTTCTTCCGCAACAAAGTTAACAATGGAACTTAGCCAAAAAGCAAAAGAGCTGCGACCTATAGGGGTCCAATTCAATAATTATTACTAGAGGTTCTGAAGAGCTGCAAGTCTACTGGAAACTATGAAGTTCCAGGATTTTACACTATTTCCTTGACTATCAAAATTTATCAAAATTTTTATTTTATTTTAATGAACAGATTTTACCCTATGGCCTTTTTGGGCAGATACTCATGTGACAGCGCCATTTTCAAGAAAAAGGTTGGTATATTGTTATTTGTAATGAACATAAGCAAATATTTGTTAGAGTGCCTGTGGCCACACTTAGCAAGTTAACCAGGTTAGTTTTGAATAACCTGGTTAAAATTTCTTCATCTTAAGTTCAGGCAAGAAACGGGTGTGTGAGGCTCATAGTTTTGTGCACGTGAGACTCTTAAGCTACGCTTAACTAATATTTTGCTGACTAAAAGAGTTATAACCAGCTTAATTTTTTGATGGGCTGGACTTGTGTTGCATGGTTATGTTTTGTTGCTTGCTTAGGTTTATCATAATATTCACTTGTGTACTCACCTCAGAGTAACCAATAATATTTTTCCTGTATAAAAATTAACTGATAAAAAGAGATCAAGTTGGTGCTCATCTAGAATTAAATGGCAAGGATCACGCACAATAACGTTTCACAGTGACAGAAATCATTGCCACTGCAAGATCAAAAGCACATGGTTGCAAGTTATGTACGGCATGTACTGTAGACTCAGAGGTAGCAGAGCATTTTGAAAACCATCCACATATCCCCACTCAAATTTTCCAAAATGACCTTTGGCTTGTTTGTTGGCACAGGCAAATCTCTTTGCAATCTTGACAGTGTCTAGTCTCCATATTTGATTTTTAACAATGCATCAGTAGGCAGTTGTTCAGACAGTCCTGCTTCATCATGTTTCTTACTAGGTAGTTGTTGAGTCATCTTGGGGCAGAATTTTATGCTCAATGTCACATGTAATGGCAAATACATCCACTACAGTTTGTGGACCTCTCCTAACAGTGTTTCTCAGCACATAGCCCACCATGCCCCCCACCCTCCCCTGCTCTGCTGCCTATGAGACTACCGGTATACTGTCTAGAGCCCTGCAAAACCCTGAGCAAGTAACTCATGTCACAATGTTTTCACTGACTATATTTTTGTAACTAGGAGTAATCTCAGATTAGGAAGTGCGTTCGAGCTCTTTTAGTTTTACTGTCAAATGTGACGTTATTTCCTAATAAATTGATGCTGCAAAATGCTTCCAATATGTTTTTTAAAAAAGAAACAAAACAAAACAAAACGACTACGGAAAAAAGAAAAAATCTCACCCAGCGGGAGTTGAACCCAAAACCATTGACATGTGAGGGCAATGCATTATCCATTGCGCCACGCAACCATTGCTAAAACCATACGTCAAATCAATTGTATTTAACATTTTTGTCCCCACGAGATAAATTATTCAAGATGGCGCAGAAAATACAGACGTACGACGAAATGAGTACCACAAAAGGTCACCCTTGAGCACCACAGGAGACCCAATTGAGTACCACAGGAGTCCCAAGATTATGTGTTGCGTTCTCCTAATGTCCAACGCAATAATTTTAACCATTTTGGGGCAGCTTTAGAATATCTTCCAAGTCCCTCAAACTAGTCAGCAAAACCAACTGACCTTTTAATGACATTTACTTTTCCTTTTTCATGTTTTATACTTTAAATATGCTCATAGACAAAGTGGAGCTTCCTTTTGCAGGAGAAAAAGTGCTCTAAAATGTATCTAAAAATAAACTGGTCCACAAAATTGTAGCCCGCAAACAGGCTCCCATTTGGAGCAAGATGAAAAGGAAAATTGGCAGGGGGAGACTGGGAAGCTATTAGACTACATTTTGATGCCATTCATCCATCCACTTGCTTTTTATTATCCTGTTACGTGTATGTCAATAACATGTCAATAAGGTAATTTGACCTGTTAAATTATGTTGTTTTTTTGTGCTTGAATGCATCAGCTTCAATAACATTCACACGTACTTGGGTATTTTTGATCGCTCACTTATCAACAGGAACAATCTGACCAATCAGATGGGGAGCATCAAAACAAACCCTGTAGGCTTACCTGCCTTTTTTCTCCCCCAGGCCACACTTGGCTGGCTTTGCCTGGCCGCTTTGGTCTTTTTCTCCCTGCTCCACCTGGGAGCCAGTTCCCAGGCCAATAAGTGCTGTGATGTAGGCCTAGCAGAGGAGTTACTTACTCTGGGTTATTGGCCTGTGCTACATTTTTAAGTCAATGCTAGATGAAGTCAACTTGACTACCGGAGTTGAGTGTAATTGTACCTTTAGTACATAGTTTGGATTCTATATAGCTAGATTTCCTCTTAGTATTATTGATTTTCGTTTATTTTTTATTTTTTATTTTTATATCTTTGTATATTTTATTTTATTTTATTTATTTATTTTATATTATTAGTAGTATTTAAAGTTTTGTCCATTTATAGTAATTTGGCGCGTTCACATTTAAACGAGTCTTGCACTCATCCGTGTAATGTGGATAAATAAAATTCTGACCTACCTACCTACTTTTCTATTCCCTGACAAGTACCCAGTTTGTTGCAGTATTGTTTATAATTCTCTCTAACATTATTGTCAGTTCTGATTAAGTAAACCCTGATAGCTGATCACTTTCTTTTTGTTGTAGCAATGGTTCTGTAGAAGATAGACATGGATACAAGATAAAGCTGTATGATGATACACTTGAAATCTTAAGACTTCTGAAGTCACAAGGAATATGCTTAGCAGCAGCCTCTCGGTGAGTCAATAATGGACAAAAAAGAAATTTGAAACACACTTACGGTAATTTGTTGAGTCTATTGGGGACCCAGAACAAGAATTTAGGCACTACTTCACAGACATTACTAACCAAGATTAGATTACATCTGCAATGCAGGCTACCTAGTATCTAAACAATGCCTACCTCAACCGTTTCTTTCTTGATCTCTCTCCTCCACAGAGGCTCCCGCTGGGTATCCCTATAAAAATAGCAATAATCGAAAAAATAGAAAGGGCTCGGGGCTTTCCTGCGCGCGTTCTTTTTCTTTCTTCCCAGCCTCCCCACAACACAAAGAGGCCTCTGCATAGAAGAGAGTTTCTTCATAGTGACCAACAAAAAACTCAGCAAAAAGTTCAAAATTTCATTTTCTAAAATCATAACAAACAAACAGTACTATTCAAATGTATTGCCAAAGAGGTTTCATTAGAATGCAAACACCATAGGATTTCATCCACAGACTCAAAAGTTAGAACTACACACTGAATAAATAGTATCATGTGAAAGTACTGCTGAAGAGGTTTCATTTGAATGGTAACACCATAGGATTTCATCCACATACTCAAAAGTTAGACATATGAAAGTACTGCTGAAGAGGTTTCATTAGAATGGTAACACCATAGGATTACATCCACAGACTCAAAAGTTAGAACTACACACTGAATAAATAGTATGATGTGAAAGTACTGCTGAAGAGGTTTCATTTGAATGGTAACACCATAGGATTTCATCCACATACTCAAAAGTTAGACATATGAAAGTACTGCTGAAGAGGTTTCATTAGAATGGTAACACCATAGGATTACATCCACAGACTCAAAAGTTAGAACTACACACTGAATAAATAGTATCATGTGAAAGTACTGCTGAAGAGGTTTCATTTGAATGGTAACACCATAGGATTTCATCCACATACTCAAAAGTTAGACATATGAAAGTACTGCTGAAGAGGTTTCATTAGAATGGTAACACCATAGGATTACATCCACAGACTCAAAAGTTAGAACTACACACTGAATAAATAGTATCATGTGAAAGTACTGCTGAAGAGGTTTCATTTGAATGGTAACACCATAGGATTACATCCACAGACTCAAAAGTTAGAACTACACACTGAATAAATAGTATCGTGTGAAAGTACTGCTGAAGAGGTTTCATTTGAATGGTAACACCATAGGATTTCATCCACATACTCAAAAGTTAGACATATGAAAGTACTGCTGAAGAGGTTTCATTAGAATGGTAACACCATAGGATTACATCCACAGACTCAAAAGTTAGAACTACACACTGAATAAATAGTATCGTGTGAAAGTACTGCTGAAGAGGTTTCATTTGAATGGTAACACCATAGGATTACATCCACAGACTCAAAAGTTAGAACTACACACTGAATAAATAGTATCATGTGAAAGTACTGCTGAAGAGGTTTCATTTGAATGGTAACCCCATAGGATTACATCCACAGACTCGAACGTTAGAACTACACACTGAATAAATAGTATCATGTGAAAGTACTGCTGAAGAGGTTTCATTTGAATGGTAACACCATAGGATTTCATCCACAGACTCAAAAGTTAGACATATGAAAGTACTGCTGAAGAGGTTTCATTAGAATGGTAACACCATAGGATTACATCCACAGACTCAAAAGTTAGAACTACACACTGAATAAATAGTATCATGTGAAAGTACTGCTGAAGAGGTTTCATTTGAATGGTAACACCATAGGATTACATCCACAGACTCAAAAGTTAGAACTACACACTGAATAAATAGTATCGTGTGAAAGTACTGCTGAAGAGGTTTCATTTGAATGGTAACACCATAGGATTTCATCCACATACTCAAAAGTTAGACATATGAAAGTACTGCTGAAGAGGTTTCATTAGAATGGTAACACCATAGGATTACATCCACAGACTCAAAAGTTAGAACTACACACTGAATAAATAGTATCATATGAAAGTACTGCTGAAGAGGTTTCATTTGAATGGTAACACCATAGGATTACATCCACAGACTCAAAAGTTAGAACTACACACTGAATAAATAGTATCATGTGAAAGTACTGCTGAAGAGGTTTCATTTGAATGGTAACACCATAGGATTACATCCACAGACTCAAAAGTTAGAACTACACACTGAATAAATAGTATCGTGTGAAAGTACTGCTGAAGAGGTTTCATTTGAATGGTAACACCATAGGATTACATCCACAGACTCAAAAGTTAGAACTACACACTGAATAAATAGTATCGTGTGAAAGTACTGCTGAAGAGGTTTCATTTGAATGGTAACACCATAGGATTTCATCCACAGACTCAAACGTTAGAACTACACACTGTATAAATAGTATCATGTGAAAGTACTGCTGAAGAGGTTTCATTTGAATGGTAACACCATAAGATTACATCCACAGACTCAAAAGTTAGAACTACACACTGAATAAAAAGTATCATGTGAAAGTACTGCTGAAGAGGTTTCATTTGAATGGTAACACCATAGGATTTCATCCACAGACTCAAAAGTTAGAACTACACACTGAATAAATAGTATCATATGAAAGTACTGCTGAAGAGGTTTCATTTGAATGGTAACACCATAGGATTACATCCACAGACTCAAAAGTTAGAACTACACACTGAATAAATAGTACCATGTGAAAGCATTGCTGAAGAGGTTTCATTTGAATGGTAACACCAGAGGAATCCATCCACAGACTCAAAAGTTAGAACTGCATACTAAATAAATAGTACCATGTGAAAGCATTGCTGAAGAGGTTTCATTTGAATGGTAGCATCATATTAGGATTTCATCCACAGACTCGCAAAAGTTAGAACTACATACTAAATAAATAGTACCATGTGAAAGCATTGCTGAAGAGGTTTCATTTGAATGGTAGCATCATATTAGGATTTCATCCACAGACTCGAAAGTTAGAACTACATACTAAATAAATAGTACCATGTGAAAGTACTACTGAAGAGGTTTCATTTGAATGGTAACACCATAGGATTTCTTCCACCAATTCAAAAGTTAGAGTAGGAGGGAAATGGATAAACAAGATTATTACAAGGCATGAGGCCTGGTGGAGACTAGCAGCAGATTTGTATATTTAAAATAACCCACGTATAAACACATCAAGGCGCTGATTGTTATGAACTGTTGTTTAATTAAGTTACACTTCATTTAGATGCAGCTCCCAACTATGTGTTCGAGAATATTATCCGTAACAGACTAGCCCAAAGAAAGTGCACAATCTCTAAGCATTTGGGTCCCATTTTGTCCAATGTTGTGATAGTTTTCTTGTTTTTAATGTGTGTTTAATATTAAATATTGAAACACAAAATTTAATTAAAAACAAGAAAATTTTATTTTAACTCTAGCTTAGTGCTAAACAACACTCTGGAAACTGAGCCTTGGTATAGAAGATAGTTATTTTATGAACCTTGCACTTATTCCTTAAAGGAAGGCCCCGTCCACACTAATGTGTTTTTGTTTGAAAATGCTTACATTTCGATAAGCTTAGGCCTTCTGTCCACACTAATATGCTGAGTGTTTTCATTGATAATGCATCAGTTTGAAAAATGCACCTGAGAAGTGAGCAAAACGAATTCACATATGTATTGTATGAGTGTGGATGTTCGAAAATAGTCAAAAACGCATTAAAATGAAAAGCATGACCAAAAAATATCGCAGGCGTGTGTGTTTGTAGCATGGTCTTTGAATTCAACTTATGTCACAACGCACAACTCTATCATTTTCAAACATTAAAGTGTGGACAGTCAAAGATGTATGATCAAAACAGTAGTGTGGATGCGAACTGATTGATGCGTTTTCAATGACAACAAAAACGCATACTTTTGAAAATGCACCAGTGTAGACAGCCCCCGACCCCCGGGGGGGTACTTTAGGAATTTCTGGGTAGGGATGTGCCGCTGGGACCCTGGAACCCTTAACCTACCAGAGCTAGTTCAGCTGAATTTTGCTACCCTATACTAGAGTTAACTCCTCAAATCCCCCCTATCCAAGAGTAGCTGTCTCCCTAGTCTAGATAAAAACTTCAACCAACTGATCAGTTTCCTGAAAAATGATACCCTATTCTAGACCCAAACGCTCTGATTTATATACCCTATCCTAGAGTAAACTGCTTGAAAACCATACCCTTCACAGTGGCACATACCTATATAGCCAATATATGGCAGTACCCCCCCGGGCCCCGACCTAAGATTAGAGTGGCTGAAAATGTAAACGCACTGTAAGATGTTTGACCTTGTGGTGTCTTACTTTAGAACCGAGGATCCTCCGGCAGCCAAGGAACTATTGAAAGTCCTAAATATAGACTGGTATTTTTCATACAAAGAAATCTATCCTGGTTCAAAGGTTACACATTTTAAAAAGTGAGTGAATGTTGACATAGTCCCTGCAAGAAGTGTTTAGTTTACAATAGTACATTGTTTATTTGTTTATTTATTGTTTTACATTGGTTATTTTAAGCTGATGCAGTACATGTGTATCATTTCTTTGTATCCCCTTTAGCATTCTGGGTGACCTTTGATGAAAATGTCTACTCCCTTGCACATAAACAAAAACTATTTCATAGGGAAAAAAGAGGTTATTTAAGTCAACAGCTCATCTCCCATCATTTAAAATGTGCTGTGCTTTAGAGTTTTTAGACGGTACATTGGAAGTTGTTTTTGAGCAGTGCATGTCAACCAGAAGTGAGGCCTTAACGTAAACAAATTTAATGTATTGCTTAATACCCTGATAGAGACAATTTGTCCGAAAATTTGGGCACAACCACTGACCAAGAATGCAAAAAGTCCCCTTCTGGTTGTCGTTCGTCATTTAAAAATGCCTTTACTTAAACTTTGCCTTTTCACCAACCCAACTTCCTTTTATGGTGTCTCACTTTTTAATGAGTTATTGTGTTGCCATCAAAAATAAGTAAATGGATGCAATCCCATGGGGGGGGTTACTTCTTATGATGGCCCATACGGGAAGGCTCCGCTAGTTGAAGCATATAAAAGGGTCGGGAAATCTGTCATTTGGGTCTGTGAAAGAGTCCAAAAGGGTTAACAGATGAATTTTATGGCTTTATAAAGTCGAGAAAACGTTCTATTTTTATGATTGATTCCTTTGGATGCCAAGATATAAACAAGGGGTACCATTTGTCAATAGAAGGTATACGAAAGGGGAACGTTTTTCGTGAAAAATGGTACATAAAAGGGTAAGGGGTTGGACCTCGGGACAGAGCCTTCCCGTATAAGCATTTGTTGAGTACCGACCCCCGAGGATGCATGGAATAATCTACTAACCTGATATGTTATTGCTGATAAGTTTATACTTCCTTTGAAATTTGTTTGTGTTTTAGATTTACCCAGGCTAGTGGAGTACCTTACTCAAATATGTTATTCTTTGACGATGAACAGAGAAATATTCATGAGATCAGCAGACTAGGTAAGAATCCAGTTTATCGCCACTGCTTGGAATAAAGAGGCTTTTATAACTGTGTTCTCATCACCACTGTCATGACCATAATAGCCTGTTCATCGTCGAGCGCGCGTATGAAAACAAAAACCGCGGGAGATTTATTGACCTTAAGCGCAAGGTGGTGGGGAAAACAGAAAATAGACAATTTTCTTGCGCTTCGCGCTCGTTCTCGCACCTCGCGCACTGTCGAATTTTCGAGGAAAAACAGAGAAAAACGTCTACAAGCTACGTTAACTCGAGCCCGGTGCAAGTCTGTAAATGCGTACGAATTTGTGCTTTTGCATTTTTTATACGTGAAAAAGTGATGTGGCTTAAGAGCTGGTCGCAAGTGGAGGTTCGTCTGTTCGACTGTATTACAAAATGATGACTTATTGTTGCTTCTTCTAGGTGTTACTTGTGTTTTAGTAAGACGAGGAATGAATCTCGCTGCCCTACAAAGTGGACTAAAAGAGTATGCTGAAAAGCAGCGTAGGTGATCAAATGTTTTGTACATGGAACTCTGTTGAAAATGAGTTGAATTGGAAGAAATGGTCTTTGGGGAGTTTCGGCATAAACAATTTTTTAAACGATTTTGTTCGTGCTGCAGACTTCTTGTTACATTTCGCTGCCGTCTGCCGTCGTTTCGTTTATATAGAGGAGTACCGCCCCTTCTCCCCCCGGACAAAACGGTGGTGTGGACGCGATATCTATCGATGCGTTTTCGATGACAACGAAAACGCATTAGTGTGGACAGGGCCAAAGGGTATGGAAATATCGAAAATACTGGGATGAATGTTTAGCGATAAGTTCGAAATAAACTATTTTTGCTAGAAATGTTGTGTGTCGTCGTTCTTGTAACTGGAAACGGCGAATTTATAGTTAATGACCGGCTAGGCAAAAATTTTTCATTTTAACATCCCTATTCAAGAATCCGTTTAGCCTAAACTTTGAAACAGATTCTTATCTTATCTGTGTGCACCTGGGGAATGAAATGAGGGGTCAACTTGTGATCTGTGCTTCAATTTTTCGTATAATAAACATTTTTACGAGGACGCCTATTTGGTAAGCAGATTTTCTAGAGGAAAAGGTTGAATAACACTTCATTTTCTTGTGCTAATTTACGTTTATACAAGAACCTGTTTCAGCTAACTTGGCAAAAATGTTACCCGCGTTATAGCCTAGTAGAAGCCCATTCACGAGTTTTTAAAATATTTTAGAAAAAAGACTCTACCAACTGTCAAGTCTTTTTATTTATACTTGTCATCAAGAGTAAAAAAAAGTCTAATTATTTTCCTTCGTGTTTCCTAAAAGTCTTCATCTTGAAGACGACTCTTTTAATGTCACGAAAACATTTATAATGCCTCAGTACAAAATAATCTCTAAAACGAACACACTTTTCCATCTCAGACAAAGTTTGTTTGTTTTCAACTAAAATAGAATCTCCTGCCTTCTTCACTTAAAACCGGAAGATCCATATAATTTGGCATATCTTCAGCATTGTCTACCGGAAGATGCAAAAAATTCTTATGAAGTCTTTCGAACATTTTGCTGTTTGAAAATATTTTGAACCAAACAATCGACCGCTCGGGTCATGACGCCCGTGTAACCATCTCCTTCTCTTGAAAAAAGCTGAAACCAGCCTACAAAGCCATTTCTAGTACAAAACTCGTCTAGAAGAACCTTGCTTTCCAGCATTTTTCCGTGTCCGATCCAATCCACTGGTTTTCCACGCTTCGATGTGGGAATGTTCTCTATTACAAGCACCATCGGGATATTAGCGTCCTTGGGGTTCGCTTCTCGGATCTTTTCACTCCACTTTAAAACGCTTCCAAGTGGAGAAGGGCTTTTTGGCCCCCAAAACACCAAAGCGCCGACGCAATTCCGGCAAAAAACGCTGGTCATTTTAAGAAAGCGTTCGTGTTCAGCTACATCCCAAAACTGTAGCTTTACTGTGGATTCTTTCTTAGTTTGTTTGTCGATCCAAGTGATGAAATTCAAGTAAAAATCAACCCCAATCGTCGGCTTGTGATAAAAGCTAAGCGGTCGGCGTTGAATATAGTCCGAAACAAAGCCTCCCTTCTTACCGAAACCTGTGTAATCTCCGACGCACATAATTTTGAAAGTGAAATCGGTTTCTTTAGATTTCACCTCTTGAAAGATCTCTTCGTCTTGTTGCACAATCGAGTGATGCCCATCTACTTCCGATTCATGACTGTCAAAACTTTGGCTTCGTTGTGGCTCTGACATCATAGTTGTAGTGCTTCGTCTCCACCAAATCGAAAGTCTTGTATATTTTGATACTGCTTTATACGCACGGAATCCCACCTCCTAAAGGAAGGAAATATAATATTTTTCGACTATACGTCACGTCTTAAGAAGGCACGTCTTTCATCGATGTCTTTCACATTCTCTGTTATAAAGCCATAAAAGTCAATCTGTTGGACATAATAAAGCTATCAAGTATCACCCAAAGAAGACATGCGTGCGAAAAACCGAAAACCCAGTTCAATGTCCAAGAACGCCACTTTAAGACAACTTAAAGCACGCAATGACCGTCAAATGAAACGCTTGCAGCAGAAAACCTCTTGAGTAATAAACAATAAATATTTAATTCACACGATGTTGTATGAGATGGAACTCATCCAAGTATAGAAGGGGTTCGTTTTAGTGAAAGGGTTTTAGAAACGTCGCTTACGGTTAAGCAGTACAAACGGGGGTTATTTCTGCGAGAGATTTTCGTATCGATTTCTTGAACATTCCTGAAGAGAAGTCATAATTTATATCTGATTTTCTTTGCCATTAATGAAAATTCAATTTTTCTTGGTGTTTTGGCATTAAATGGCATATTTAATCAATTCACCGATGCTTCGCTTATGCAGATTCCGGTCTCCGATGGAAAAATCGTATTTTGTTTACCTTAAACAAAACGGGTGATATTGAAAACAATCGTATATTCAGTTCTTATGTATGTATGAAACAAATTCGCTATGTTCGCTAGTGGCATCATACGTCAGTTTTTAGACTTTCAAAAGGAAAAGTCCACTTAGTTTACTTAATGTTGTTTTGGTTGTTTTATTAACACGCTATCTTTGGATAACGAAAATAGTTCTCCTCGTTAGCAAATTAGCATAAAAATTTGATGATATTAAGAAATTACACGCAACAAATATGTAGACACTTAAGATATTAAGTTGCCCTGTCGTGAAAGCTCTCAACGTGTCTTGAGCATGCTGAGAGACATGATAATTTGCATGTGATGCTAAGTGCAACCGGACCAGACTACGAGTAGTCTCCCATTTTTCCTCAGGGATAGTAGAGCGAGCGAAACGTAAGCGCGCGTGAAAATAACCCCACGCGAGAAACGGCGACACGCGGGGTGTATCCTGGGGTGATTTTCACGCGCGCTCGCGTTCCGCTTGCTCTACTATCCCTGAGGACAAATAAGGGACTACTCGTAGTCTACAAGCGGACAGAGGGTGTCGCTAAGTGCATACAGGAAAAGAAAACCAAATATGTAAAAAACACATTCAAGTTTATTCAGACGTACAAAAAATCATAAATGAAGTACACTACGTCCCTTCACAGCACGGACAAATTGAAAAGAACTCAGTGCCGTAGCCAGACCAAACGGCCAACCGAGGCAGACGGGAGTTGCTAGGGGGGTTCGGGGGCATGCCCCCCCCCCGAGAAATTTTGAACTTTAGTCTCTCGGAAATGCGATTTGCAGCGTTTTCTGGGCCTTTCGGTAACTTTTTTTCGAGTTAATTTAAGTGGAATTTAAAAAGCAATAATCAGAAACAAGCTACATAATCTCGGTGACCGTTAACCTCGCCAATGGTTTTGATCAGTATTTGTTCAAAAAAAGGTAACGAGGTAACGAGGTAACGTACGTAGCCCCTTGAGATCGATGATATGGTAATTTTTTCATAGTATATTGACTGAATTGCTGAATTCTTTGTAATATCATGATGCGTTAAAAATATCCGATGATCGCTTATGTAAAATAAAAATGATCGGCGAAATTCGTCAAAATTTTACCGAGGCGAGTGCCTCGGTTGGCCTCATACTAGCTACGGCGCTGAGAACTACCCAGATCTGGGTAGTAACGAGTTATCAGTATGAAATTTCGCGACATGTCGGCTGTTTTCTCAGGCTAAGTGCAAATTTATTGGAACTGTAAAAAGTGTTTGCATATTAAAGAAAAGATTTCAACTCCCCGGCTTCTGAACCCCTACAGGAATAGGATTTGTTTGGAAAACCAACATGGCCACCGTTTTATAGATGGTTTTCACAGTGACGTCACCAAATTGTAAAGTCAAAATAGCGGGGTTTTACGAATTCTTATTTACACTAGGTTGAAGATAAACAAAAAATAAATCTTTGTACAAGTTTCCATTCCCGTAGCATGTTTCATTTCGAAAATACAGCAATTTGAACTTCCGAGTTTTCGCAGTGCGTGATACCAACATAGGAATGCTGTCTCGTTGGAAAAAAGTCTCTCCTCCTGATTTTCAGCAGTATAACCATTTCAACTATTAGAAGATATGTTTATTCGCACGTATTCTAGTTCTTGAGGGCGGAAAGAAAGAGCTTTTATAGAAAAAGTGAACTCCAGCTGTTTTTGTTGATTTTCGGCGGCCATATTGGTGCACCAAAACGGTGCACCAATATGGCGTCTCCATACAAAGCTCTACAAAGTTGCGTAAAACGTTTCAGCAAATAACTCAGAAACTGTGGGCCACAAAGACCTGAGACGTGGGCAAATTGTTTATATATTAGTCTTTTATAACATTTCATTTTCTTGGCCTCTTCCACTGGACGGTTTCCAATTTATTTGTTTCTTGCGTGACAGTGAAAACGATGTATTGTTTTGGAACACCAATATGGCGCTCCATATTTTTAGTCCTCATCCTCTCCCTGACATTGTTCTTGTAGCAGACAAGACTACCTAAAAGCACTCTGTCATGACCTTAGCAACAAGGGCCTTAGCAACGCTGGCAGTCCTTTGGGGATGGGATTAATGAGTATTCTTGGAATATTTAGTGCGCAACTATCATATTTCCACTCGGGAAACGTTTTGTTGATTGGCAACTTTGTTCTCTCTTTCCATTTCTTTTTCTCTAAGTCATAACTTTCAACTACCATTACTCTTTTATTAACGTTTCGACCACGTCCGCCTACCACATACAGAATTCCCTTCAAATACACCATGCTGCCGGAAAAGCGAGGAGAATTTAAACTTGCTATCACTTGCCATTCGTCTGCTTCTATGTTGTACACTTCACAGGTGTCAAGACTGGGAGACCCTCCTTCCGCTGATCCACCAGCGACAAAAATCTTCCCATGTGCAGCAGTGCCACAGGCTCCCCATCTTGGCACTTTCATCTCCGTTATACGATCCCAGCTCTGATTCCCGCCATCCCCTATTCCTGAGTGTAGACTCATAGTGTCTAGTCTATAAGGTGATGATATAGTCTCAAAGTCAGTAAGCATCAAACCGCCAATAACGTACAGGTATCTGTCCATCTGTTTATTGCAATAATTTTGTATCTATCAGCCTGATAAAAATGCCTTTAGTTCATTGCATGAAAAATAATATGTAGATGAAATTCCAAAAGTTTCAGCAGTTTTCCTTGTAATGTCTTGGAGATAGAAGTGTTCTTGTACCGGTTATCCCAGGGGGTTTATTTTTAGCATTATTGGTTGCCATGGTACCTAAACAAGACAAAAAGTATAAAAATATACTCATCTCATGCTACAGTTTAAGAATACCTGGGAATACTTTTGCAAAAGAACATATCAAAAAATAGTGATTTTTGAGGAATGTACCACCTTAACTATGGGGATGGTATTGATGAGTATTCTTGGAATATTTAGTGCGCAACTATCATATTTCAACTCGGGAAACGTTTTGTTGATTGGCAACTTTGTTCTCTCTTTCCATTTCTTTTCCTCAAAGTCATAACTTTCAACTGCCATTACTCTTTTGTCAGCGTTTCGACCACGTCCGCCTACCACATACAGAATTCCCTTCAAATACACCATGCTGCCGAAAAAGCGAGGAGAATTTAAACATGCTATCAACTGCCATTCGTCTGCTTCAACGTTGTACACTTCACAGCTCCGACAGTAAGACCCTCCGTTGGGTGATCCACCAGCGATAAAAATCTTCCCATGTGCAGCAGTGCCACAGGCTGCCCATCTTGGCACTTTCATCTCCGTTATACGATCCCAGCTCTGATTCCCGCCATCCCCTATTCCTGAGTGTAGAGTCATAGTGTCTAGTCTATAAGGTGATGATATAGTCTCAAAGTCAGTAAGCATTACACCACCAATAACGTACAGGTATCTGTCCATGGCGATTATACAGGGATCTCTGGCAGCCACTGGTTTACTTCCATAGCAATCAACATCGATCCATGTGTTTGACTTAAAATTATACTTGGATAAATAAAATGACGGCTGTAGACACCGTCGAAGGAGCGTATTTCTGCTGGTACGGTACCATTCAGAAGGATCATCATGAACAGCAAACAGTTGCCCCCTTACCACTGCTAAACCGAAAGTCTGTCTGGAAGCCTGTCCAGTCTGATAGTCAAACGTAGTCCAGCCATTCAAAGATGGGTCGAACATTTCTGCTGTTTTATAACAGACATTCGGCGAACTTGGGAAAACATACAGCTTTTCTTGAAAAGAGCACATTTTGTAAGGATTTGTGTTTGTGTATGTCCAATGCGTGTCCGCTAACTTATACCACTTGTCTCCGTCAGGTTCATAACAATAGGTCTCCTTGCCCATGTAAACGACTAGGTGTGTATCAATCCAATTCCTGGGTGACTGGAAAGAACATTTTCCTTCTGCAGCGTCTTTGGCAAGCTTCAAACAGTTTGAGCACCCTGACACGAGATCATTGGCTAGAACATCACTCAGCAAATAGTCACGCGATATAAAGGACAATCTGACGTGTCGAAATAATTCTTCGAACTTCCCTTTCCGCTCGCTTTTGCTATGTTGAATCCACCTTACTATGGCCTTGAATATGACATCTTCTGTACTAACAGCTACGTCATCCCTGCAAATCCACTCCACCACTTGCTGGTTATCCAAACAAAGAAAATCTTGGGATTCAGTCACAGCGGCAAAGTTTGATAGGATAAATTGCCTAGTCTTCATTGTCAGCTCTTGGCATCGATATTGCTCAGCAAAATAATAAATTGACATACAATTTGAAGATGTTAATGTTTCCTGCACTAGATTTTTTTCAGAGAATGTTTTCAATCTGTCAAGAAGTAAATATTCCGCTGCCCCGATCAGCTCTTTCGCATTCTCTGGAGCGGTTATTTCAACACTACCAGATCGTATAAACTCTAACACATCTCTCATACATGCCTCTGTGATGTGCTCTAACCGAACAATTCCTTCCTTGTTCTCCCTCATTTCGCTGTTGAGAAGAGTAGAAAAGAAATCGCTTGAAGCCGCAATTTCATTTCTACTTACTCTCATCTCCTTGTCGTGTTTTAGGATTAAAGTGAAATCTTTGTCACCTTGTTTCGGCTGCATGTTTGCACGAACGTTTGAAACATTAAGTTTCCAATAAAGGCGACTTTTGCGGCGTGCTGCAAAGTGCGAGCAGTGTAAAGTGGAAGCGACTGTGTGCGTCATTCGTCAAACCACAACCATGACTGACGGCTCTATGACGTACACACGATTTAGTTCGAAATTAAGTCACTATCCTAACGGGGTGAAAGAATCTCTTTGCATGTAGATCTTCAAAAACTGAGAACGGATACAAAAGAACAAACGGTGCATGGCCAGTCCTGAATTTAAGTAACGGTACCATCTCATGGCGCTGGCTAATTTTTTTAATTAGTCATCGGCCTGTATGATGCAAAAGCAGTAACTAATTTTCTCACGCATACTGAATGTGGAAGTAAGGAAACCTTTCGTTGTGGTGGAAAGGCTTTTTTTCCACGGTCGATCGTCATTTTGAGGAAGGAATCAGTGTTCAAAATACCGTGATTTCTGCTCAGCTGGGAAGTCAAGCTAATTTCAGGACATACACAGTTTTTAATATTATCTTTCTTGACTTGGTTGCCTGTAAAGAAAATTCATGAGAACAAATCCACGGATTCATTAACTAATTTCCAATAAAAGCTTTTCATTGAAATAATTTATGTTCCTAATACTCAACCTATATTTGCCCATTCAGGTATTGCTTAGGGTTTCCATAAAAAAATGCCGTGATCTCTGTTTTAGTCAAATGGTCACATAGGGATTTAATCTTAAATTTCCGAGAAGCTTTTAAATAGGAGTTCCCCCCCCTCCCCCGGGTGCCACTCCACGGACTTTAAAGATAACTAAGAGAATGCTTGCAGTCTGGAGACTTGCTAGAGGCAAAAAAGGAGTAACGATCCATTCTAAGCTTTAACCCTTTAAGTCCCAATAGTGACCAATATCAATTTTCTCCTGACAATATCCATATGTTGCCAAGAAAAATGGTTATGAGAGATCATATAGTGACCACTAAAGAGAAAATGCTTTGATCTGCTATCAAATTCTCTTAACTAATTATTTAAGGAAATGTATGGAGATGAGTTTGGAGAATTTGTAAGTGGCATGGATATCGGGGCTTAACGATTTATCCTAGTTCCTAAGTCCTCACTGTAAAATGGCGGCGAAGTTCAAATACAGTCGAACCTCTCGGTACGGACACCTCTATATTACGGACACTTTCCAATGTTCCGACAAAATTCTCATATATTTTCTTTACAAGAAACTCTATAATACGGACTTTTTCTAATACGGACAACGGACACTAAATCTCGGCCCAGAAAGTAAATTCATATAAGCTTAACCTCTTTATTACGGACACTGCGGTTATCAGGTGAATGCCGAATCAAGATCATGTGAATCTGTACAGGGTGAATCCCGTCTGGCTGATGAGCCATGCAAGGTGACTTCAGAAGCTCGTCGCTTTTTTTTTAAACGACGATTTGCAAAAGGTGTACAGAGGAACATAACCGACTGTTTTAAGGCTTGAATAACTGCAGATAGCATAAAGACCTTTTCTATTACATTTTGCACTCTACTTACTGTTTACTGCACTTGCAAAATAGCGCAAGACGCTTTCAAAGATGTGCTTTACGTTACAACTTTTTCCATGCAGCATTGCGCTGTAGCTCGTTTCCTTTTGATACAGTGATTTTTCTACGACTGTACGTACGTAGCTGATATGTACAATGTTGTATGTTATTGAAAGACAGTGTCTTTGTACTGTGAATTAATAAACTTAAATGCAGTTTAAACACGAGTGTAAGCCTGGTTTTAGCTACTGAACACTTAAAACTGTAAGTGGAGTCATAAAAGTGACGTCATCGTAGTGACCTCTTTTATACGGACACCTCTCTAATACGGACACTTCGCTCTGTCCCTTGGGTGTCCGTATTAGAGAGGTTCGACTGTATACAAATGCGTACAGACATATAGAAGCTAGAAGTGACGATAATGAGAAAAATGCGATATCACAGCCAATTACAGTTTAGAAATAATTTGAATCATGATTATAAAATTCAAAATTAATTTATTTACATACATCTCAAGAAAAGATTTCAATGTTGCTTTTTTAAAATGTAACATAGGCACGAACGTATTTTCACAAGTCGTCCGAGTAGGAAGTAATCATTTTCTCCTCGGTCCAATATAAAAGTAGTTCCAATAAACAAGGTTATAAGAATTGAGAAAATGATCACACATAATACTCCTCCGTGACCCTCGCCAACAAAAGTATCAACCTCGTCCCCAGGGCGCTTTTCCCTGGTTCTACAAAGCCAGGGAAAAGCGCCCTGGGGACGAGATTGCAAAAGTACTTCCTAACCTGACTCGTCCCCAGTCGTCTCTCAGCCTCCAGGAAGCTCTTCTATTTTATCAACGAGAGTCAACGCAGTCAAGGGGGTCGCAAGGGGTGACGGGAAAGAGAAAAGAGAGAAATCCAAATACAGATGACAGGGAACGAGTCAGTCTCCTTACTACCGAAACACTGGCCTCTGTTACAAGATAAGTTTTAAGTGCAGTGCAGTGGTGCAGTAAAAGGTGATGCAAAAAACGCGCAATGACTGGGGAAAGAGAGGAGGTCCCATTTTCATGTGGCACACTCGTGCCCTTGACTAGCGCTTGTTGCTTCTCATACAGAGTTTTCCCTCACGTGGACAGCATCTCGGTGCAAATTAGCCTGACAAAACAGCCAACATTTTGCGACGCAACACTGGTTTCCCCGTGAAGTGAAGTCTGAGAAACGACTGCTGACATTTCATACTGATGACGTATCAATACCCAGATCTGGGTAGTGCTTTCGATTGGTTGAAGCAAATTCCCTTCGCAGCACGGACCAATTAGAAGAACTACCCAGATCTGGGTAGTAACGAGTTATCAGTATGAAATTTCGCGACATGTCGGCTGTTTTCTCAGGCTAAGTGCAAATTTATTGGAACTGTAAAACGTGTTTGCATATTAAAGAAAAGATTTCAACTCCCCGGCTTCTGAACTCCCACAGGAATAGGATATGCTTGGAAAACTAACATGGCCACCGTTTTATAGATGGCTTTCACAGTGACGTCACTAAATTGTGAAGTAAAAATAGCGAGGTTTTACGAATTCTTATTTACACTAGGTTGAAGATAAAGAAAAAATAAATCTTTGTACAAGTTTCCATTCCCGTAGCATGTTTCATTTCGAAAATACAGCAATTTGAACTTCCGAGTTTTCGCAGTGCGTGACACCAACATAGGAATGCTGTCTCGTTGGAAAAAAGTCTCTCCTCCTGATTTTCAGCAGTATAACCATTTCAAGTATTAGAAGATATGTTTATGCGCACGTATTCTAGTTCTTGAGTGGAAAGAAAGAACTTTTATAGAAAAAGTGAACTCCAGATGTTTTTGTTGATTTCCGGCGGCCATATTGGTGCACCAAAACGGTGCACCAATATGGCATCTCCATACAAAGCAGACAAAGTTGCGTGAAACGTTTCAGCAAATAACTCAGAAACTGTGCTCAGGTAAATTAAGGCATGGGCCTCAATTTGCCTTAATTTGCTCTCTTCAAAAGTGAGGGGGTGGTCTATATCTAAGAGCTTTAGATGAAGAGACATAAAACTTTGCCAGCCAACCACATTTTTAGTTTGTGTCAATTTTAAGCTTTAAAATTATGCAAATTAGGTCACGTGACCTCTATCGGCTGAAAAAGCTTGTTCTTCAAACGGCAACACTTTTTCGTGTGATCTTCAATTATTTTACCGGTTGCATAACGTTAATGCCGTTTAATGTATCACTTCTGTGCTTGGCCTTTTTTAGATATTTAAAATCGAAGGCGTTAAGATGGGATACAATTGCTTTGGGGGACTGGGTCTAGTTGAAAAAGCCGTTTATTTTCTAAAACAGTAAAAAATTAAAAAAAGGCCAAGCACAGTCTTGTAGATGCTTTTTTTACACATTGTCCTAAACCAGTCCTGTTTAATAACTCACAACAAAAAGTGTTGCCATTTTTGTTTAAGTAATGATCCAGGTAAGAAGGAAAGCAATTTCTATTGTTGTGGCGCAATACGCTTTCCTCACATAGAAATGTTTTCATTTTTACGCAGGGAGTGCATAAATCTACAAAAGGCTGTTTACGAAAGAAAATGTATTTAAACTCTACTTTTAAAGGGTGTATTTTTGTGTTAAAACATTTCGACCAATCACAAGAGTTGCAAACAATGGCAAAGAAATGTTCACAATTTTACATGATCCGCACATACGATTTCTGTGTTACTTAGACTCAGACGAGATTTTGTTATAAGGAAGTTGGATAGAAAAAAAAAGGATTGATGTACATGCTGCTTTGCGAAGATTTCGTAAAATTTGATGTTTAAACCAATCAGAACCTTAGTAGAGACAATAGTAAAGTTAGCACCTTTTTGCATTCCGACGTGTTCACTGCGTTTTGGTCCTTTCCTTCTTATCTGGACCATTACTTAAAGACTTTTTATTGTTTTCCGGCCGTGTGGAGTCACGTGACAACTTTTGCATAATTGAACATGACCTAATTGACAGAAACCACACATGTATGTATCTGGCAAAGTCTCATCTTTCTACTGCTTACGTGCTCAGAGATAGACCACCCCCCATCACTTTTTTACTGAATCATTGGGGACCCATGCCTTAATTTACCTGAGTGGGCCACAAAGACCTGAGACGTGGGCAAATTGTTTATATATTAGTCTTTTATAACATTTCATTTTCTTGGCCTCTTCCACTGAACGGTTTGCAATTTATTTGTTTCTTGCGTGACAGTGAAAACGATGTATTGTTTTGGAACAACAATATGGCGCTCCATATTTTTAGTCCTCATCCTCTCCCTGAGATTGTTCTCGCAGCAGACAAGACTACCGAAAAGCACTCTGTCGTGACCTTAGCAACAAGGGCCTTAGTAACCTTTGCTGTCTTTTGGGGATGGGATTAATGAGTATTCTTGGAATATTTAGTGCGCAACTATCATATTTCCACTCCGGAAACGTTTTGTTGATTGGTAACTTTGTTCTCTCCTTCCATTTCTTTTTCTCAAAGTCGTAACTTTCAACCGCCATTACTCTTTTATTAACGTTTCGACCACGTCCGCCTACCACATACAGAATTCCCTTCAAATACACCATGCTGCCGGAAAAGCGAGGAGAATTTAAACTTGCTATCAACTGCCATTCGTCTGCTTCTATGTTGTACACTTCACAGGTGTCAAGACTGGGAGACCCTCCTTCCGCTGATCCACCAGCGATAAAAATCTTCCCATGTGCAGCAGTGCCACAGGCTGCCCATCTTGGCACTTTCATCTCCGTTATACGATCCCAGCTCTGATTCCCGCCATCCCCTATTCCTGAGTGTAGAGTCATAGTGTCTAGTCTATAAGGTGATGATATAGTCTCAAAGTCAGTAAGCATCAAACCACCAATAACGTACAGGTATCTGTCCATGGCGATTATACAGGCACCCGTGGTAGCCACTGGCTTACTTCCAAAGCAATGAACATCGGTCCATGTGTTTGACTCAAAGTTATACTTGGATAAGTAAAATGACGGCCTTTCCTGTAGACGCCGTGGAAGGAGCCTATTTCTCCTGGCACGGACCCATTCAGAAGGATCATCATAAACAGCAAACAGTTGCCCCCTTACAACTGCTAAACCGAAAGTCTGTCTGGAAGCCTGCCCAGTCTGATAGTCAAACGTAGTCCAGCCATTCAAAGATGGGTCAAACATTTCTGCTCTTTTATGACAGACGTTCGGCGAACTTGGGAAAACATACAGCTTTCCTTGAAAAGGGCACATTTTGTAAGGATTTGTGTTTGTGTATGTCAAATGCGTGTCCTCTAACTTATACCACTTGTCTCCGTCAGGTTCATAACAATAGGTCTCCTTGCCCATGTAAACGACTAGGTGTGTATCAGTCCAATTCCTGGGTGACTGGAAAGAACATTTCCCTTCTGCAGCGTCTTTTGCAAGCTTCAAACAGTTTGAGCACCCTGACACGAGATCATTGGCTAGAACATCACTGAGCAAATAGTCACGCGATATAAAGAACAATCTCACGTATCCAAATAATTCTTCGAACTTCCCTTTCCGCTCGCTTTTGCTATGTTGAATCCACCTTACTATGGCCTTGAATATGACATCTTCTGTACTAACAGCTACGTCATCCCTGCAAATCCACTCCACCACTTGCTGGTTATCCAAACAAAGAAAATCTTGAGATTCAGTCACAGCGGTAAAGTTTGATAGGATAAATTGCCTAGTCTTTATTGTCAGCTCTTGGCATCGATATTGCTCAGCAAAATAATAAATTGACATACAATTTGAAGATGTTAATGTTTCCTGCACTAAATATTTTTCAGAGAATGTTTTCAAACTGTCGAGAAGTAAATATTCCGCTGCCTCGATCAGCTCTTTCGCATTCTCTGGAGTAGTTATTTCAACACTACCAGATCGTACAAACTTTAACACATCTCTCATACATGCTTCTGTGATGTGCTGTAACAGAACAATTCCTTCTTTGTTCTCCCTCATGTCGCTGTTGAGAAGGGTAGAAAAGAAATCGCTTGAAGCCGCAATTTCATTTCTACTTACTTTCATCTCTTTGCCGTGTTTAAGGATTAAAGTGAAATCGTTGTCAACTTCTTTGGGCTGCATATTTGCGCGAACCAAGAACGAGAAGTCCAAAGACTACTGCAAAGCTGATTTAAAACAAGGTGTATTGTTTTTTATAACAATATTTCGGCTAGCCATACCAGCCTTCTTCAGGTTTACAGATGTAACTGAACTTATGTAGCAATCACAATATTATATAAACGGAGAATGTCGCAATAAAAGGAAGAGGCGGAAATGACGTACAAGATAAAAACTGGAAAGGAAAAATACTAAGGGGCCGACCATTTAACTCTTGATGGGGGGGGGGGGGTGATTTTGAAAAAAAATTTCCTGCAAGCGCTTGTCGGAAGAAAAAAATTGCATGCAGCACAAATGTAATAGAGAGCTTATGGGAAAAAAAGGGAAAAAAATATCCTGCCCACCATATTGCTAGGAAAAAAAATTCTTGATGACCAGAAATCACCCACCCCCACCCTCAAGAGTTAAATGGTCGGCCCCTAAGGATATGGATTACAATAATTCGTCACGGCGGTTTAGGCTATGAGGTTAAACGGTGTTTAGACAATGGCAAAATTTGCAATAAATTCACACTGTTGTTATAAGAAAAATTTAGCCGTTAAGTCACTTTGTATTATTATTAAAGAAAAATTTAGCCATTAATGAACGGCTAAATTTTCATTAACTATTTAGAAGTGAAATTTTCATTAACTATTTATACAAACGAAAAATCCGTTAATTAATCACGCTAAATAATTTCTATAAAAGGAAAATATTTAGCCGTTAATTAATGGCTAAATTCTCGGTTTGTAGAATATACAAAGTGACTTTATGGCTAAATTTTTGTTATAACTACAGTGTGAATTTATTGCAAATTTCGCATTTATATATACACCCTGAGGTTAAAGAGTCATGGCCATATCTATCAAATGCGACTCCCTGGCCTTACAAACTGAGTCACGTGAGGAATGAATTTTCTCTAGTGGGATTAACTGCATGTCAGTATGAGAATGGTTAGAGTGAGAGAGAAAGTGTTCAGAAACAGTAGTGGGTTTAGATTTAATGTTAGTTTTGTCGACTGCACGTCTGTGTTCGTTAAATCTGTCCTTGAGACGTCGCTTAGTTTCACCTATATATTGTAAATTACAACGGTTACATTGAACCATGTAGATCACATTTTTAGTGTTACAAGTAATGTGTGAAGTGATGGAGCGTTTGAAACATTGACTGACTAAAAGGGACTTTTGGCGGCACATATGCCAAGTGAGAACACTGTAAAGAGAAGAACTGTGTGGGTCATTAATTCGTCAAACCACAATCATGACTGACAGCTCTATGACGTACACACCATCGTAGACTGCGAGCAGTCTCTTATTTTTCTTTGCAAATAGCTGAGTATCAGGCGTTTCTTGAGAAAAGGGGAAAGATCCCTCCTCTCCCCTAGCCCCTTCGGAAGACCTGATACTCAGGCTACTTTGCAAAGTTATAGTTAATGCACGCGAAACCTAAGAACGCGAATGGCGAATTAAGCCGCGAGAAATGAGGGCGTAAGCCCTAGAAGAGCAACCTCGTCCCCAAAAATATAAATAGACTGCTGACTCTTTTGTTCTAGACTACGAGTAGTCCCCCATTTTTCCTCAGGGATAGTAGAGCGTGCGAAACGCGAGCGCGCGAAACGCGAGCGCGCGTGAAAATCACCCCACGCGAGAAAAGGCGACACAACTACTCGAAGTCTCGAACAAAAGAGTCAGTAGTCTCTTATTTTTTCTTCTCGGGCTTACGCCCTCATACCCTGCGAAGAGAGTCCCTTCCTCTTCCCGACTAGGAAGATCGAAGGGCCTCTGCTCGCAGGGTAACGCCCTCAATTCTCGCGGCTTAATTCGCCATTCGCGTTCTTAGGTTTCGCGTGCAGTAACTATAACTTTGCAAAAAAAAATAAGAGACTGCTTGAGAGTCTATGATGGTGTGTACGTCATAGAGCTGTCAGTCATGATTGTGGTTTGACGAATTTTTCATTTTTTCTTCTCCCCGCCGCGTGTCGTCTTTTCTCGGCTTGGGGTGATTTTCACGCGCGCTCGCGTTTCGCTCGCTCTACTATCCCTGAGGAAAAATGGGGGACTACTCCTAGTCTACTTTTGTTCTGTCTGGGGACAACGAAGCTGTCATGTCAAGAGTAACTTGAAACGATTTATAAATAGAACATAAACAACTGAAAAAATTACACTTTCTTTAAATATCTTAAAATATCTGTTCGGAAGACGATTTGAGATCTAGAAATTTCGGAACATTTGTTGTAAAATTTCTTGCTTGCCTGCCTCTCCTAGGATTTTCGAACATCTAAAAAATGGTATAATTGCCTATTTTTAACGGATTTTTTCCCTAAAAAGGTCACCTAGAATTTTCGGGAGCCTTTTTTCTGGCTGGAATTTTCGGAAAGGTAAGTTTTGATCCCTATAATTTTCGGATCACTAGACTTTCAGCTAGGAAATCCGAACAGATGAAAAAGTTTTAGGGGATAAAAATATGCCTATATCTACCGTTTAAATACTAAAATACGTTTAACAATGCTATGTTTAAGTGGTTTTGAACTATATTCTCGTTGGGTGCCCCTGCTTATTGTAATAACAACGTCGTGATTTGCAGTCGCGCTGGATGAGATAAGAACTAGACGGATTTTAAGAGAAAAGGCGGACTGCAAGTAGTCTAACCATCACATTATTTAGTTCGAAATCAATTTACTCTTAAGCGGGTGAAAGGATCGCGCAAATCTTCTTGCATGTAGATCTTCAAAAAGACGGTTGTACAAAAGAAGAAACAGTGACCAGGTCGGTACAATGTCATGGTGCCTGCGAATTTTTCAAGTGGGTCATCTGCCTCTATAATGAGAGAGCAGTACTGGAGCATAGTCTGTCACTCTTACTCAGTGCGGAAGTAATGAAACCTTTTGTTGTGGTGAGAAAAGGCTTTCATTTTTAGCCGAGTCATTCTGATGAAGGAATCAGTGTTCAAAATATCGTGACTTCCGTTCAGCTGCGCTGTCCAGCGAATTTCAGGAAAGAAACAGTTTTTAATATTCTCTTCCTTAGCAGTTTATTGCCTGAGAAAAAGTCCGCGGATTCATTGACTAATTTCCAATAAAAGCTTTTCGTTGAACTAATTTATTCTTGTTTTTCATATTGTTACAACCATGTTGCTAACACTCAACCTATATTTGCCCATTCAGGTAGTGCTTAGGGCTGGGCACAAAAATATGCCGTGATCTCTGTTTTAGTATGGTCACATTGGTCTCCCTTAGGGGTTCATTAATCTTATATCTCCGACAAGCATCCCTGTCACCTTTAAATAGGTGTCCCCGCCCCTCCGGGGTGCCACTCCACGGACCTTAAAGAAAACTAAGAGAATGCTTGCAGTCTGAAGACTTACTAGAGGCAAAAATGGTGCAACGATCCATTCTATATATAAGCTTTAACCCTTTAAGTCGCAATAGTGAACAACATCAATTTTCTCCTACCAAAATCCTTACATTGTCAAGAGAAATAAAATGATCTCAAAAGGGAGAATGCTTTGATCTGTTGTCAAATTCTCTCAACTAAATTTTAAGGAAATGTATGGAGATCAGTTTGTGTAGTTTGTAAGTAGATATCGGAGCTTAAAGGATTATCCTGGTTCCGAAGTCCTCACTATAAAATAGAGGCGAAGTGCAAATACAGTCGAACCTCTTGGTACGGACACCTCTATATTACGGGCAGATTCCAACGTCCCGACAAAATTCTTATATATTTTCTTTATTTTCTGTGAATTAGTAAACTTAAATGCACTTTAAACAAGAGTGTAAGACTGGTTTTAGTTACTGAACACTTAAAACTGTAAGTGGAGTCATAAAAGTGACGTCATCGCAGTGACCTCTTTTATACGGACACCTCTGTAATATGGACACTTTGCTCTGTCCCTTCTGTGTCCGCACTTTAAACAAGAGTGTAAGACTGGTTTTAGTTACTGAACACTTAAAACTGTAAGTGGAGTCATAAAAGTGACGTCATCGCAGTGACCTCTTTTATACGGACACCTCTGTAATATGGACACTTTGCTCTGTCCCTTCTGTGTCCGTATTAGAGAGCCCGTTCGACTGTATACAAACGCGCGCAGACATATAGAAGCTAGAAGTGATGATAATGAGAAAAATTCGATATCACAGCCAATTGCAGTTTAGAAATAATTTGAATCATGATTATAAAATTAAAATTTAATTTAATTACGTACATATCACGAAAAGATTTCAATGTTGCTTTTTTAAAATGTAACATAGGCACGAACGTATTTTTCACAAGTCGTACGAGTGGGAAGTAATCATTTTCTCCTCGGTCCAATATAAAAGTAGTTCCAATAAACCTCCAGGAACCTGTTCTATTTTATCAGCGAGAGTCAGCGCAGTCAAATTAGGCGCAAGGGGTGACGGGAAAGAGAAAAGAGAGAAATTCAAATACAGATGACAGGGAACGAGTCAGTCTCCTTACTACCGAAACACTGGCCTCTGTTACAAGATAAGTTTTAAGTCATCAAGAGGATAGAACTGACGGCCGATTTGAAAGGCAAAGCCCTCCCTTCTAGCCCGTCCAGGATCCAAGAAATTCTCTCTTGTTGCAGTTAAGAGTGATGCAAAAAAACCCACGGTGACTGGGGAAAGAGAGGGGGTCTTATTTTCACGTGGCACACTCGTGCCCTTGACTAACGCTTGTTGCTTCTCATACAGAGTTTTCCCTCACGTGACAACCAGCAACTCTGGTTTCTCCGTGAAGTGAAGTCTGAGAAACGACTGCTGAAATTTCATACTGATGACGTATCAATACCCAGATCTGGGTAGTGCTTTCGATTAGTTGAACATATTCCCTTCACAGCACGGACCAATTAAAAGAACTACTCAGATCTGGGTAGTAACACGTTATCATGGCCGCCATGACGTCATTATTATTTACATTTACATTATTATTTACATTTACATTTACATCAGTATCAGTATGAAACCAGTTGTGGCGTCGAGGCTGTTTTCTCAGGCTAAGTGCAAATTTATTGGAACTGTAAAAAGTGTTTGCATATTAAAGAAAAGATTTCAACTCCCCGGCTTCTGAACTCCCACAGGAATAAGATTTGTTCGGAAAACCAACATGGCCACCGTTTTATTGTTTTGGAACACCAATATGGCCGCCATGACGTCATGTGAAAACGCTCCATATTTTTAGTCCTCATCCTCTCCCTGAGATTGTTCTCGCAGCAGACAAGACTACCGAAAAGCACTCTGTCGTGACCTTAGCAACAAGGGCCTTAGTAACGCTGGCAGCCTTTTGGGGATGGGTTTAACGAGTATTCTTGGAATACAAAGTGTGCAACTGTCATATTTCCACTTGGGAGACGTTTTGTTGATTGGCAACTTTGTTTTCTCCTTCCATTTCTTTTCCTCAAAGTCATAACTTTCAACTGCCATTACTCTTTTATCATAGTTTTGATCATGTCCGCGTCCGCCTACAACATACAGAATTCCCTTCAAATACACCATGCTGCCGAAAATGCGAGGAGAATTTAAACTTGCTATCAACTGCCATTCGTCTGCTTCTATGTTGTACACTTCACAGCTCACACAGTAACACCCTCCCCTCACCAATCCACCGGCGATAAAAATCTTCCCATGTGCAGCAGTGCCACAGGCTCCCGTTCTTGGTTTTTTCATCTCCGTTATACGATCCCAGCTCAGATTCCCGCCATCCCGCATTCCTGAGTGTAGACTCGTAGTGTCTATTCTATAAGGTGGTGATATACTGTCAAGGTCAGTAAGCATTAAACCACCAATAACGTACAGGTATCTGTCCATGGCGATTATACAGGCATCTCTGGCAGCTACTGGCTTATGTCGATTGCAATGAACAACGGTCCATGTGTTTGACTTAAAGTTATACTTGGATACGCAAAATGACGTCATAAAATGCCGTGGAAGGAACGCATTACTCCTGGTACGGACCCATTCAGAAGGATCATTATGAACAGCAAAGAGTTGCCCCCTTACCACTGCTAAACCGAAAGTCTGTCTGGAAGCCTGTCCTGTCTGATAGTCAAACGTAGTCCAGCCATTCAAAGACGGGTCAAACTTTTCTGCTTTTTTATGACAGACATTCGCCGAATTTGGGAAAACAAACAACTTTCCTTGACAAGAGCACATTTTGTAAGGACCTGGGCAGTAAGGATTTGTGTTTGTGTTTGTGTATGTCAAATGCGTGTCCGCTAACTTATACCACTTGTCTCCGTCAGGTTCATAACAAAAGGTCTCCTTGCCCATGTAAACGACTAGGTGTGTATCAAAAAAAATTCTGGGTGACTGGAAAGAACATTTTCCCTCTACAGCGTCTTTGGCCAGCTTCAAACAGTTTGAGCACCCTGAAACGAGATCATTGGCTAGAACATCACTCAGCAAATAGTCACGCGATATAAAGGACAATCTCACGTAACGAAATAATTCTTCGAACTTCCCTTTCCGCTCGCTTTTGCTGTGTTGAATCCACCTTACTATGACCTTGAATATGACATCTTCTGTACTAACAGCTACGTCATCGCTGCAAATCCACTCCACCACTTGCTGGTTATCCAAAGAAAGAAAGTCTTGAGATTCACTCACAGCGGCAAAGTTTGATAGGATAAATTGCCTAGTCTTCATTGTCAGCTCTTGGCATCGATATTGCTCAGCAAAATAATAAACTGACATACAATTTGAAGATGTTAATGTTTCCTGCACTAAATATTTTTCAGAGAATGTTTTCAATCTGTCGAGAAGTAAATATTCCGCTACCTTGATCAGCTCTTTCGCATTCTCTGGAGTAGTTATTTCAACACTACCAGATCGTATAAACTCTAACACATCTCTCATACATGACTCTGTGATGTGCTCTAACCGAACAGTTCCTTCTTTGTTCTCCCTCATGTCGCTGTTGAGAAGAGTAGAAAAGAAATCGCTTGCAGCCGCAATTTCATTTCTACTTACTCTCATCTCTTGGCCGTGTTTCAGGATCAAAGTGAAATCACTGGCATCATTTTTGGGCTGCATTTTTGCGCGAACGTTTGAAACATTGACTGACTAAAAGGGACTTTTGGCGGCGGTTCACTCCCGGAAGAACATATGAAAAGTGAGAACAGCGGAAAGAGAAGAATTCGTCAAACCACAATCATGACTGACAGCTCTATGACGTACACACCATCGCATTATTTATTTCGAAATTAATTCGATCTGATTGCATGTAGATCTTAAAAAAGACGGTATACAAAAGAAGAAACAGTGACCAGACTTAAGTAATGGTACAGGTCGGTACAATCTCATGGCGCCGGCGAATTTTTCAAGTTAGTCATATGCCTTTATGATGCAAGAGGATTACTGGCCGACTTACTCTCTTACTCCGGGCTCTTACTCTTACTCAATGCGGAAGTAATGAAACCTTTTGTTGTGGCGGAAAGGCTTTTATTTTTAGCCGGGTCATTGTAACGGAGGAATCAGTGTTCAAAATACTGTGACTTCTGTTTAGCTGGTTGTCAAGCGAATTTCAGGAAATAAACAGTTTTTAATATTCTCTTCCTTGGCTGCCTGGGAAAAAGTCCACGGATCCAATAATAGCTTTTCATACTGTTAGAACCATGTTCCTAACTCAACCTATATTTGCCCATTCAGGTATTGCTTACGGTTTCCATAAAAAAAATGCCGTGATCTCTGTTTTAGTCAAATGGCCACATTGGTCTCCCTTAGAGGTTTAATCTTAAATTTCCGTCAAGCTTTTAAATAGGAGTCCCCACCCCTGCTCCGGGGTGCAATTCCACGGACTTTAAAGAAAACTAAGAGAATGCTTGCAGTCTGAAGACTTACTAGAGGCAAAAAAGCGCAACGATGCATTCTAAGCTTTATCCTATTTCCGAAGTCCTCACTATAAAATAGAGGCAAAGTGAAAAAACCGTAAATGCCCGAATTAGCGCCCAGCTTCAAATAAGCGCCACGCTTCGAATTAGCGCCTCTCCTAAGGTTAAAATTTGGATAGGCGAGGTTCGGTACTCAGTATTATATGGGAGACGTATACGGTACTTTTAATGAATGTGACGTGACAAAATTAATGTTCTTCAAAATCGTACAGGTTTGCTTCTCATTTCCTCGATAGAAATATCCATGTGAGCACATAGGTGCTTCACTTATATGTTACAGTTTGGGTAAAATAGAAATAAAGATACTGCCAAATTGATATACGAAATAAGCGCCCCTCTTCGAATTAGCACCTCCCCTCTCGCCTTAGAAAATTAAATATGCGCCCCGGGCGCTAATTTGAGCATTTACGGCATGAGTGTTTATTCAAGCCTTGGAACAACTTAGAAATGGCCAAATTTTGCGATGACCAACTTCTAAAACAACGGACTGCAGGTAACTAATAGAGGACATATTAAATTCTGCAAGCAGAATACTGCAACGCTGATCGTACTACGTGAAAATTAACTCTGCAAGACATCAGCACGACACCGAAAGAACTCAAAACAGAGCGGGATTGTAGCCATAGACAGCTGTTTCGCCCTCTTTGGGGCTCGTCAGTATGGCGTAACATCTGATAGAGGCAACTAAATCCTGACGTGGCATACAGTAACGATTTTTACGAACTTATGTAGTAAAAGGGAGAACCTTAAAAATTTTAGCTCTCTTAACTGACTGCTACAAAAGTTGATATCATCACTACAAGGCCACTGACAAGAGTATTTCCTTTTTTGAGACTAGATAGAAAATATTCTAGATCATTGTCAAGCCTTTCTGCAGCAGAACCACGCGAGTCCGTACAGATGGTCAAAGCAATAATGAAGGAAATCACTGAAATAAATATATGCACTCTATGCATGAATATATGCACTCTATGCATGAATATATAAATATATGCATGACCTCTTGTTAACCTTCAAGGTAGCCAGGTAATTTTCCAGAGGTGGGGGGGGGGGGGAGTTAAAGATTTTCGTTGTCAGGATTTTTTTCCAAGTATTTTTTGAGTAGTTTTTTTTAAGTGGGGATTTTTTTTTAGTATTGAAACTAATGTTTCTATTTTTCGTGTTGTTTCATTTAATGCTTTCTGGATCGAAATTTTTATGGCTCGGAAATTCGGCATATTCCCACTTTAATGCAAGTGTGCATGTTTTTATTTAAACGGTCAGATATCAATGAAATAATCATATTGTCATTGATGTGTTATAAAAGATTGTCATGCTAGGAAAAGGATTTACAACTTAACTGTTTATTAGAGACACGATAAACCCAGTGAACTCCTCATTTTTTGACACAACCTTGCTTTATTGAGTTAAAGAGCATAGCTTGCATATAAATACTCAGATTTGCTAGACTACAGGTAGGGTCGGGCTGTCTATGATTTGTAAGAATTTTTTTCTCGGCCGCACCATGCAGACATGATTTTTTTTCCTCGGAGCTGCCATGCATGAAATTTCTTTTTTTGCCTGGGGGCTGCAATATATATTTTTTCCAAATCGTCCAACCTTCCCCCACCCCCTCTGCTAAAGTCAAATGGTTCACCCCTTACGGACAATTACAACGCCATGTCATAGTGGCTCTGCAGTAGCCACAAAAATGAATTGTATGTAAAAAGTGAAAGAGAAACTGAGCGAAAAAACTCCAACCTTTAATTAAAACTATTCTTGAAACTAGTGAATATGTAATTGTATGTTGATCAAAGCTGTGTAAATTGAACTGAATCAGTGCATGGAGCCTTGCGTTTCCTGTTTTATTCTTTACCAATTGTATGGAATACGTGTGAAAAATCTTCAAAATAACTGGTATCCGACAATCATTTTTCAGGCATTATTTCACGGAGAACGTTAAACCAGTGGTGGCGTCGATTGGTTGAAGGAAAATTCCTTCGCGGCATGGACCAATCAGAAGCACCACCCAGATCTCAGGGGTAGTGACACGTCATCAATATGGAATTTCTGCAATCGTTCCTCAGACGTCATTTCGTAGGGAAACCATGCAGTGGTGGCGTCCCAAAATGTCGGCTGTTATTTCATGCTAAGTGCAACTTTGTCGGAACCATAGAAAGTGTTTGCGTGTTAAAGAAAAGATTTTAACTTCCCGGCTCCTGAAATTCCACAGGATTTGTTTGGAAAACCAACACGTTGGCCGTGCGATTTATTGTTTGTGAACACCAAAATGGCCGCCGTTACGGCATCTGAAAACACTGATATTTTTCAGTTTCTATCGTTTATCTAAGTTGCCTAGTCCCTTGGCCTCCTTATTCAACACGGCCAAAGCGTTTCGGCTCACGTGGTCCAAGCGAAGATGTGAGTATGGCGTTTCCCTCCCGTTCACCTCGGATACGTCACCGAGTTGTCCGAGAGGGACTGGGAAAACGCCGTACAGGGACGGGGCAACTCCTTGGCAACTCCCTGAGATTGTTCTCGTCATTAAGCAACCTCGTCCCCAGGGCTTTTCCCTTAAAAACTGGGAAAAGCCCTGGGGACCAGGTTGGTCATTAAGGTCCGCGGAGAAGACTACCAAAAAGTACTATGTCATGACCTTAGCAACAAGGGCCTTAGAAACGCTGGTAGTCTTTTGGGGATGGGTTTAACAAGTATTCTTGGAATATTTAGTGCACAACCATCATATTCCCACGGAGGAAAATTTTTGTTGCTTGGTAACTTTGTTTTCTTTATCCATTTCTTTTCCTCAAAGTCATAACTTTCAACTGCCATTACTCTTTTATTAACGTTTCGACCACGTCCGCCTACCACATACAGAATTCCCTTCAAATACACCATCCTGCCGGAAATTCGAGGAGAATTTAAACTTGCTATCAGCTGCCATTCGTCTGCGTCTACGTTGTAAACTTCACAGGTCGAAGTAGGATACCTCTCTGGCCTTTCACTCGCTAGCGATCCACCAGCGATGAAAATCTTCCCGTGTGCAGCAGTGCCACAGGCTCCCGATCTTGGCACTTTCATCTCCGTTAAACGATCCCAGCTCTGATTCCCACCATCCGGCATTCCTGGGTGTAGAGTCATAGTGTCTAGTCTATAAGGTGGTGATATAGTCTTTGAGCCAGGAATTTTTAAACCACCAATAACGTACAGGTATCTGTCCATGGCGACTATACAGGCACCTTTGGCAGCCAATGGTTTACTTCCATTGCAGTGAAAATCGGTCCATGTGTTTGACTTTAAGTTATACTTAGATACGTGAAATGACCAACTGTGCGACCGAAGACTTAAAAAATAATAGTCATAAACAACAAACAATTGCCCCCTTACCACTGCTAAACCGCAAATCGCTTTGAAAGTCTGTCCAGTCGGACAGTCAAAGGTAGTCCAGCCATTCAAACACGGGTCAAACATTTGTGCTTTTTCACCGCAGGCATACAGCAAACTTGGGAAAACATACAACTTTCCTTGAAAAGAGCACATTTTGTATCGATCTGGATATTTGTATGTCAAATGCGTGTCCGCTAACTTATACCACTTGTCTCCGTCAGGTTCATAACAATAGGTCTCCTTGCCCATGTAAACGACTAGGTGTGTATCAATCCAATTCCTGGGTGACTGGAAAGAATATTTTCCTTCCGCAGCGTCTTTGGCCAGCTTCAAACAGTTTGAGCACCCTGACACGAGATCATTGGCTAGAACATCACTGAGCAAATAGTCACGCGATATAAAGGACAATCTCACGTGTCGAAATAATTCTTCGAACTTCCCTTTCCGCTCGCTTTTGCAATGTTGAATCCACCTTACTATGGCCTTGAATATGACATCTTCTGTACTAACAGCTACGTCATCGCTGCTAATCCACTCCTCAACTTGCTGGTTATCCAAAGAAAGAAAGTCTTGAGATTCACTCACAGCGGCAAAGTTTGATAGGATAAATTGCCTAGTCTTCATTGTCAGCTCTTGGCATCGATATTGCTCAGCAAAATAATAAATTGACATACAATTTGAAGATGTTAATGTTTCCTGCACTAAATATTTTTCAGAGAATGTTTTCAATCTGTCGAGAAGTAAATATTCCGCTACCTCGATCAGCTCTTTCGCATTCTCTGAAGCAGTTATTTCAACACTACCAGATCGTACAAACTCTAACACATCTCTCATACATGCCTCTGTGATGTGCTGTAACAGAACAATTCCTTCTTTGTTCTCCCTCATGTCGCTGTTGAGAAGGGTAGAAAAGAAATCGCTTGAAGCCGCAATTTCATTTCTACTTACTCTCATCTCTTTGCCGTGTTTCAGGATTAAAGTGAAATCGTTGTCACCTTCTTTGGGCTGCATGTTTGCGTGAACGTTTGAAACATTGACTGACTAAAAGGGAATTTTGGAGGCAGCTCACTGGATGAACATGGTGCAAAGTGCGAGCAATTTAAAGAGAAGAACGCTAATATGTGGGTCATTCTTCAAACCACCACCATGACTGACAGCTCTATGACGTACACACCATCGCATTATTTTGTTCGAAATGAAGTCACTCCTAAAAGCGGGTGAAAGAATCTCTTTGCATGCAGATCTTCAAAAAGACGGTACACAATCGGTATACAAAAGAAGACGACGTCGAAACGGCGGCCAGACCTAAGTTTAAGTAATGTGTTATTATTCAAGTTAGTCATCGGCCTCTATGATGCAAAAGCAGTGGCTTACTCACTCTCACTCATGCTGAATGCGGAAGTAATGAAACCTTGTCGTAGAAAGGCTTTTTTTGCACGGTCATTCTGATGGAGGAATCAGTGTTGAAAATACAGGTGCACCCAACGACAATTTTCGGAAAAATATCTGTTCGGAAGACGATTTGAGATCTAGAATTTTCGGAACATCTGTTGTAAAATTACTATTCACAACACTCATAATGATATGCGAGGTTAAAATAATTCAATAATGGGTTGTTTCATGGCTAGTCTAGCGGTCTCACGTGCGATTACGTAATTACCGATAATAAATTCTGGTTTGGGGCGAAAATAAACCATTCTTGCTCAGTTTTTCAGCGGAGCCGCGAAGAGCTGGTCTCTTTTCTTTTGGAAGATACGACCCACGCGATTTTCTTGACGATTTCCTGATGGCTGAGGGTCAACCTCCGGAGCCGAACGTTCAGTTACTTACTCGTGAATCCACCGGTCGTGAACCCGCTAGTTGTGAATCCGCCGGTTGTGAATCCACCGGATGGCAACCAGAATGTTAATGTCGCTCAGCCTCAGGAACTGGAGAATAAGTGTCACACGTGGCCATTCCTAGTATGCTTTTATTCCATTTGTTTTTTTATTTATGGTATTTAGCATATTTATTAGAGTTATGGTGCCTTGATTCTATGCTTTCAGGAATTATGTTGCCTCGATTTCATGATTCTAGTTTTAATTACGACGTTTGGCATTCCGCATTTTGGAATTATGTTGCCACGATTCCATGTTCCTTGTTTCAATTACGGTATTTGAATTCTGGAATTATGTTGCCTCGATTCTATGTTCCTTTTTCTTTTTACCGTATGTGCATTCTCAATTATGGAATTATGCTGCCTCGATTTGATGATTCTAGTTTTATTTACGACATTTGCATTCTGCATTTTGGAATTATGTTGCCTCGATTCCATGTTTCTTCTTTCATTTACGGTATTTAAAATTAATATTCTGCATTCCCCATTCTGGAATTATGTTGCCTCGATTCCATGTTCCTTTTTTTTTCAAGATATGTGCATTCTGGAATTATGTCGCCTCGATTCCATAATCACTGATTATTTACGCACCGTATTTGGAATTCAACGTATTTACTACACGGTAATTATGTTGCCTCGATTCCATAGAGTTAGAACGAGGCGGCCTGGAAATAGCTTGTGAGCGAGGCTAAAGCGTGAGAAACTGGAACCGATAAGCAGAATTATTTGGAAAAAGTCACCTTCAAAATGAGTTTAGCGGACTTAGTGGACGAGGCGTTTATACGAGTGCTTGTTGAACGAGGGTTTTCATACAAATCCATTAGTGAAAGACTCCGAGTTCTCTTTCCTGGTAAGAGTTATATCTCTTTGCATTACCTTTCTATCTAACTTTCTCGCTTGATGTTTCCTCCGACAGAGTCACGCGGGCTTAGCACTAGTTACTGGTGGGCTAAGGACTCGGCTGCGGCCACTAATTGATGGGCGAGGAATTGGATGCGAGGTTGCTCTTATGATTATAAAAATAAGAAAGTGAAATGCAAAATAAGTTTAAGTAAAGTTAAAATTTTCTAGCGTAAGCGATCAAATCGGGCTTTTAAAATATTTCCTTCTTTATAAAGTACCGAAATAAAACATTGAAGAAAAAAATAAATCGCAAACACAAAAGAACGTGCATACGTACCGAGCACCAAATGTTCCCTGAAAATCATCATCCTCCTCCTCTTGTAAATCTTGATCTTCAGCAGGAAAGGCAACCACATGTGCATTTTTGTTCCCGTTGGCAATAATAAAAACTTGCCGTTCGATAGCGGCCATACATTTTCGCACTTGCCGTTTTTCACGATTTTAAGGTGCAAACCGTCTTCATGCACCCTAAAAAATCGAGCAATTGTTGTTTTGCTAAGATTCATTGGTGTCAATCCCACACTTTTGCCTTCATAATCCAATTGAACCAGATCCGCCATAATGCCAGATGATTCGGAATGAATCTCCCAACTTTCCTGCCTTTTTAGGTCATGTGACCTTTTCCCGCCATTGAGCCATGACTGCACCAGACTTTAAATCGAGGCAACTTTAAAAAAAAATACAGAAATAGAGTATGGACATTCGACAGAACAAATCCGAGATAACATAGATAAAGCAAATTCATTTAGCGATAAGATGCAGCCGACAAAAAGCGCGCAATTTCCCTCCAAGGAAAGATTTTTGGCATGTCCCTTTCTTCCAGAGCCTATGCGGAAGATGGCGCTGACGTTACAAACCAAATTTCTCGAATCGATGTAGGTTTGTACCAAAAATTCTTACCCCACGGGGCAAAAGCAAAAGACGGAATATATAAAAAACAAGGAACACGAAATCGAGGCAACAAAATTACAGAATACAAAATGCGAAAATTCAAACGAGGCAAGACATTTACGAAATGAAAATGACTAAATACAGGAAGCTAACAACATATCAACAGAAATGCAGGAAAAGACCGGGCGTTGAGGCAACACATGGAAGGTCGATCACGAATTCAAGAAAACCTAATTGGAGAATTTAAGACCAGAAAATATTCATGAAAAACAAATTAAAAGCTTAAAAAAAAAGAAATAAAAGCTAAAATTGCAAATGGGATTTGGAAATTCAGAACAAAATTTTGGAATGATAGCATCAAAATTTACAGTGGCCATGTGGTACACTGATCCTGGAGGTAGTTCTCTTTTAGTTGTTATGAATTCTTTCGTGGCATATTTCTCTTGTCTGTCGTATCTTTCAGGTTCTTCACACAGCATGGTGGAGAGAATAACGGAGAGCTTTGGCCCGATCGCGGCCTGTTATCGAAATCTTTTCGGAAGATTGTCGGGCTATTCCGCGTGGCTAGTTAACGAACTAGCGTTCGGCGTCTGGCTTGTGGCTGGAGGAACGCCGTGGATTCGCTTATTTTGTATTTCTTTCGGCCTTTGTGGTCGTTGGATGGTTACAAAACCGTACGAGCGAGGTGGCCGATTTGTTCGGCGGTGGCTAGTTGACGGATTAGCGGTCGGCGTCTGGCTCTTGGCTAGAGGAACGCCGTGGACTCGCTTGTTTGTATTTTCTTCGGCCTTTGTGGTCGTTGGATGGTTACAAACCGTACAGGCGAGGTGGCCGATTTGTTCGGCGGTGGTTGGTTGACGGACCAGCGTTGGGCGTTTAGCTTTTAGCTAGAGGAACGCTGTGGACTCGCTTATTGTACAAGCGACGTGACCGTTTTGTTCGGCGGTGACATCTAGCTTTTGGCTAGAGAGACGCCGTGAATTCGCTTATTTGTATTTCCTTCAGCCTTTTTGCGGTCGTGGGATGGTTACGAATGGTGACAGCGAGGTGTCATTTGTGTTTTGTCTTTTCCTTCGGCTGATGTGGCCTTTGGATGTTTGTTATGAGTTATGATAATGGGTCATCGTTAATTGTTAAACGTTGCTAGGTCGTCTTACTTGTATTTTCTCCTTTGGCTGTGCCTGCCGAAGGATGTTTATACATGGTAACGCGAGAAGTTACGTGATGTTTTTGTTTTTTCACGAGGCCTGTAATGAGGTTTTTTATGCATAACACTAAGTGCTTCGCACATTGAGGTGGGCGGTGATTAAGAGTCTCTTTGTTCCTTTGCAGAGATTGCGTGAGGAGGTGAGACAGTTAAAGCAGGCAGTGGAGGCAGTAACCAACGCGTCGCCTGAGAAGCTCGTGGAACAGATCTTGGCTTATGCTTCCCGCCCGTTGACAGAGTTTAACAAGTATGAGGTGCTTGAGATGTTGGAGACTCTGCATAACAAGGCCGCTGACCGTAATCATGACAGGAAGAACTACTATCGGCTCGTTCATCAGTCGGCGAGGGAAAAGGTGGAGTTGTCGAAGGACCACTTCAAGGACCTTGTTATGCGCCTATTAGGAGACAAGGACCACGAGAGGGTCCTGGATATCGTTTCTAAAGTAGAAAAGAGGTCAAATCGCAAGAAGCCTCAAGCGAACGACAACAGGGGTGCTGGTGTGGCACGTCCGTCTCGTCTTTTTTCTTTGCGATGTTATTTTTGTCATAGGCGAGGTCATATCAAAGCTGATTGTCCTGATTTGAAGTCCAAGCAGAGGAAAACGGATCCCAAATCAGACAAGTAGCTTGTGTTTAGATCTCGTTAGTTCGCACCGGTGTTATAGGTTGAAGGCCGCCTGGACAAGGCTGTGTGTTGTAATATTGCTTAATTCTTTGCGATAATAAACAAACTTTTGTGTGTATTGAATCAATCTAGTGCATATTTTACTCTGTCTATTTTGTCAACATAGTTATAGCGACTTTGAAAAAGGGGTATCCTTGAGACAAGGGCCCTCCAGCCTCGCTGGTCTTAGCTGTTATTTCTCTGCTGACTTTGACGGGGATGATTTTAATAGTCTTAGATTTTTTCGGCGATTCAGTGTTTAAAGGTGTCTTCACTACCCCTTTTTCCTAGGGAAACATGTGGTGTTGGGAAAAATCTGACTCCTTTGATCTTCGACTTCAGGAGTTACAAGGCAACGAAATTGAGCTTCCAATGTCCTGGGTCGATTGTTTTGGTAACCCCGTCGAGGTCAGTGGAGAAGTGACAGCCTGTGACCGTGTTAGATTACAGAGAATACAGAGGGGAGAGTTAATTGGTGATATTTCGGAGTTATTGTTCCGTGACCCACATTGTTTTCGAGCTGGAGAATTGCATAACCATTTCGAGTATTGGCAGTACATTGCGCGAGATAGCTCGTCACCCCAACAGGCACAGATTCTTGGGTGGATAAGGGACAAGGTCTCGATTAAGCCGTTTTTCAAGCATTTTAAAGGAAGTGGAACAGTGAGGGCTGTTGGGCGCTGATCAATCTTTTTTCCCATACCTTATTAGAACTGAGCATGAATATGAATGTATGTGAATAGAATACTATTCACAACACTCATAATGATATGCGAGGTTAAAATTCAATAATGGGTTCTTTCATGGCTAGTCTAGCGGTCTCACGTGCGATTACGTAATTACCGATAATAAATTCTGGTTTGGCGCGAAAATAAACCATTCTTGCTCAGTTTTTCAGCGGAGCCGCGAAGAGGTGGACGGCCCACCCAGTCCCGCCCAAAAATCGCGTGAGTCGTATCTTGAACTCTCCCTAAGCCAAGCTGTCCCAGCTTGGCTTAGTCCGCTGATCAATCTTTTTTCCCATACCTTATTAGAACTGAGCATGAATATGAATGTATGTGAATAGAATACTTGCTTGCCTGCCTCTCCTAGGATTTTCGAACATCTAAAAAATGGTAAAATTGCCCATTTTCAACGGATTTTTACCCTAAAAAGGTCACCTAGAATTTTCGGGAGCCTTTTTTGTGGCTGAAATTTTCTTTCTTGGCCTCATAAGCCTTCACTGCCTGTATAGAAAACAAGTCCACGGATTCGTTAACAATTTCTTTATTTTCAATAAAAGCTTCTCACAACTAATTTATTCTTGTTTTCCATATTGTTAGAACCACTCAACCTATATTTGCCCATTCAGGTATTACTTAAGGCTGTGCATAAAAAAAAATGCCGTGATCTCTGTTTTAGTCAAATGGTCACATTGGTCTCCCTTAGGGGTTTAACCCTTTAACCTCCAATATCCACATACAAATTCTCCAAACTGATCTCAATACATTTCCTTAAAGAATGTGTTGAGAGAATTTGATAAAAGGTCAAAGCATTTTCTCTTAGGTGTTCATTTTATTAATTCTCATAACCCAATCTCTTGACAATTTATGGATATCATTGGGAGAAAATTGGTGTTGGTCACCATTGGGACTTAAAGAGTTCATTTTAAATTTCCGACAAGCATCCCTGTCACTTTTAAATAGGAGTCCCCCCGGCGTGCCACTCCACGGACTATAAAGAAACTAAGAGAATGCTTGCAGTCTGAAGACTTAGTAGTGGCCTAAAAGGCGCAATGATCCATTCTAAGCTTTTTCCTAGTTCTGGAGTCCTCACTATCAAATTGAGGCCAAGTACAAAAATGAGTCTTTCTTTAAGCCTTGGAACAAC